>VZRO01003464.1:112801-458583 GCA_013397915.1 Daphoenositta chrysoptera
GTTTGGCCCATGACTGCAGTATGAAAAGGCTATAACATTTGCATAGGAGAGATTAGTATGTTTCCATTGCAATAGACTGTTTCCAGGCGGGCAGGACTTTTGCAAGTAGCACTTTAGAAACCACAGCAGAGCAAAGAGAAGACCTCTTTCTTTCCCCTGAGTTTGGAAAGACCTTGTTAAGTACCCTAATACTGAACAAAATTCCATCATTGATATTCTTTGTGCAAGCTGGGTGCAGGAGGAAGTGCTGGAAAATAAGGGGAATGTTCATTTCTTATTTTCTTAGTGTTTCTTTCTTCTAATTCTGGTAATAATAAACTATCTTTATACTGTTTAAGGCTTTTGAGCCTGCTTTGTAAAAACAAGTAAGTGCACTAAGCCACAACACTCCCTTTCTCCCTTTCTCCCTTTCTCCCTTCTCCCTTCTCCTTTCTCCCTTCTCCTTTCTCCCTTCTCCCTTCCCCCTTCCCTTCCCTTCCCTCATCAGGATTTTTTGTTTATTTCTTTTATTTCTTTTGTTTTGTGTGGGTTTTTTAATTAAACACTGAAAAAGAAGAAACATTTTTATATGGCTTTTTCCATCTTGGAAGGTACTCAAAATTTCTCATGATGAATGTAATTTGAATCAAAAGCAGAAAAAATCAGAACTTTATCCTAAGCAAGCCTTGACATTCTCATTTACTATGGGTATTTGATTTGTAACAGTCAGGAAAATAAAACATAAAGAAAATGAGGCTTTTTGCATCTCTTGATGGACCAAATATTGTCTATCTACTGGAAACACACATCAGTTCATTTAATTTATTGCATTATTATGTGACAATGATTATCTATAATGTGGTTGAAAATCATGGCAATATTTTCCTCCTTGAAGAGAGGAATAAACAATTAGAAGATTGATTTTACTGTGGTTGCTACTGATTTTTATTACTATTTGCTCGGGTAAATGACATGGAGCATAAGCACCCAGACCTGCAGTTGTGAAAATTATGTATTAAGATATAAATCCTCCTGCAAAAAATGTAATAGTCAACCACACAGGAAAGAAAGGTTTGCTATTGTGCTCTACTGAGTTTGTCATGGGTGTACTTAATATAGTATAAGAAGAAGCATGGTCCACACTTTTAAAGCTTTTGTTTCATTTTATTGTTTGGGAGTTAAGTGACCATGGAAAAGATGGAATTGTTATCCATTTTTAAAAGAAATTTTGAATTTATGTTATTTCTGTTACATTTTTTTTCTTAATAACTATTGAAATCTAATGAAAGTAAATAGAAAGAAAAAGGAATTTTACTTTTGAAGGACTTGAAGACGTGGTAAGGAACCCACGCTGGAACAGATTGTGAAGAACTGGAGCCTTTGGGAAGGACTCACATTGGGAAAGTTCATGGAAGGCTATCTCCTGTGGGAGACCACAGCCTCCATTCCCTGCAAGCTGCAGGAGAGGAGGAAGAGAAAATTGGGAGTTAAGCTGAGGGAAAAAGAAGGCAGAAGGTGTTCTAAGATTTATTTTATATTTCTCATTATGTGGTGCCAATTTTATTGGTAATAAATTAAACTAATTTCCCAAAGTCAAGTCTGTTTTGCCTGTGACAGTAGTTGATGGATGATCTTTTTCTTCACTTATCTCAATCCAAATTCTTTTCAATATATTTTCCCTCCCCCGTCCAACTGAGGAGGGGAGTGAAAGAGTGGCTTTGGTGGTTAACCCACAACAAACATGCTTGAGCTAATCAAAATATTTCAGGCTCCATTAAATCCACCAACATTTTACACAGGATCAGACATTTCCAGAATGCTTCTGGTCTTTAAATGTTAGATCTGGTCCAAAAGTTCTCTTCACAACCTTGCATGGGGATCATTTCTGAAATACCTTATAAGCAAAAAAAAATACAAGCTTCCCGAGTAAAGAGGGTTAAAATTCAAACATAGAATTTTAACCTTCCCAAAGACATTCTTCAGAAATATATTCATCTTTTTTTCTCCATTAAAATGACATCTTTAACAAATGCACACTTTAAAGAAGTAGTAGATGGCACATTTCGTTATAAGAGATTGGTTTTCAAATTAATTTTTACAGACAGATTTTGGCAAAAGTCAAGAAAGTTAAAAAACTATCAGAAAATACATACATTTCTACCAACAGAAAGTGACGAGCAAAACCAATTTTTTAGCAGACGATGCATAAATGCAGTTTAGCAGGTAAGCCATTTGCACTTTAATTAGCCACTATTTACACATTTACCTGATTCAGTGGTTTTGGGAAAAGTTAAAAGCTTCTTAACCAGGTATTTTCTCCTGATGAAGAATTATTCTCTATGAAGTAAGTATGAGGTTAGGCAATTGTAACACAAGTGAATGTCAGCCTACGTTTCCAGCTTAAATCCCTGTCCTGGATAGATGCCAAATTCTTAATAGCTCTTCTGTTTTCCTCCTGGCTCATCTTGGTTCACATAGGGAAATTGCTGTTCCTCATCTCTCCTCTCAGATACTGTGGGATGGTATCTTCTGTAAACAGAGAGATCATTTCTCTAGCCTCTACCAAAATCATGCACTTCTAAAATGAGGTTGACAGTCCACTCATTTAGGAAGAAGACTGGATACAGACACACCTCACTGATCTGTATAACATTATTCATTTCACAGTGTTTAATGTTGCTTTTCCATCCAAAGTCTTTTCATGTTAGGGCAGAGGCAATGCTAACTCTCTATTTATGCAAAGATTAATTTTAGCATTTACAAAAAGAACACAAACAAATGAACAAACAAACAAAAAGAAGTACAAACCAAGAAACACTCCCCACCCCCCCTCAAAAAAAAACACCTCAAACATTGGCAAAGCCACTAAAATATAGCACACTTGTGTTACTTAGGACTGACTCAGTGGACAACATTAGTACACACATGCAATGTAACTGGGTAAGTATTTGCACACAGCCAGCCATCTAAGAGGGCTCAAATTAAAGATACATCCTGCATAATTTCTCAATTTTACCCTATCTCAGATGTCTTACCTCAAGTCATTAATAGCATTTTTCCAGAGTGCTTTGGCTTGTGCTACTGACTGCATTTGCAATGTGCCTTCCATTCTTCCCCAGCCAAATGTGTTATCTTTTCTTCAATTTTTGTTTTTCTGAGTTTGAACATTTATGGTCTAGTCCTGGAACTGTAATAGTTTTTTTTCTTTCTTCCAGTAGCTCCATGTGCCATCTTCTTTTCCATTAAATATATTTTAAGGTCTCTTACCTGAAGTTCTACAGAGGATTTCATTCCAAAGTGATGAGAAAAAGCCTTATTCTAATCAATATTATTGTACTTTTCTTGTGCTCATTGCAAGGATCAGTTGAGGTAAAAATGATGGAGAATGCTTTTAAGTTTTACAGAGTTATATATATGTTACTGAGAAGAGACCCATGGAAGTTATGCAGGCCAAGCTCTGGCTCAGAGCACAACTAATTGCCCAAGGAAAAAAAAAAATTCATGGATGCCATTATGTATCTAATATTATTATATAGAAAGATTAACTTAAAACAAAGGTTTGGAGCATCTTCAAGGATGAAGATTTTGATGAGTCAAAATACTGAGTTTTAGATTTAGTATAAGAAAAAGTTTATTTCCTTTACCTGTAACATTTCTTTTAAAAGTAAAAGCTTGTTTTAAGTTTTCTGAAAGCAAAAGAGAATACAGCATTTGTTATTTGGGTGTTATTAAAGGAAAATCTCAATTATTCAATTTTAAAATGCTCACTGTAGTATAGAGTTACATTTTACAATGTAGAATTTCTATTAAAAGATAAATGTTTTGAAAGCAGATTTCAAAACAAATGTTCTTGAAAGAAATAGGTTTCTATGGTAAAATTTTATATAATTAGTTTTTATAGAAATAGCAGAAATATTCCTGATGAATTCTTCACTTTCTATTTTGTCTTGTCTAACAGATTTTCACTGTCATTAATTACTAGGGGGACAGAACTCATAGATAATGACAATCTGTCTCAAAACTGGAAGATCCACATTTAATGAAAATTATCTTAGAGCATGGATTGCTCCTTTTTAAAATTTCATTTCCAGTTGTTTTTTCTTTTCAGTAGAATTCTATGTAGATAGCTAGAAAAATTAGAATATCTGCCCCCTTTCCCCACAGACTCATAGATAAGGGCATTTTGTTAAAATATGTTATAGTTGCACCAGGTTAGTGCTTCCTACCATTTACTCAAGAATTTATCAGCAATGTTACCAGTAGCAGATGTTAGCTACTAAGTCAATTAGTTAATTCCTACTAATTGCTATAAATTTGGAATCCAGACCTCAGGTAGGAATATGCTGCCATAGTTCCCTGCTATAGAGGAACCAAAACTTGAAAGATTCAAATCTTAAATATGATAAGACTGACATTGGCCAAATATTTACTAGACTACGTTTTCACTAAAATTATGTTTTCAGTGAATATTTGCAGTTCCCTTCTTACACTATATACTGTAGAAAACAAGAAGGACTTACATTTTCTGGTAACAGAACTATAAATTTGTTTTTCTTTCTACCAAGTACTAAGAACACACTGAGTATTGCAGACAATTGCAGTAAAATATGAAGTATATTCAAACTAGGCTAGAAGAGAAAAATGGCAACATTGTGTAATGAAAAATGTTAATCCTTTATATGGTATTTCTCAAGCAGAGGACAATCCAAGGTTCTTGGTGGAAAACTTCAGCGTGCTATTTATAACTAAGATAGGAATTTTTTTTAATTGCCAGAAGCTAAATATGAAACTATATATTTTCTTTATTGAAAATGAATCATAAAAGCTTTTTCTAATTTTTATTTTATACATGAACATTTGTACAATTGTATGCTTTTTGAATTTTTTAAAATTTTATCTTTGGACTGAAAAATCTTCTGCAGAGTTTTCCTATTGCTATAGCTACAGATGCTGTTGTTTTCTAATATGTGTATGGAGGGAAGGCCAAAAACTGTCTGCTAGTGCTTATAGGAATTTCTAAATTACCATCTATCCAATATTCTGCACGGGAATGAAATTCCCAATTAAAACAGATGCATGTTCTGCTTATGGAAGATTGGTATACCTCTGCCTAGCTATGAGACCAGAAAGTGAATTTTGATTTATTGTTCCATTAAGGTTGTCTGCTTCCAGAAAGCAGGGATCCAAATATCTGCATTACCATGTTTTGTGCAAGCCAGGTCAGCATTCTTTTCTTCAATGGACTAACCCAAATGCTCACCACGTACATTTCTTTAGCCATCTTTGCTAAAAATATTTTGCATGAGGAACTACATCATGACAGGTAACTGTCTATATCCCTTCACTAAAAAGATATTTCCAAAGAAGAAACCAGAAAAATAATCATAACTAGAACGTCTCAGGAATTTCTGCAAATAGAATGGTGACACCACTAGGAATAAAATACGACATAGTATGCACTGAAGTTGCACAGAGGTGTAACTTCCATTTGATTCGGTTTGGAATGTGTGTGTGGCCTGATCCAAAGTTAACAAAACTCACTGCTGGTGTTCACAGGAAAACATGGAAAAGGTTCCTTAACAAGCAGCTCCCCTCCCTTGTGCTGTGTGTGTGCGAGGAGGCGGGGTTGGTAACACAAAGTCCAGGAGTGAACTGTCTCACACCTTCACATCGTTTGCTTTTCTAGCTGTAGTCCCTTGTCCTGAATTTGCTGTGCCTTCACCGTGCTGCAGTTCATGAGGACTTAAAGTATATTTACCATCTCATGGACTATTATTTTAGTGTGAGCTGTTTTTCTTTCTCATGAAAAGCTGTTAAAAGCTTATATGATCTTTATTATTCTTTGTATCTTTAAGTTCAGTGAAGAATTCATATTCTGCACATAGCTGAGGCAAGATTTGTCAGGGTAAATAATTTATTTTATGAGATCATCTGTTGCAGCTGAAGAAAAGTCTGGCCACTTTCAGGTTCATAAAACCTCCCACTGTGCTGCTGGTCTGAAAGAGTATCAGTAAGTCTCATAAAAAGTTTGGGTTTGGCTCCCTGAAAACATCACCACTTAATTATGTAGCTCATCATGGCTCCTCCAGCATACTTTGAACACTAATTAAAAGTCTGAAAATTGAAACCCTTGTGCTAGGCTTTTAAGGTTTACAAAGGTGGAAACAAAAGCAAGTTTGGCTCTCCCTGTCCCCTTCACAGGGCAGGAAGGATGAAGGTGAGCACAGTTAATCCTTTGAGCATCCATGAAAGGTTAGGTGCAGAACAGACATCACTGGATTGAATCTCGTGGTAGAGACTCAGACTGTGCTGCTTTCCATAGAAATTCAGATCATCAAAAGGTGCAAAATCTGCTGCAAATTGTGTGATGGAGATTGTGGTGCCCTCCCCTAAAATGGGAACAAGGAGGAACTTTTCCAGCTGTCCTTTCCCTCCCTCTGATAGCACACAGCCCACACACTCATTTTTAATTTTCAGTCACAGCTCCTGAAGGCAGTATAAATTTACAGCTATTGAATAGCATTTAAAGATAGTCAATAGTTTACTCAGAAAACCTTTAACTGCTTTTCTCCCACGGCTGGCAAACAGTGACCTTTCCATTTTCAACTCAAATGATGCGCAAAGGAGTGACTGCACAAGTGGGAACACTGTCAAAAACCTAAAGCTAATTCAGAGCTCAGTGTCTGAACTATTCAGTACAATTGGCTGAGCCTAGTCCTGACATGTCAGAGTGCAAATTTCTAAAGTACAACAAATACTGGATTCTGAATAGGGGTAGCAGAACGGGAAGAATGCATTTATTTTGCATGTAATTGGAATTTGGCAACAAAAATTGCATTTGTACTACAATTGCAAAGTTTTCAGAAGGAAAGAAAGAAGTTTGATGTTTGTCTCCGTGTTTATGAAGGGCAAGAATTGAGCCTTTTTGATCCCAACTGCAGCTTTGCAGTAGAAAGGATCCCAGGACCTTGTCCATGAATATTGAAATGTCTTAAAAGTATTCATGGCAGAAAAGTAGGATGTCTTACTGTTCCATCTCACTGTCAAATGACTTTGTTTACATGCTAATTCCCTCCTTAGGGATATGCCTCAGTGGCATATCTTTTGGCTAATTAAGATTTGAAAAGTCAACTTTCTAATCTGCACCTTAAATCCATAAATGATATTCAGGGTGAGAATTTATGCTCTTGTGAGTATCCCAGTACCTCACAATGAGACCCATGCATTAACCTTCAAAGACTTCTACAGTAATGGTTCAGACTACTTTAAACACTTATGAGTGATCTCTTCTAACTTCATTAATGACTCTACTAATTACATAGTTAATCATGTCATAGTAAAAGCTGAAAAAAATAGATAACAAACCACAGCTCCTCTTTTCATAATTTCAGTAGTCTTTTTAGTTTCAGTGTAAAGACACAGTAGGATTTTTTTAAAAAATTCAATTTTATGCAAGTTTGCAAGTTTATTTTGGCCTTTGTAGAGGAAGACAATTGCTTTTATGAAAAGACCTAGATATTTATGTTTCAGGATTTCAGTCTATAATGCTGAGATTAACGCCTGTTCAGAAGCTCTTTCATGGGTTTATTTCCAGCATATTCCATAAAAAACAGAGCAAAAGCCACCATCATCTCGGGAGAACTATAATTTAAGTGAAGAAACAGCATTGAATTAAACTTAGCATAAATTGGTTGGACAAGGAACTCCAGTCCTAGTACAGAGAGAGTATAGAGCAGATGAGGTGCTCATACTTCTCATACTTCTCATAGTTCTTTCTCCATTTTTAACTAGCAGAACACAGAAGGCATGAAGAGAAACACTGTCTTGGAGTGCCTTTATGATGTGTATCCCCTATCACCACTCTATGTCCAGGAAATGAATCCTGTGCCTTTAAAACTGGGTGCGAGAGACAAAAAAGCCAGAAAAACTTTTTCCAAAGCAGTTCTGTGCTCCAAGGACACTGCTATCTCTCTTGGCGCTGCTGCTGCGGGGAGAAGAGCGGAGAAAAGCACCTTCCAGCTTTTCCCAGCTCTTGGCTCCTTCTCTCAGAAGAGAGAGGCAGAGAGTTAAACTTTTTTTTCTGGGACTTCAGCTTTTTTTCTTCTCTTCTGGACTGTTCAACTTTACCAGAACACACTGGGAGACGTTTCCACTGAGGCTTGGACCTGGGCCCACGCCAAACCAGCTCCCAGGAGGAGGAGAGAGACCACACCTCCAGAAGGACTCTAAATTCTTTCCAGGTTTCTCACCACAGTGAGAAATTTTATTATCTAGCATTATTATCTTTTTTCTGTGTGTTTGTTAAATAAATAGTTTTTTCTTCCACTTTCCTCTGAAGAAAAATTCTTTTTTCCTGAACCTGGTTGGGGGAGGAGGGGCTGTAATCTGCTTTATATTAGAGGACATTTTCCTCCAAATTTGCCTCAAACTGGAACAATTATTTATTGGTGCCAGAATTACAAAGTGGAAAGTATGAAAATAATAATTTTATTTTGTTCTACCCTGACGTCTTGTCTGAGTCAGAGTTTCTACACATGAAGGTGTGTAGAATTTCCTCCAACTTTGCCTCAAACTGGAACAAGCATTTACACCTTATCTTACAACAGGGAGTGTGCAAGAAAGAGAGGATATTTGCCACACTTTCCAGACCAGATCTGCAGTTGAGAAGACTCATGGAAATAGAGAGGGGGGGTGAAAGTACCATCTATGAACTCATGTTAAGAGCCAAGTCTTTTCTACCTATGATGTAAAACACTGAGCACACCCTATGTCTTTCCTCATGCCTATGTGAGGAAAACATGGAGCCTACAAGTTCTGTTTGTGTTGTCAGACTGCCCAAAGAGTAGCTGCATCGCTACCATGGTCCTCTCTTTTCTCAAAGGAATAATCACTGACACCCTTTAAAACGCTTCTTTTCAGATCACAGAAAAAATATTTACAGCAAATATAAAAACCTCATAAATTACCATGCTTTTGCTGCTCAGGGTTTATCCTGAGTATGGATTTATCTCAAGTGTTACCTGTTGGTGTCCATGTTAGTCACTTCTCTGGCTGGTGGTTGTTGAACCACAGCCCATGTAAAAGTATGAGAAAGCATCTTTGTTTGGTAGCAATTCAAGCTCCAGGTTCTAGGGGGAAAATAAGACCCTGGTTAGATAACAGAATTATAGAACCACAGATTATTTCAAGTTGGAAGGAACCCATAAGGATCATCAAGTCAAACTCCCAGCTCCTCAAAGGACCAAAACTAAGCCATATGAGTAAGAGCTTCATTCAGATCCTCCTTGAACTCTGATAGGTTTGGTGTCACTTCCCTGGGAACCTGTTCCAGAGACTGACCATCTCAGTGAAGAACCTTTTCCTAATGTTCAGCCTGAACTCCTCCCAGCACTGCTTCATTCCTACTGTGGGTCACCTGAGAGAGAAGATCATCACCTGCCCTTCTGCTGCCCTCCTCGAGGAAGCTGTAGCCTGTGATAAGGTCACCTCTCAGCCTTCTCCTCTACTAGCAGAAAAAGCCAAGTGACCTCAGTCTCTCCTCACAAGTTTTGTGGTCAGGGCCTTTCACCATCTGGGTCACCCTCCTCCAGACAAACTGGAATTTGATGTTTTCATGTACTGAGGTGCCCAAAACTGCACACAATTTTCAAGGTGAGGCTCCCCCAGTGCAGAGCAGAACAGGACAATCCCCTCCCTTGCCCGGCTGGAGATGCTGTGCCTGATGCACCCCAGGACATGGTTGGCCCTTTTGGCTGACTCATATTCAACTTGTCATCAACCTAAACCAACAGAGCTCCTTCTTTGGAGCTGCTCTTCAGCCTCTCATCCCCCAGTCTGTGTGTATAAACAGGATTATGCTATCCCAGGAGCAGAATCCAGAACCTGCCCTGGTTAAAATTCTTATTTTCATGTTTTGAATTTTTTTATTACTTTTACTATTTTTGGGTGTTAATATTACTTAAAAATCATGCCAGTTAAAAGGAAGATAATCTTCATTTTAACAACATCTGAAATTGCTTTCGAAGGCAAAGCAAATGCTTGTTTCAACACAGGAAACATATATTCAGTTCACTATGAGCTGGAACTACTTGTTTAACTAACTCTCCAGAAATTCATTGTTTGGATAAATGTGCCTTATCTGAATCTACTTTCTCAGAAATCCAGTAGCCCAGTACAACTGGCCCATAACAGATAAGAAAAGGAACAGTAAATGAAGTGAATGATACTGGATTTACAAGGTGATCTGATTACTTTTCAAAGTCCTGATGATACTTATCTGAAAATACTTCTGAAAATCTTATCAGCTTTATCAGTGTTTGTCGTGCATTTTATACATTTCTAAGTACTTTGAATTTCTGATTTTCAATAGATCGACTGCATCTGATGATAACCAAAATCAAAATGAAGGTTTTCTGATTTATAGTTTGTCTCCATGAAATCACTTGGTGTTATCTTCCAGGTATGATTTATGTATTTCCATCTGCTGTAGTTGAAAAATAGCTTTCCTATTGCCTCACAGACTTTGGAATAATTCACTCAGAAGGAAAAGGGAACCTCTCACACTCCATGTGCACCCATCTCATTTTGGTTGCAGTCTGTAGGGAGCATGTGAAAAATATTGAGTAAAAGATCAGATGTAACAACCAGTTATTTTTAGCCATTCTTTTAGCTTAGAAAACACTTTGCTTCTCTCAGAAATTTGATATTTGCCTTTTAGTATCTCAAAATGCCTAAAGATACATATATATATTAATTATATGAACATATATTATGAATATATAACAAATATTAGAAAAAATTTAAAAGTAACCTATAAACTTTAATTGACAAGAAGTTTATAGACAAGAACTATCTGTAGCTTTCAATTCATTAGACTGTATCTTCGAAACATAACTGGAAGTAATGTTTACTTGATTGTGCTGGGCTATAAAAACATCACATGTAAAACAGAGATTAAAAGCAAGGAAATCCAACTCTATGCTGTTAAAAATCTATTCTGTTAAAAATCTCTATTCTGTTAAAAATCTAAAAAAGCAGTTAAAATTGTGAAATCAGAATACCTGAGAGAAATTACCTTGATTTTACTGTTAAGTGGTTTCTATATAATAAGTTTATCCATTTTCATGAAGCAGAGTGTGATTCTTTCCTTGTATTCTTTTCAATGCAATCGTGGGTGTGAATTCTGATGAGAACATTTGAGCTTTGAGTAAAGGCTTGTCAAAATAGATACAAAGACATTTTCAGAGACAATTTAGAACAGTGAATACTTGACTTTTGCTCTATTTGAATCAAAACAAAGTAAGCAAAATCTTCAGAGTTTATTGACATTATCAGTTCATCTAAAATATGTTTATACTAATTACTTGCTTAGAGTGGGTTTGTTTTGCATTATGCTTCATAAAATGAAACACAATTCTCAGCATTCAGAGAGGCTGCAGAAATAAAATATCCAGAAAGACAAGTTCAGGTTTCTATGCCTCAACATTCCAGATTGCCAGCAATGGAAAGAGGGCAGTCCCTAGCCCTTGTAACCAGCTCTGTCCACGGTGAGGGGCAACGTGTTAGAAGACCTTGTGCAAGCTCTTTGTTTTCCAGTTGCAGAAGAGGGGAAGATTCCATTTCTAAAGTACTCTGAGGCATGTGGATGAAGGTTCTGTTTAACATTAGTGCTGCTACTCTTCAAAATGTTCCACTGTGTATGAGTAAAGTGTATTTAGATGAAGAAACAAGTCAAATTATACTGCTATTTGAACACATTTGAATCTCTTCCTTTAACATTTTTATTAGAAAATTATTCTGTATTGGTGATTACGTATGCAGTGTGCTGAATTGTGAAGTATTCCCAAGAATGTAAAGCTAGGGTTCATAAAATTGCTTTGCCTCAGCTGAAAATACTCTTAATTCAATAGACAGGATAAAAAACATAAATTATTTTGATAGAATGTGTTGTGCTGGGAAAGGAGACTACACCAAGCAAGTAATATTGATGTGTATAAAATTAAATTGTCATTTTTCCTGACGTAAATGTTATTTCTCTTGAGAACAAACCTCTAACAATATACTTAATAGTTACAACCTCTACCAAATAATCATGTTCTTTTCTGTTTGCAATAGGCAGAGATATAGGACAACATTCACCATCATTTCACAAGCTAAGTGAAAATTCTAGTAGAGCATCTAAACTGGACTCACTTTATTTTAATCCCTAAAATTAATTTGACCGTCTGCTGGTCAATTCTTAAGTTTTAGGTAGCTCCTATTTCTTTAAGTTGCAGCAATTCTTTCTTTTCTTTCAGTTGTTTCTTTTCTTAATATCACTCGTATTAGCACAGGGAAAAGAGGAGCCTTGAATGTCAAATCCCACCTCTCTTCAATACTGTTTTTAGTAGAAATTCCCTTGCAATTTTCATTGCACTGTTTCTAAATTCTACACAATGGTTGGGATTTGTTTCTTTGTTCTCAGACTTTTGAATTTCTCTGTCTCTTCTTTTTCTCTTCTGCATGCACCATTTTATTTTTCTATTCTCCTTTATCTTTCTCAAACCCTTTTTACTGCAGTGCACTGAGCCTGCTTTCAAAACTGAAGCAGAGGGTGAGCAACAACTCATTTGTCTCAAAGGTGGCGTCCCATAAAACCTATAGCTCCAGGGACCTGTAATACTGTCCTGAGACCAGCCAAAATGCTGCTCTCATTTGCCCCAGACACCCATAGTCCCTCAAGGGAATGAAAGGCATGCTAGATATGCATCTTCAGCTGTCAGGAAAGGCCATGAGAACAGTACATCTATGGGCACCAAGGAGCCCTTTTGATCATGAAAAGTGTGTTATGGCTGATTATACAGACCCAAGAACATATTGTGTTGCTGAGAGGAGACTCGGCAGTCCCATCAAAGGAAGGGATCAAAGGAGGACAAGTAGACTGATAGTTTAGATAAGGGCTGATCACACAGGGCAAGCTTACCTGTGAACAAAATTTGGAGATTATGTTGTCAAGCCTGTTTTTACACAATACCATAGAAAATATTTAGCTGGCTTCCTCTGGAGCAGCTAGGAGAGTGTAAAGTATCTTTCGAAATTCCATCTTTGTTGAGAGAAAATTATACACTTTGCAAATTGTTATTTTCATTTTCTGCCATTGAGGATTCCCCAGAGGCACTGCAGCCTTAAGTGGCGATTTGTTTGAATGAACACTGCTGCACAGACTATGAAAAACATCAAAACCCATTTGAACCACTATCTGGCTATTACAAGGACGTTTATAAAACAGAACAGCATTTGAACATTGACTCAGTATTTAAATATTACCTTTGTTCATAAACTTCCTTTTTTCCCAAAAGAAAGTGCAAATTAAAAGAGGGAAAGAAGTAACTAAAGTAAATTGTATTAAGGCAGCAGTTACCAGTTGGTGTCATAAGCAATTGCAGGAAATAGAATCTTAGAGAGGCATGAAAATATTTAAATGGAGGCTTCCTCGATCTTCTCCACTCATATTCAGGATCCAAAAATGAAAGAATTAATACTCCAGTTACTGATCAAATAAGGATGTAAAATGCTGAATTTGGTGGATGCCTTTTTTAATCAATGCAAACAACCCAAAGTTCTCAGCGGTATGCTGGTCTCACTGTCCTCTAATTGTCTCAGAAAAATGGGCAAAAATAATTTCTGCTCAGGACAAGCCTTGATAATTTCAGATAAATGCAGCATGTAGTCAAACACATGTTTTTGCCTTTTCCAGCTTTGTTTCTGAGACATAAACTCTGCTCAGTTATTGCAAATATCTTTTTTCCACATAAACCAGCACAGCAGCACTAAATGTGTTTGCAGTTCATCGCTTATAGTAACAATAACACTGATCAATCTTTTGGCAAAGTGTATTTTTTAGAGGGAAAATCATAATTGGCAGACCAGGTAGGTAAAAAATACATCAGTCTTGAAAAATCTGGTAAGGGAAAGTGTGGAACATACACTTAAGTCAATCTTTGGGGCATAGAATAATCCATTTGCTTCCTGCCATCAGAAAGCTTTCCTCTTGCTTTGCCTGTCACATTAAATATTGAAACCTTCTGCTGAGCAGTAGAAATATTGGGAGCCCTCTGCCTGGGTCTTCTTGGAGAGACATTATTGATATAGGATGTGCAGAACGTTTTCTTTGTGTAATTTATGGGTTTGATTTTCTCACACACCATCTTCTGCACAGAGGGGCAGGGGTCAAACTGTATTGTCAGCTGTCTCTTAAGCTGTAGCTTTAGGTTTAAAGAGGCATAAAACTGTTTTGAAAAGGTCATTCTGACCAAAGAACCAATTCAAGTTACAAAGATTACAGAAACTTCAAGACACAGAACCTTGATAGAAAATGTATGCAAGGATATGAAATTCTAGCAATCAGTAATTATTTTGCCCTTGTGTCAACTCTTATCCCCTTCCTTTTAGGAAAATCTGGAAAAACATGGTTAGTCAGCAAAGAAATATCCCTTCTTGAGAGTTTCAGAGGAAAACACTGATTGTTTTTCAGTGTAAATTTAAGATGTAAAAACAGTCAAGTGCTCATTTTGTAGAGTATTTTGAAATGTTCTGGGGTTTTTTGTGCTTCAGATAAGGCAAGCTTGTTCTACCTTCTTTACAGCAGGAATCTAGCAGACTTAGGTCTAACCAAGGCCTTTGTTACTTGCAAAGTTTTCTCACGTGAGAAGCTGTGTCAAGAACTTGATCATAATGAAGGATTTCTGGTCACATACTAAGAGCACATACTTAAAATATTGCATGTAACACTCTCATTGCTCATATTTCCTGTGCCATTTCTCTGATGGTTTGATTACACAGCTTGATTTTCACAGAGGCTTTTTATACACTAGATTTTTCCTGCATTCAGCTTCAGGCTGTGCACTAATGTACCACTCAAAATCAGATATAATTTAAGGAGTAAAAGAATAGGATCCCTCTTCACTACATTTTCTTTTTTAAAAACAAGAATTCAAGGGTAGAGAAAGAAAGGCAGTAGGTTTTCTTGAGTCCCCATGGCACTCTTCCAAAATAAGAAATATATTTTTAGGATACAAACACTACATTTAAATGAAGGATTATTGTACATCTAAACTTTGACTGAATTAAGACATTTAAGACCAATGATTTCATACCCTATGAAACACAAGTATGGAATTTTGAATAGGGGATAAGATACCCTAACTATTCCTAACTGATATCTACATGGTTGAGAAAAAAGGACTTGATTCAAGCCCACAGACACTACCTTAAAATGTTTATTCAGCATTTTCACAAATGCCATTTTATGTGAAGTCAATAAAAATGTTTAAGAACTTTATTAATAAAGGCAAGTTTCACATGTTTAAAACCTATCTTTGAAAATACATTGATATCTAAAACAGAAGAAATTAATTCAAAGTTTTAAAAAAACCTAAAAATAGAAAATTGTTGAGTTTTGGGGTTACTAAAAATATTTTTAAGACAAATAAAACTATTAAAAATGGCACAAGTTTCTCCGTTTACTGAATTATGGTAAAAATTCAGATCAGAACTTTAGCAATGTATTCAGACAAGTAGATAAATGTAAAGACTTTCTGAAGCCCCTTTTTTATTTAACACAGTTTATTTAACCCACATTTCATTGGGGTTTTCTTAGAAAGTTGTGGGTTTAGTTGTACCAAATACAGCATAATTGTCTATGAAGTTAATGAGTATGCAGGGTTTCTTAAATCACAGATTGCATGGTTGCCATGTGCATATATGTTAAATCCATATGACCAAAATGATCGGGTTGATAATGAAATCCTCATCTAGACAAGATGCAAATTCTCTCAGCAGCAGCAGCAGCTATGCTCATTAGCAGTTCCTTTTGCCAATAATGGGAATTTCCAAACTGGATGTCCTTGACCTTTAAAGGGTAAGAGTAGGGACATTTTGATAAAAAGCATCCCTTTTCAAATGAAATAGGATACTTCAAATAATGGGCACATAAAATCAACAGTAATGTTTGCAGCTTGGGCAGTAACTTTCCACAGATATTAGCAGGACTCTATTCCATAGTGACATCACCTCACATATGTCTGAAAAGTTCAATAGCAGTGCTTAACTTATTTAAAAAACCTATATAGGAAAAAATAAAGTGCCAGAACTATTAAACCAATCAATTGTTAAATCCTTTTTCTCCCCCTCAGTATGTGCAGACATGGGTGATTAGTTTATACGAATTTTCCCTGAATCCAGAGCTAATAGCATATGTTGTGCTTGGCCAGTGTGATTGCTGATATGAAAAGATTTACTCTTATCTCCTCAAGATTGCCATGGTTCTCTCTTGAGATATTATTTCTGCCTTGAGAAAAGGCAGTCTTGAGGAAAGCAGTGTCTCTTCCCCGAAAACTGTGCGCCAGCCCTCCCTTCCTCTTGTGGGTCTGTTGGCATGTGTTTGCATCTGAGACTATTCAGATATTTTAATCTGAGAGATTTCATTGCGAATTCACTGGAAAACATCACACAGCCTCTGAGAGAGCATTGAGTGTTCTACCTGGACTGTTTAGCATTGATTTTCTGATTTATTTAAGAGTAGGAGATACTTCATTTTCTCAGACTTGGCTGGAATTATATTCTGTGTCACACACAGCATTTCCAGGACAAAAAAAAAAAAAAAAACTTTAATCTACCAAGAAAGGGTTATTTTATTTTGTCTAGCAGTGCCAGTGCTGATAGCCATGATCAAGAAGCGTTCAGATTTTCCTTTGTAATTATCTCTCTGTGTACCAGAAAATGCACTAGCAAAAAGCACCTTTGAGCTGTGTTGTGCCATCAACCTTTTGAAGCACTTTGAAAGTTCATTGAAATCAACAGGGGGTCCTATTTAATAGGCAATTGTACTGCCTCGGGATGTTTGCTAAGAGCCATACTGTTTTCTGGAATGAGATAAACAGGAGAAAAGAAATTGCCACATAATTAGAAAATATAGTTCTTTCCATACAGTTTGTTCAAACTACAGTAGTCCTGGATGTGGTCCTAGCAGTGGATGGAATGTTGTCAGGCAGGCAGAGAGGAATAATCAGGAAAAGAGGGGGACCTTGGATGACTCTGCTCGTAGCACATGAGCAGCTCCTTGAAATGCTGTTTTGTTTTTAATCAGGAAGCGAAGGGCTGGCAGCTGGCTGCCCTGGGCTGTAGTTCAGCAGAGCACTGCAGCATGTAAGCACATGGGACTTGAGCTGCTCCTCAAGCTGCTGATTCAGCAAGAGCATCCCGTGCCCTGGGCAAAGCTCTGCCTCCCAACTGGAGATAGAGAGCTCCTGCAGTTGAAGCACTCCCCGCGCCCCCCAGTCCAGTGTCCCTCGGGAAACGACTGAAAGGCAGGCCCTTCTTTTACAGACTGCTAGTGGGAGTGGACAGAAAGGCCAGAGAGAGACTTAAGACTCTTGCCAAGTTCACACAAAGCAACATTGAATGGTAAATTCGTGGAGATGCCAAGCAGCAGCACACAAAGGCTGCACCGCTTTCTCTCCCTCCCTTTGTTTGACCTGAACAGGGGCTTGGTTATTCCTGTCCTTAAGTCTCCAGCCAAGCAGGGGGGACAAAGTATTTGCCAAAAAACTTTGTGTTGACCAGAATATGCTCTGTGTTATGGAGAAGCATGGTGAGATTACATTTCCTTATGAGCAGGTGAAGATAAGAGAAAACTCAGAGCCTTCTGCAATGTGAGCAAAGACTTGGATCTTTTACACAGAGGAAGATTTTGATAGGACTTTCCTGCACTTGAAGACAGAAAGAAAGAGGAAAAGGTTTATTAATTACTCTGGAATTAATATGTAATTTGAACATATTTGGCTAGGGAACCTTGTGTGATGTGAAACAGCCCAAAAAAATCTTTACATAGAAGTAATATATAGGATTTATAAAACAGATGGAAACTAAAAGCTTCTAATATGGCTACAAGTACTGTGTATCAGTTTAGAAGTGCTTTGGAACCTACGTTTAGTACTTCCAGAGCTGAGACCACTGAGTTTAGGGACTTTATCCAAAAATAGATGTGCCCCTGGTATTGCACATCTAGGTGCCAAAAGTCAGTACAGTTCATAGGGCTGTTAGGCACTTTGTTCCCTGTCTAGTAAAAGGGAATGGTACATGAGATTGGACTGCAGAGCACACCTCTGGAAACAGCTAAGATGAACAGGGGCATGAAAAGCCAGTGTTAGAACTGAAACTGCCCATGGGTGAAGAGAAGATCTGGAGTTTGCAACATTTTAGTGGGGAAATCACATCAGAACAAAACCTGCAGTTCACTGTCTGCATCTTTTCAGTTGAAGATGAAGAGCCCTGCAGAGCAGGGTGACTCCTTTCCCCATCTTTTTATAGCTGCAGGATGGATGTGATCCAGCTAATCAGCTCTCTACATGCTGAAAAAGTCATCTTACTTAAACTCAACCTCCTGTGCATAGGTTTGTTCTCTTCTGCCCATGAAGAAGGACCATTAACCAGTAGCATAATGAACCTTTATGTTACCAATATTTCAAAGTTTTTAGGACTAAACAATGACTTTGAAAATAGTATATTAAGGTTTGAGGCTGTTCACAGTGTGTGACTACAATTCTGAGGAATTTGCTTACCAGAGCTAGAATCTAACAGGATGTGATGCTCTATGAATGTATTTTAGAATATCAGTATTATTTGCAGACAAGGTTAAAAAATGCCTTGGAAGGGATTGTTGCTTTTATTATCAAAAATGCCTTCTAGACCCTCTGTATTCAACATTTCTAAAAGTTCATTTTATCTTTCATTCTGATTATCCATATTACTATGCCAACAGATTATTAGAATGCAAAATGAAATGAAATAAAGATGTGTTTGTAATATAATGAATATAATAATAATGAATGAGCTCAGAGAAACTGAAGCATATTTTATACCAGTTTTCACATAGTATGGCTTCCTTTTAATTCTGACGTGTTTGGTAATATTGCAGTGGATGGCAAACCCAGATTTGTCATGATGTTCAGATTAAAGCTAAGACTCAATTATGTACTCACAGAAAGTGGGAAAACATAGTACAAAACAAGATGGAATACTACTTCTCAGAATTCTTAACTGTCAAATTTTTTTTTTATTAACATTTAAAGATAAACATTATCAATCGATAGCATATTTTGAGCATTTAAAATAGTAATGATATCGTGCATTATAAATTACTTGTAAGAAATGAAAGTTCATTTGTCCTTATAAAATGAATTGCAAACAGCACATCTTAGACTAAAGGCCAAAATTTTAATCTCCATCCCACAGTTAAGTTTATTTATAGAAATAATTAATGCCAGATCTAGTAGGTACTTACCTAAATGTCATTCTTTCTATGACTTTCATAGCAAAAGGAGAGTTTCTTTGGTCCCACAGTATGGTATCTAAATATAATATTTCAAACCTCTAAAATGTTATTAATATTGATTCTTTGTATAATAATTCTTTGTAAATTAATTAATTTTTCTTAATTACTTAAGAAAAATAGCAGTTTTAGTAATAACTGCAAAATAGGTAAATTTAGTGGACTCTGAGGTAGATTTCTTTTCTCCTATGAACTTAACAAATCTCCCTTAATAGCATTATGTTCCTGTCCTGCCAGTAGAAGGAATATGACCAAAGTAGAGCCTTGGTCAACACTGTCCCCTCTGAGTTTTATCTATTGGTAACTACAACAGGCGTTTAATGAGTGTGAAAATTGCCTGTCTCTGCGAGGAGCCAGTGAGAAAAGCAGAGCAAACAACACAAACAGAGAAATATCTCTGAGGAGCAGAGTAGGCTCTCAGTAAGGGCAGTTTTGCTACCTTCCCTGAAAAAAAAATAGATAAAGTGCTTATTCAGTGTAATTAGGGAGGTCTTTTGGGTGATCGTTTTTCAGTCCATGACTTATGAAGTATATTATCTGTTAGGACTGGTAGTTGGTTAGACTGTAGCATTATAAGTTCATGATCAGGCATTTAAATTACAGGGTTTTGTTTTGTTCCATGACTGGATGATTGAAGTTTTACGATCAGGACCACAAATCCATTAAATTGACTTTTTAATAGGGAGGGAGTGTTGCAGCTTGTAAAGAAGAAAAAAAGATGCAGGCAGGCAACTGGATGCTGTTATAATTACTAGGGAAAATATATTATTTTAAAACAATCTGGGTAAAGTCAGATTCAATTTTCTCTATAGCTACAGACAGCTAAAGAACTGCTGTTGACAGGCAGCATTCATGTTGCCTGTAAAGCTCTGGACTGGATGATTTTATGTGAGCTGTTTTAGAATTATGCACGTTACATTACAATGGGTAAAAATGTATGCATCCTACCAAAGCAGCCAGTTGTTTTTCTTCAATGAACTGCACTGATGTGGTTAATAATCTCTTGGATCTAGAAGAACACTTTTCTGGGGACGTATTTCCCATTCAATATGGGTTTTTAAAATGCCTCGAAGACATTGTCTGTTTTTCCGCATGCAAGGGGTGTACACCATCCCCTCCGTTGATAATCACACCCCCAGCTTGCTCCAGTGCAAAGTGCAGAGCTCAGTCCCAGCTAGGAAGGGGCTGCTTTCTCCTGCAGTCAATTGTCTGCATACCAGTCGCTCCAGAAGGCTCCTGACTGATGGGTTAAATTACCTGTTCAATACAGAATGATATTCTTCTCCTGAATGCCTTTCAGCACAGTCAGCAGCACACGTGCACATTTTCCTTCCTGGAAGCTGTAGAGAACATCTGGGATGCCTGTGTAAGTTCCTAAATGTGAATATATTGTAACAAATCTTTGGGGATCTTTGGCACTCAGGTGGGATCCTTAGTTTTGCCTGGCATGCCAGAGTCTTGCTGGTTATCTCTGGTTACCAAATGATAGATTATTTCTCTTCGGGACTCATGCTGAGAGCTCTTAACTTGGCACAAGTGTCTACTGTGAGGACAAATTTGGAAGAAATAATGAATTGTTTAGAAGAAATACAAATTTGCCTTAAAAAATGTTCTTTAGGAGTCAGATTGTACATCACAAAATTTCCACAGTTATAAGGGTACAAATATGGTTAAGTCAAGTTTGGCATAAATTTTCATGGTGTAGATTTTTTTATGTTTCTTTCAATATTTATCACAAGCTAGAATAATGAAAATGCATGTTCAACCACTTATAGTCCTCAAAAATGAAAAATGCCATTTCTCTTCTGCAGTCCTTTGAGTCCCTGAGATGTTATCACTGTGTACCTGTTCCAGGAAGTTTGAAGCACCTCTTTCAAATCATTATTTTATTCCTATTTTTAAACTAATATGAGGCAGAGAAAAAGAAAACAACGAAGTCTGAAGTAATGTAGATCTGTAAAGCTTCTCAAAATAACATTGTTGATTACTTTATTAGAACAGAACAGAAGAGTGGTGGTTAGAGGAACTCTGTACCAATGTTACTCCTTTAAGAGTTATTGATTGCATCAGAAAATGAGAATCAAAAATGCATTGAATTGAAATATTATCTAACTAACCCTAGATCAATTTTCTCTTTACTGAGGAGTCTTGTAAGCAAAGTTATAAAGGAATATTTTAAATAGGAACAAACTATGGAAACAGAAGTATGGAGGGTCAGGTTTTGGAAAGAGGAAGTTATCATTTCCCCAGGAAAGAAGAAAAGTTTGGAGATACTACAATTATAACAATTACAGACGATGACATTAAAACCAATAAAATGTTCATTAAAATCTCAAAAGTCAAAATAGAGGGGAACTAATATGACTTGTAATTTATTAAATGCAGTACAGATAGAAATATAGCTAAATACAGGCAAAAATCCATGTCAGGAGAAGTAAGGATAATTTTTTTGAAGTTACATTAGGAATGACGAATGGTAAAATTATTCATAAACGATATAAAAAGCCTACATGTCCAATAAACGTTTCTGCTCTTTATTTGAAAAATAACAGAGTTGTGTGATTTGTTTTCAGAGGAAGACTATACACTTTTAAATTTTATAATATCCAAGAGACGTGTGATTCATATCTATCCAGAGATAGATATATTAAATATCAGCCAGTTTTGATAAATTGAATCCAATCTGTCTGAGATAATCTTTGGTCTTTTAATATATCACAGAAATTCAAACAGAAGGAGAATAATTCCCTTGAATTTGAAAAGAGTGAGGGCCTGAAGAATTGTGGGTTGACCCAACTAAAACTAAAGGGAGAAGGTTGGAGTTGGAAGAAGCAGTAGCCAACAACAAAATCAAAACATAGGAGTACAGCAGACATGAGTCGTCCAACAAATTCTTTGAAGAGTAAGTTCTATTTCCATTCTTTGAGGTTAGAAAATTGGTTAATAGCAACAGCATAAGAAACTTTAACGTTTGATATGACCATAAGAACATTAGCACTCTAGAGCACTAATAAAATTCATGTTAAATGGATAATGAAGAGTCCAGTTGAGAGCTATTGCCAGTGGGTATTTGCCTTGAAATAGAGATTCTGGGATGATTAAGACCAGGCTGACACTGAGCATTTTCATCAGTGAAGGCGTCAGTAATAAACATTGCCTAAAATGTGAGTGTAAATGCCACAAGGACTTGCAGAAGAGCGGTGTGAGATTCATCACACAGAAGGATCTGCATTACATCATACAACATAATAATTAAGAGGAAAAGAAAAGAAAAGAAAAAGGAGATTTTAAGCACAGAGAAATGTGAAAATGTCTCCATGTTACAAGTACCTATAGAAGTGGGGGTGGTGCACTCCTAAAGAATGACTTATAATTATCCAGGAGTCCAAGGGAGAAAGAAAGCAGCCCAGTTAATGACAGAGGATGTGCCAGAAGGATTGAATAGAGTTCCTGGATGAAGAGGCAAGGGGCTAACATCTGAGAGTAGAAAGAGGGAGATAATGGTGTTTTTGGAGACTGACACAGTCAGAACATTAATAGGATTTCCCTGTACAATTCTGATCTGCACATTTAACAAATGCTTTGTGGGGAAAACAGTGGGAAGAAATTTTGTAATATAAATGAGGTAAAAAAAAAATACCGGACAAAGAAATCAGACATAAGGTAGCAGATAACATAAACAATTGCTGAATGCAGAGCACCAAATTGTTGCTTGCATTATTTGATTTATAGAACTTGACAAATATTCCCTGTGAAATGCAGCAAGGTGGTTCTTGCCTTTGCAAACACATTTTCTATAACATGAAACAGTCGGTGTGAATTCCCCAGACTAAGAATGGAGAAAAGCTAACATTTTCTGTTGTTTATTTTTAACTGCCACATTATTAAACAGAACTGAAACAGCTACAGTACTGATTTGGGAATGCAGAACTCAATACTTGTTGAAATCAACACAAACATTCCTACTTCTTATCTGTCTCCAGCTATTATTGCAGTGCAGAGTTAACATCAGTGAGGTCCAGGTCCATAAGTGAAGTTTCTAGATTACATTATAATGCACATAACAGCTAGTAATAATAATGAACTATAACCCCTGAAGTATTTCTTTGGAAAATTAACTGTGATTTGCCTGCCTTCAATATTTCAAATTCCTATTTAAATTCATCTGAGGGAAATGAGATTGTTATGAAACCAAGTTTGTTCTTATTCACATACCTAGTGAAATATATCTACAGTAAATAAACACAGAGAATCACATAATTCAGTGTAATTGGACATTTTTCGTTTTAATAGGATTCCTAGGACAAAAAAAGGCCCAGGAACAGTGACTTCTCCAGTATTTTTTTAATAGTTTTTTTTTTACCTAACATATGTAGAATCTCTCCTCAGGAATGCATCCCTTCAACAGACACAGTGATCCAGTCTTTGTATTCCAGACACCCAAGTCTAAAAATCATTCACTGTAGAAACTGCTTTCCATAGTGCCTTTTTTACAGCCTTCCTTTAAGAGTTATCAATGATTTTGTTTCTAAGCAAAGGGGCAAAAAGAAAGGAATAAGAGGTTTATGTCTCATTACTGAACAGACTATTTCCTTAATTAGCCTTTTCTTAAATTCTTTGGCACATCTCTAATTTAGATGCACTCATTTTTATCTACGTGTTTATCTGGATACATTTAACTAGATGGCCCGAAGAGTGATTGTGTAATGAGCTATATAATTGATTTAGGTTATGTACTTAATAGCAGGCAGGTGGTTGAGGTAACCTGTTATTACTGCAGGATTAGATTTCAGTAATGTGTTCCTTGTCCTGTCTGTTTTTTCCCCAAGAGGACAATGGCTTGACTATCAGGTTGAGAAACTGTTCTCACAGGTGCTTCTCATGTATCTGGTGGAACTGGGCTCACCTAATACTTGGGGTATGTCCAGTGACATTTGGTGTAAATAATGAACCAAAGCATTATGCCTTAGTATTTTGCACAGTAATTACCCAAACTGAATAATTTAAAGTATTCCATTGCTAGATTTAAAATATGAATGATAAGCAGCCTGTGTAAAATTGCTTGGAGAACGACGGCTGCTATAGCCAAGGCATTCCTTAGTCTGTAAGTGAGTCTAATTGTACAGTCATGTGCATAAGGTCATTTGCAGCAGGGACAGTCCTCAGACTGAGGTCTCTAAGTGTCTATCACCTGCAACGCTAAAAATTGCTGAGGCTTTTTTTTTTCCCTCTTTCATTCCTCTCTCTGCTTCAGCTCTATCTGCTCCTTTCAAAACCTCTGCCCCTCTATATTGCCTGAAATGCCAGCTTCAAACCTCTGTGTCCGCCCACATAGGATTCTGTGCTCAGAAGGCTGCTGAATATCAGATTATCTATAACATTCAAAGTAGAAGATTGATTTCATGCTCTTCTGCTTCAAAGGAATAAAATAAATCTGGACTTAGGAAAAAAAAATAATATGCAAAATATTTTCATATACTTATTTTGCAGTAGTATATACTGATGAAATTAGCACATAAGTCTTTTTCTCTTTTTATTCCACTACAGATGAGCTGACTTGATTATGCAGCCACATGTGCTTATCTCCTCTGATTTTCCAGGAAACCATATTAAAAATGCTGGAAGCTAGAAGTGCTCCAGCTAGAAGCTAAAGCATTGAAGTTATGTGATTGCTGAAAGAACTTACACTGTAAGAAAGATTTAATGTTTTCTTTTCAGACCTAAGTGCAGCATGTTCCTCTCATAGTGATTTTTACTAGATCTTAATAATTAATAGACTAATATAAAATTGAAATAGTAGATAGAAGGCTATAATAATATTACAGATGGCATTAGTGTCAGGTGTTAGCTCAAAAAGGGTGAGAAATATCCAATTTTGAGAAAAGATCATTCCTGAAGTACAAGACCACAGCTTAGATATTCCTTTTACCACCTTTATCACAGTCAGCTAGAAGTGTTCTGGTTGATACACAGGATTATTGTCCCACATCCAGCCTGCCTCATATGGTATTGTATCGCCTGCTCCATCAGACAGCTCATTAATGGTCTGGTCTGACCATCTCCATGGTAACAGGGGAAAAAAGCCATTTCTCCAGCATCCCTGCCCAGCAGTGTTAGGTAACACCCACCTTTGGCTCTGTGTGAGCACTGTGGCAGCCAGCACAAAACCTTCATCACTCCTCACAGATCCTCCACCCCCATGCAGCTGCGGGAGCAGCGAGGGGCATTCCCTGTGACTAAGGGAGAAGCTTCTGACATCGACCTCCTTAAGGAGCACAGATGTTGTGACTCTCATTTCTGTGGGCGTATCTATAAGATAACCACAACTTTACTTTCTGTTGGCACTGGCTGCAGCTCTGTGCCCCTGTAGCAGAACCTGCCCCTCTGCAGCTCCAGCCTGCCCAGACGCACTCAGGGATCTGCTGTGCCTGGTAGGATGGGATGGTAGGATGGGACCCCCAGGCACGCTGCTCTGGGCACTGCTCTGCTGCACCAGACAGCATCCTCTTGAGCTAAGCTCTCTTCAGCCCTTGGGCAGCATCTCCCCTTCCCCTCTCACTAATCCTAACTGAGAACTGTAGCCAAAATCTATTCATTTTGCTGAGAAGGCTTTAACCTCCTCCAGGGATTTTCAGATCGATCACAACTGTTTTCTTCTATAGCCCATTATCTAGGTTGCTTTGCAGAAAATTTGTCTTCATGTTTTGGACTCTCTATCCTACTGTTTCCAAACTCTACAAGAATTTACATTAGCAACCCCACTGCATAGGTCTGGCATGTGATTAATGCTGGCATATTGTTTATGTTTATTGTAACTTATAAAAACATAAGTAGGTTTTTAAATTACAGTCTTTTAACTGCACATATACAATAAAAACAGTGGAAGCAACTAAGAAGTCTTACTAAAAATAACTTCCCTTTTTTATAAGTGAAACCAAGTAATTGTTTACCAATATTCTGCTGTCTTAATTATGTGCTCTCTTTAATAGGGTAGCTGCAAGTCTGCAATTAAATAATTGGATCTGAAAATTTTCATCCCCTCCTCCAAACGAATTAAAAAAAAAAAAACAAAACAAAACATAATTCCAACTTCAGAAGAGATCTCTACATGAAAAAATCTATTGGTATGGATGTACTTTGTATTGTGACTTTAACTGAAACTCAGCAACATTGATGAATTATTTTTAGAGTAAAACCAGCCAAAGCTAGTGCAAAACTTCATTTAAATATCTCTTGCTCATTTCCACCTTCTCCTCTGCAGATGTGCACACACATGCTTTTGTATATAAAATAGTAATTGCCATTAATGTTTATCCTGTACTGTAAGGGTATCTTTTCATGGAAGACTTGTGTGCCTATGAGTATGATCACTGGGCTTTGTTGTTTGAGGTTTCGTTTGTTTGTTTTTTCTGCATATAAGGAACTACAGGTTGTTCACTTTATTCAGTTTGTGTCAATAATTCAGGCTTTCTAAATCTTGGGAAATTCCTCACTCTTTTCGACTGGGCACTGCCCTATAACTCTGCAGAGTATTTTACCAGAGGTACCTGTAGCAGTGCCATTCAGCTAAAATGGTGCTGAATAAGATCATGCTCTGGTGAGATTTTTCTTTCAATTTCTCATAGTCTTTCCTCGATTTGTGATCTTTTCAAATCAGCTGGCTTTTTTTTTTTTCTATTTCATTTGATTAATGGTGTGTAATACTAAACCTAGGATGGCTAGTATCTTTACTTCATATGTATTCTATGCCTTGTGACAGTGATCATCACTACTTTACAGATAAGAGAATATCATGAGATGATGTCAGAAACTTTTTGTTTTTTCATTATAATGAATGGTCATTAGCTACAAAAAGAGAAGACACAATTCACTGGTTTTGTAAAACTTTTAACAGGATCAAAATTTGTGTCATCTGTGATGTCAATTTCCTGAAATATTTGGCTTATATATATATAAAATGTCATTATATTACAGTGTGTTCCCAGAAAGCCTACGTATTTTTGAAGTCTATGACAGACTGGATACAATCAAAGAGTACATCTTGTAAGAAGCTGGATTTAAAGTGTCATTCCAGTACATGCTGAAGAAAGTCACTGCATTCACTTGTGCCTCCTGTTGTGTCAACATTACTCTGTCCTCCACTTTGCTTCAGATAAGGGATCTGAAATAAAACTGCAAAAGGTGACCTGAAAATAGATTTCTTTTAATTCAAACTGTGGGTAAGTAAAAATTAAACATTCCAGTCATCCAAACTTAAAAGGGTTTTAATCTCATTTGCTTAAGCCTCCATCTTGTCCACCTCACCATGAAGTTTTTGCCCTGCATCTCTTCAACTCTGCCCTGAGCTGCCGGATGCGTGCCTGCAATGCTCTTACAAGTCATCCAAACCCTTTAAAAATCAATATGACTCAGCTGAGTGGGAACTCTACCACACCTTATGCTAAAAAACTGATTTCTGGTGGTACCCACAAGACAGCAGAATATCCTGAAGAGTTAGCAGGCTATTGATGGCTTCCTGAGCTGAAGCTCCCACTGCACCTGCTCCTATGCTTTTCTTGCAACTGATCATCCACCAGTAAACACCAAAAACTGGTTCCATCCCTCTGGATGGGGAGAGAGGGGTGCTGGGATTCAGCTGGTGCCAGTCTCAGAAATTTCATGAGTAATTAGTGTCATCAGCTGGAGCTAAATAAGAGGAGGAGGAAGGGAGGAGGATCCCCATGCCTATTGCACACACTTTTGGTTAAGGCTTTGCTCGAATCTTAATTGTAGGTAATCCTAGAGCATTTTTAGGGGGTTAACAGAGCAAGTTTTAACTAAATTAAATTTAATTATTCTTAGCTCTTTGTCAGCTGCAGAAATCCATGAAAGAGTCCCACGGTATTTTATATTGACTGATGTGGAACATTTGTCCATTACTTTCAAAGTGCCTATCAGAGCTGATTATTTATCAGGTTCTGGCACTACTGCATGGAATGGCAAAATGTTCATTCATCCCAGGCAGGATTTTACCCTCAAGTGAAGAGAGGAGAGTGCTGTACTTCTCAGGTTTAGGGACCAATAAATCTTTTTTTACCCAGTCTTCAGTTAATATTTGTCATTTCAAAGATCCTAAATGTGACTATGCTTTGAAGCTTATATATATTTTAAAATGTTGTCAGTGATGGGAAATACAGCAACTATTATTGCTTTTAATGAAGTACCTTGACATTTGTTGTACATTAGGAAGTAATAAAACAGAAGAATCTACAGATTTCTATGATGTGGGTTATTAGTATAATGGCCCTATAACCTGTAACAAGCCAGTGTTCTGACAGTGTTATGTTAAACTGTCCCAGTGAACATCATATCCTGGAGCTGTGCATAGTGACATGATATACTATTTTAATTATATGTCAACATTTTAAGACAGGCACTTCTTTTTCTTGCATTTACAGATTATACCAGTCACAGAATAGCTGAGTTTGAAAGTCATCTGTGGTTATGATCTAATGCTACTGCCCTGGTCAGAGCATGGTCAGTGAGAGAAGATGGCTCAGGATCATACCCAACTGGGTTTTGAATATCTCCGAGGGTGGCCACTCCATAGCCTTTCCGGGAAATCCTCACAATAAAATAAAAAAAATAAAATAATAATAATAAAAACATCATATGGCATATTTACTTGGAATTTTATGTATTTCAGTTTATGCTCATTGTCTCTAATCCTGACATAGAGCATCACTGAGAAAAGCCCAGCTCTGTCTCCTCTACTCTTCACATCGGGTATTGATACACATGGATAAGATCCCTTGATTGATCCTTCCCCTGACATTCCAAGTTGAAGAGTCCCAATTCCTTTAACCTCCATGCATGAGGAATGCTTGTGTCCTTTAATCATTTTTCTGACCCTTTGGCTGACACTTTCCAGTAGCTTCATGCCTGCCCTATGCTGGGAGCATGGAGTGGGACACAAAACTCCAAATGGAGTAGTGAGGGTGAGATTAGCATGTTGTGTCTAGTAGGCATTGACACAACTTTCAGATGTAACAAATTGTGTGCTGAAGTGCTGGTGCTCTCAGTACCATGACTGAACCTAGGATCGAGGGAGATTTACCAACAAACTGCTAGCAGCCAAAATACAGTTTCCTGTAATAAAAAAAAAAAAATAGTGCTAGATGACAGCTAAGATAGGTGTTGTTTGTATGAATCTAATAAGATTGTCTTTGTGATAGGAAATAATCTGATTGTCATCGATGAGATAAAATGTGACTTGCACTTCACGAAACCAAAATGACAGAATGTATGAGAGTGACATTCCAGACTGAATTGGCAGGGACTTGCTGTCATTTCCACCCCTTTGCATCTGCCTGGATTGAGTTAGTTATTCTTAGCCATCTCACATAGATTGGTATCTCCCGGGATGACAATTCAACAGCTTGCCTCGCCAGCTTTCTCCAGTTACTTTTTGTTTGTTTGTTTCAGTGTAAAATCCTTACTGATTTTTTTCTTTGAATTATTCCCCCTCAGCTTTTCTGAATTATTTTTGTACTTTATTAGGAGACAATAGCAAATGTCATCTTCATTCCTGACTTCATATTCTTCTTCTTCCCTTCCTTCAAGCTCTTAGAAGAAAACGTTACTTTTCTTTACTTTCCACTGCTTTTATACTTTTCATCTTTAAGCAAATTTTCTAAGGCCCTACAGATTCTTGTGGAAGACTTTCTGTACTGTGTATTGTTGCTGCTTGATGGCAGCACAAGGTAAAAAAATTCTTTTGTGATCAAGTTGCTGCCAGGCTTCACAACGCCCAGGAGAAAAAAAACCTACCATCGCACTGGTTAAGCAAGATGTGATGGTCAAAGTGCCAACCTTCATCTAAACATAGTTTGCACTATTAACCCAGAGTAAACCTGCAAAGTCACTCACACCTGGGGTGATACTGATTTAGAAAACCTGCTAGAAACATATATCCTTTTCCTCTCCTCTCTCTGAAGGAGAAGAGGTGGCATCTGGGAAATCTTGCTTTTGCCTGGGAATCATTACTGCTCTTGGAGAAACATCAAAATAGAGTACTTGTTTTGTACACCCCCATGATGCTTAAACTGCTGATGGGATGGGTTTCAACCAGGTTATCAGACTGCACCTGATGTACAGACTGCTTTTCCCTCCTAGAAAACTGCAATTTCCTTCTTTCCCAAGGAACTGAGTTCCCTGGCATACGGCCAGTCAAGGTTGGGCTGGCGCTTAGGAGCAATAAAATCTTAATCCAGCATGGCTAAATCCTTGATTGTTCCTTCCTCATAGCCCTGGGCAAAATCAAATAGAAGTTTCCACACAAGACATTTTCTTTCCTTCATATCAGAATATGACCAAATAGATGGTATTGACTTCTCACTTTCCATGTAGCAGGCTTTGCTGCACTTTACTAGTGTTATCTCCTGCTGTTAGACTATATTCTCAGTTGAGCCTGTGGGAGAACACAGGAATTCTGAAACTTGTCCGTGTTCACAAATAATTGTGTTTAAATCTACATGATGCTCCTTAGAGAAAATAACAGCATGAGTCTTGCCTCTTCAGTCTCCAAAAACTGAAATAAGAGGAGTTGCATTTCTGTCAATAAAAAATATGTTTGTGTGTGTTAGAGTATTGTTTACAGGTTGAGAGCTCATATATTGGGGATGTGGAGTAGCAAAAGTTGGGGGAGGCTACTTCCTCTAAAACTGTGAAAACTTTGGACCTTGGTTTGAAACAGCCTCCAGGAAGCAGGTGTCACCTTGCAGGATAAATAAAGTGATTCTTTAATTAAGCAGTGACCTAACCAACTGTTTGTATCAGAATATTGATGGTAAGCTGCAGAGCCATTTGCACTAATTTAGACAGACTGGGAAGCAGTAGGACTAAAAATTGTTTCCAATATTCCTTTATTGCTGCTCTGGCCTACCAATGCTCACAACAAGAAGAAAACCAGAACCAGCAACATTTCATGGGGTCTAATGTCTGACAACACTTGGAAGGAAACACTAATTTTTACGTTTTAACTTGTTTGAGAGAATTTTCAACTTAAGGAGTTCTGGGATTAGACTGGGGGACAGACCCCCCTTTTTTTCCTCTAAATATTCCTCCTATTGAAAAGAACTGTTGAGGAGACATAAACATTACATCAGATACTATTACAGAAAGTAAAACATGGGATCTTGTATTCATTTACGCCTCAAAACCTCGGTTTAAATAATTTATTTTCTTTAAAACAGAAGTGAAAAAAGTCTTCGTTCTCCTGTCTATGAATATATGGCAGTTAGGAATCCAAAAATAGGCTATCTACAAAGAAAGGCATTCTGCATAATTGCTTACCTAAACAATAGCAGGTAAACCTACAGTATCCTTACTGCAGCTGGTCAGAAGTGGTAAATATCTTAAGAGTTTGGAAACTTTATTGGAACTTAAAGCAGAATTTTAAATGAATCTGTGCATTTGAGCAGTGTCTGCACTCTGTTTTTGTAGCATACATCCAGAGTGTTTAATTAAAATGCTGTTGCAAGAGAGCCATATAACCAATGAAAATCATCTGATTGCAAACAGTGTTAACACTTGGATACAGTGATTTATTAACCAATCATAATGAAATTATCAAATCAATGTAAGGAATTCTATAACTTTAGATCTATATACAATGATCACTGTGTTTTAGTCAGGCTGCTGGGAAAAAAATTATTCATTTTAAGCCTCTTAAAAATTTCAGCTACAATGCCTAGTGAAGATTTGATACCTCATGTGTACATATGCAGAAACCAGAAAGGGCTGGTTCAGCCCAGAGGACCCCAGGGTGCTGCACTTTAGGACACTCAGCTTCCAGCTGTCTCAATGCTTGGCAGAATGTACAATGTCTAAATCAGCACATGTGTTTCTGTGCATGGAAAGATTAGTCTTATAGGAATGTGCCAGTAAAGTGACTAGAGAGCTTTGCAAAGCTGATATCAAACACCACGTACATCTAAAATCTCAATCACCATCAGCATCCTCCCACCCTTTTCTGTCCTGCTGGGAAGAATCTCCTCTGCCTTACAAAGGTGATTTTTGTCGTACTGGGCTCTTCTGTACTGTATTAAAGAAATATTTCGAGTTAAGGACTGAGAATGGAAAACCGAGCTGCTGCTTTTCACAGTTTCTGCATGATTCATTGGTGGGGAGGCAAGGAGCTTGTTCATCCACAGCTACATCCTTCTGCTTTGTATTAATGTAAGACAAAATTGTATCAGGGCCTGGTATCACAGTGGGACCTACTGAATCTGCAGGGTATCAGACTAAGATACACCTCATGCTATTCATTTGTCTTCTGCAGCCAAAATCAAGTCATTTGAACAGATCCTAATCTTGTTACTGGTAACTACAGCATAAACATTCATTTCAGAAAAACGGGTATCACAGCAAAGTAAATAGGCAGAGTGCTGCTAATAGTAACTGCTAGTCTGTGTATTACAGATGCAAAACTTCTTGTATATATTAGCAGCATTGACCTTTACAATAAAAAATGTAAATTTACTACCGTAAACTCATTCAAAAGACCTGAATTACAAACATTTTTTGGAGCATGTATTTGCACTAAGAAGCAAAAAAAAAGTGATTTATAATTTTCAGATAACTGAAAAAAATATTTCATTTTTGTTTTGGTGCCCTGATTTTAAGTGCATTCTTACACATTTTCTAGCTTTTGAAAATGAAATAATTCATAACTTTTATAAAAAATGCTAGCTATCTTGGTGTCCAAACAAAGATAGATGACAAATGCCAGTGTTTTAAAGCTCTTGAAAACATTTTCATTTTCTTCAGGTTACACACTGTTATCAGTGTATCAAATCCAAGTACGTTACATGGAGCAAGCCTCCATCTCTTCTCATGGCCACTCTGTCCCCATGAAGTGTTTGCAAACCTGAACACTGATTTTTACAAGCACCTCATACTGAAATAACCACTTGCAATTCAGCTTCATCCACGTAGGTGCCCAGACTTGTCCTCAGTCAGGCTCTGACTGTACATGTACATGTACATTTGCCAACTGTCCTTCAGGAGCAGGGAGAGGCATGGACAGACTGGGAAGGGGTGAGGGGGGAACCTTCAGAGGGGCCTGGGCAAAATCAAGACGTGTGCCCATGGGAATCTCATGAGGCTTAATAAGACCCAGTGCAAGGTGCTGCACCTGGGTCGGGGCAAACCCCTGTACCAGCAGAGTCTGGGGATGAACAGATGCAGAGCAGCCCTGCTGAGAAGGGCTTGGGGGTGCTGGTGGGGGAGAGGATGATGCTGGACATGAGCTGGCTTACAGCCAAGAAAGACAATCGTATCCCAGACTGCATCACAAACAGCATGGCCAGCAGGGCAAGGGAGGGGATTCTGCCCCTCTGCTCTGCTCTGGTGAGACCCCACCTGCAGCGCTGCATCAGCTCTGGGGTCCCCAGCACAGGAAGGACATGGACCTGTTGGAATGAGCCCAGAGGAGGCCACCAAGATAATTAGAGGGATGGAGCATTGCTCCTACCAGCAAAAGGCTGAGAGAATTGTATTGTTCAGCCTGTAAAAGGGAAGGCTTAGGCATGACCTACTTGCTGCCTTTCCGTACCTGAGGGGAGCCTAAAAGAAAGATGGAGAGGAACATTTTATAAGAGCATGGAGTGACAGGACAAGGGGGAATGTATTCAAACTGAAAGGCAATAGGTTTAGATTAGATACTAGGAAAGAATTATTTACTGTGAGGGTGGCGAGTCACTGGAAGAGGTTGCCCAGAGAAGGTGGGATGCCCCGTCCCTGGAAGTGTTCAAGGCCAGGTTGGATGGGACTCTGTGGCAGGACATCTACCCCCACCTCCTCTGTACCACAGATAGCTGGTGCATAATGAGATAGCCCGAGGGCAGAAAGGCCCAGCAGGGGGTTATCTCTGGCACCAAGAGGGGCTCAAGCCCAGCTAAGAATTGACATCTTAGTCTGGAGAGCCAATGTGGGAAGAGATAAAAGAAATACTTCTGACTTAAGAGACATCGTTTTACGACTATAAAAGATACACGAGTTATCATTGAGGCAGAAGCCTCTTACACCCTGAAAGTGTTGGAGACTTCTCCCCGAAGTTTGGGCACAAGCTTCACGGTTACTTCCCCGGGGATTGAGTGAAAGGATCTCGATGTGTGTCCCACCAACCTTCGGATGGTGAGATACATTGAATCCTAGGTTTATACTGTTTCTTCACTAGCTGTAACTGAAAGGTACTGGTATCGTGCACTGTATGTAAATCTACTAGTAGTATCTCTTTTTGTTTTATCCCTGTGTAGTAATAGTCTGTTTTAGGTCTTGTCTGTCAGTTTTTATGTCTATTAAATAAATAATTCATTTCATAATAGACCGGATCAGCCATTATTAAAGAACTTGTGGATAAGATGGGTTTTTGGGGTGCTGGTCACTTCAATACATCTCCTGCCTGCTGCCATAGGCCTGGACAAAGACAGGGGCTGAACTAAATTCACAAAATCCATTCATGGCAGGCTCTGGGCAACTTGTTCTAGCGGAAGGTGTCCCTTCCCATGGCAGGGGGTTGGAACAGGATCATCTTTGAGGTGCCTTCCAACCCAACACATTCTATGATCCTGTAATTCTCAAATTCAGCAGTCTCCTCAATGGACCTCCACATGAGTGGTAAACAGTGGAGGGGAGGAGATGGGCAGCAGGTGGGTAGGGTTAGTTGTTTGCTGTCTGTGCTGTAGAAAAGAGCCCACCACAAGTTTTTTAAGAGCTTCTTCAAATGTTTGCTCTGCATAATGAGGGAGTGCTGGAGAAGTGATATTTCAGATATTAATGCAAAACTTAAGCCTTTAGTTGAGGACAGGATGCATAGGATTTTATTTAAAGTTCTACCTAAATGCACAGTCTACTTCCATTTAGTTGTATATGACCTTAAATATGTGGTCTTCCTTTCATCTAAACCCTCGGTGATTTTCCTCTTGAACCTCATTCTTTGTTCTTTTCAGAAATGCAATAAATACTCCAACTTAATGCATTAAATATGAAAAGACTTACTGAAGGGACCCAACTTATAAATGATTCAAAAGGCCTTATGGTGGAAAGCATCTATTTGAAAACATTCATTATTAATTTCACAGTTTAGACGAAGTTCCTATAAGGCAGTCATTTATTAAATATTGACTTCTCTTCAGTCCACCGGATATGCTTATCTGTATGACAGCACCTATAACCAAAGAGGAGCAAAACACCAAAATGTTCCAGTCAGTGATTTAGGTGATGAATAGAAAGTGCTTATTTTGCTAAGGTACTACCAAGCACAACCAAAGCATTTAGTTGAGACAACAAACATTGTGCACTGTGTCACTAAAGCAAAAAATTACTTCAGAGTTAGACAAGTGGAATTAAATTGAAAACAGAAAAAAATTGGCAAAATTTTATAAATATTAATTGAAATAAAGTATGCTAATAAAGAATATGTCATCTCATCTTCAAAAAAAAAAAAAAAAAACCAGATTACTTTGCAGACAAAGATTTCATAATCTGAACCAAAACTACTACTACTGCCTTACAGAGGTAATAATATCATTGTGAAAGGTGTACACGACAGTGCTGTGCCCAATGCTGGTGGCATTGGTGCTCCTTCCTACCAGACAGCTCTTTCTAGGCTGAGGAGATAGTAATTTACTCACAGCAAAAAGGTCACACAGGTAATGTTTGGTGATAGACCGCAAACAAAAGACAGTGAAGAATTAACACAATAGTTACTTTTTTCTCACCTCTTTGAATAATTTCATGTTATCCAGTTGGGTGCTGAATCAACAGAACTAGAAGGTAAGCTTATTCCATGCATGAACATGTAAGGTCAGGCTGTATGGAGGTGGATGTAGATTGATGGGACCTTCAACAGCATACTAAATTACTCTTGATTTCCTAAACTCAGAAAAGGACAGCTCATTGTCATTGCAGTGTAACAAAGCATCATAATTAATGTTAACTACATTAGGACCCAGATGAAAGTAAATATATGGCAGTGCAGACCTGTGAATTCTTTAGATGTTGCTGCTGATGGATTTGTGAGGTGATCTGAATCCTTATTACTCCCACCTCCTTAGTAATGGTGGTCATTCTCTGGGATCACAGTTCCTGTGAGCCAGAAAGGAAAGGGCAGATCCATAAAGGAGGCCCATTCAAAGGAAGTGTTTTCCTTCAATCAGTTCCACAATGCTCAGGATGGATTGAGGGATTTGGTTGGGAGGGAAATTCTTTGCAGCAGTGGTGTCATGCAAGTGAGGGACACAGAGGGAGCCTGCTGAGGGACACAGAGCAGCACATCCAACATACTAGTCTAGGTCTAATTCAACACCATACATATAATACTTGTGAAATCAGTGTCAGAACTATTTAAGACTTTCTACTCCACAATCATCCTGCATTTCTGAGCATTACCGTGCTTCCTGATATTGTTTAAATTTTAGTTTTTCTCCTCAGAGTCTGTCCTGACCATGTCTTTGATTTTTAAAGTGTTTTTCTCCTTTCATTGTGCTGTGAGAATGTAAGTGTGATTAGATGTGGTGTAATGAACACTGCAGTGATCAAATCAGATAGTCAAGACTAAAATAAAAAGTATTTTATGTGCTGTAAGAAAATTTCTTTTTAGCTTTTCTATTTAGGTAGTAGTAAAGCTTAGTCATGAGGGTGAAAAATCAAAGGCGTCAATATTAATGCTGAAATAATAGACTCTACTCTGATGTCATTTGCATTCACAGGAATTAAGGATGCTTTATTCTTCTACCCCATATTACAAATCCACATAATTCTGAAGAAACCATTATGGATTTACAATAGCATAAATGAAATAGGAACCTTAATAGCTTACATTCCCACTCAGCACTCATTGTCCACATGCATATTTCATGACCGTCACTACTAGCTCATTAGCCACTTTGCCATTTGTGAGGAGCTACTGCACTGTATATTTCTAACCTAAAACACTTTCCAGTCTTCTGTTGAAGACTGATTGAAGACAAAGCAGATGTGTCTATGAAGAAGTGCCTAGTGTCAGAAGAAGAGCTGTGTGCTCAGCTTGAAAATGCTCCTGTGATGAAAGGACATACTTTCAACCTGTGACTGCCATGTGAGCAGCTGCAGCACATCTTTAGATGGTTGCCTATGTCAGTAAAAACACATTCAGTTTTCAACACCTCACCTCCTCTCATCTTTTGGGGAAGAGTAGTATTTAAAATATAATGAGGATATAATCCAACAACAAGAGAGGCATTGAAAGGTGTTGCTTTACCTTAAGTGACAAACCTATTTCTATTTATCAAACAGCTTCCAGTATTATGAAAGTGCTTGATTGAACACCCCTACCCAATTAAAAGATCTAGCACTTACCTCACACTGGGTTCATCAGTACTGAACCTGCACTGTTGGAAGTGACAGCACTTAGGGGACTGTAAAATTGATCCAGCTGAGATGGTAATACACCTTCTCCCTGTTCACAGCTCCTTTTTTGATTCAGCTAAAACTAACTTTTGACGTGTGTGTAACACAGGATGAAGTGATGGTCCAGAGTCCTGGAAGCTGTAAAATGACGGAAGCTGTAGAAAAAACAAACACTTGGTTTAAGAAGCTTAAATCCCATGGCTAGATGTTGTTATTCATAGTTAGAATTTGCTGATTGAGATATCAGCAATCCACTAAGAAACTGCCCAGCTGTGAAATCCATCATTAGCAGAGTTAGGAGCAAGGGCATCTTGAGGAGCCTCTAGCTGAGGTGGCACCCACATGATTCAAGTGCCCAGAGGAAATGCTGGCAACAGGAGCAAGTCCAGAGCTGCACTTTCCTCATTTTCATGCTTAAATGATCCAGTTCAGCCCTTGGTATTATTGCAACCTTTTTGAAGGGCAATGCATTTTCAGTTACTTAGTTTTTGAAAAATATTTGCTTGGGTTTGCAGACAATTTTGTTTCTAAATGATCCTTTTAAAGTTTTGTAAGTCAGACCTCAGTCAAATTTAGAAGAAATTTATCCTTTCTCCTCTATGTATCTCCACAGGAAATATTTCGGAGAGAACACCAAATAAGCAAGTTGGAGACTGCGATCCATGGATATGTTTCAGAATTTACCCCATTTGGAACAAGAAAAGTGAGAGGAGATTGTAGCTCCACTGAGCTGCAAAAGTGGTGCTCAACAAAGAACTGTCTGATGTAGGCTAACAAGAATAAATCATGAAGTGGACGTGAGAGGAAGCGCAGATGCAGGAGAGGTGCTTACCTAAGCACAAGAAGAAAATGCAGTAGCCTTCAGTCCTCTCGAACAGGTTGAGAAAGTGGGATGCTGGCATTATTGTTCATGATCACTTTCTCTAGAAACGTGATGAGGTTGAAGGGCAGGGTGCCCTTATGACCTTGTTGCGATAAGTTATTGATCGTTACAATGATTGTAGCTGACTTTGCACTGTGAGGGGTGGTGAAAATGCTCTCATTCATAAATGCATGACTGTCTCCTGACCATGAAAGTGTTTGTGCGTTTTTTGAGGGCAGACATTCCACAGGATTCCTTGGGGCCCTCCCTTCCTCTTCCTACAGTCATGTTGGAAAACTCATCAAAGTGCTTTGGTGGAAGAGAAGTCAAAGGGAATTCTTACAAATGTGACGATCATATAAAACACTAAAAAAACCAAGGAAAGTGTGTGGGAAAGCAAAAGAGACCAGACGAATGTGAAGAGTCTGTAGCTTACTTCTGTAGCTGTGAAGGGCTCTGCAAACACTCAGATCCACTTGAAGGGTAATGTGTTATTCAGGTTGAGAGCACACCTCTGCCCCCATGCAGCCTTCTGATTGCATGGAGGAATTGTCCAGCTGCCCTAGGAGACCCTCAAGGGGACCAAAGGAACCGTGGCTCTTTGGCCAAGACAGATGTTTGAAGTGTGTGTGGTTNAACTTGAAGGGAAATGTGTTATTCAGGTTGAGAACACACCTCTGCCCCCATGGAGCCTTCTGCTTGCATGGAGGAATCGTCCAGCTGCCCTAGGAGACCTTCAAGGTCTTCAGATGTTTGAAGTGTGTGTGGTTAACTTAAAGGTAATGCATCCATATCAGTCTTTCCTATTTGACGGTTTGCAAGATTCTTAAAACAGTAAGGAAGAAAAAAAGGGGTGTCAGAAACAAAATAAGATTTATGTGGGATTTGGGATAATTCCAATTAAAAACTTCTTTCGTCACAGAGTTTATTGTAACTTGTGTGTGTGTTTTTGTAATGTGGCATTTCAGTTTTTTAACAACTTGCTCCACAGAAATATTTAAGGATGTTAAACCCTTCAAGATTTTCAAATAGGCTTGCCCCCATAAGATTATAAAAGGAGTGTTAGACTGGCGTTTGTGGAACATTTATGCATGAGGAATGGGTTTGGGTGTTCTATTTTTCCCATATTAATATTTGATCAATACAACCATTTACTTTATCTTCCCTTGGGTTATGAGGTTTGGGGCTTCCTTTTGATATTCCCATATTGAAAGTGGAGTACTCCACGGGAGTGTGGAATCACAGGAATAAGGGAACGGTAGTTTCCTCATGTGAAGATTTTAAAATGGAAGCTCAGCTGATTTCTCTAAACCCATCCCAAAAGAAGAAATAATCTCATTTACTGTGCATCTCATCAGTAACTCTCATTTACCAGTTCTTTTCTCTACCAAGAAACTTTGTGAAAATAAAGTTATGGTAAGGAAAGATCTTTATCATTTTAAAATAAAATTATATGCAATTATGCTTGAAGTCTTGTCTTTTTTTCTTTTGCATGCTGTATGCACAGCAGCACTGTGAAATAAAATAAAATATGGTGTGCCTAGACTTCTACAAAAGGAGTCCTTTCAGAACTGTCTAAACCCAATTTGCTACGTCTCTTTGCCTGCAGCAAGAATATCAACACATACTGTAAATCTTTCTGGTTCTCTCATTTCCTTGGCTGTTTAAACTGCTTTGAGAGAGTGAGTAGCAAACATAAAATATGTTATTGCATTCTGTATGTGTCTGCAATTGTGATGCTTTTCTAAATGAAAAAGATTATACTTTTGGACTTTGTTTCTTTGTTCCTTTCTCAACAATTCCTATTCAGTGAGAGACAACTTTATGCCAGTTAAAGCAGTCACACATTCTACCTCCTGAAACCACTTATTATTTTAGTAAGTTGAAAAATACAGGTAATAAAAACTGATGCATCATTCCAGCCTGCCCAGCCTGCAGCTCCTCCCATGAATGCCAAGGTGGGGTTGCTGGGTCCAGCCAATGCAGTCCTTCCTTCCAACAGACAGCTCTGTCTCACTCATTTATAGAATAAAGTTACTCATTCCCAAAGTGCTTACTTCTCCCCACAGGCAATGAAGAGGAAACTACTCACTGTAGACAGCCATCTTCCAGATTTCTATCATTCGGAGGTAAACCACACACAAAATAGTAAATGCTGCCCTCATAACTAGACAGGCAAAACTGAGTTTGCTGCACACTGATGATGAGTCCTAAGCTGACTCTTGACTAGTCCTAGTTTTTGTCTGGGCACCACAAAGCCAAACTGCTGTTAGTTCTGCAGTTCATTCCCAGGTCCTAGTCCTGCGTGTTGCTAATACTCATTAGCTCACAGGTTCTTCACTACCATGACCTGTGGAACTGTTTTCAGAAGCAAAATGGCCTGACTGAAAAGATTATGGGACCCTTCTCAAAAGCAATATTGATTCTAGTGAGTATCTGGTGAAAACTGCATTCAGTTTTTCTTCTGCTGCTCTAGTTAGCTCTTCAGCACCACTCATCAAGCATTTAATCCTTAGTCAATCTCCCATGCTTTTATGCCATACTTTCGCATCATGTCACACACACTTTGATTTTCACACTGTGAAAATAAGCCCAAGTTACTGTCAAGTTGACGTTCACCACTGCTGCTTGAAAACATTTGGGATATGAAGCTTGAAGTGTTCACATTTATTCCAGGTCGCTGTTGAAGATTTGATACTGGACACATAAAATTTAGATCTTATCTGTTCTTTCCACTTCTTGCCTCTAATATATTTTGATTTTCAGTATTGCTTTCCATCAAGTTTGTGATTACTGATCATACTCATGAACACAAGCAGTTTTGGTCCCCAGGATAACAGTTAGGTGTTTCAAGGTCTTTATTGCAAATCTAAAACATTCTTGCTTGTACTGAATACATTCAACTAAAGATGAATACCAACAGTGCTCATGCATGGATCCTGTACAAAGATTAAAACATCAGAAAGAAAAACTTCAATCCTGAGCCCCGAAAAAAGATGGTTTCTAGGAAGCTGTGTAGGCACTGGGGTCAAAGAAATCATTCTCACCACATCCAGTATTCTCTGCAGGACACTTCTAAATGAGGTGGGTTTTGGGGAAGGGGAAGAAAATAAAAGTTGGGAGGCTCCTGTAGCACCAGTCACAGCCTGCCCTCACCTCTATCCTTCCACTGGATGCCACCACGCTGGGATGCTGCTGTGTGGCAGGGCAGGAAGGGACAAGCTCCCAGGTCCTCTGCCCCAGGGCTGTCACAAGAGCTGACAGAATAACTTGCTGCCATACCCAGTGTTTATCTATATGCCAAGGCATCCCTTGCCATCAGGTTTTGAGTGTCTGCTAAGGATGAATTTAGCGTGGGAGACCACAAAGGTACAAATACAGTGTCATGATGGCAGAGACAGTTCCCAGAACCCTTCTGGGATAGAGGCCAACCTGGACTTCACTCTCCAGACTAAGTATCTTATTGAAGTAGACATACAAACAGCAGTTTTTTCCAATTGTGGAATTAGGGGATTCAAGCTGATTCAGGCTGTCAACATGCCTCAGCACTGAATCAGGCTATATCAGGAGGACAGTTGTATCTGATGAAACTGATGAAAGATTGCTTATGGGTTCAAATGGGAAATAAAACCAGAAGTTCAGTGGTGGTTTGTCATTGACACATTAATACATCATTTTACCTCTCCTAAAATTACAAAGTATGAACAGCTTTGATTTAGGGGAAAAAAAGACACGGGAAATTATACATATTTCATTGTTCTGCACAGCAACCAGGATTTTTAATTATATAAAACACTCATCAAGTATTAGCAATCAAATGTAGAATTTATATAGCACAACAAAATAGAATGAATAATCTGAAGCCTTTCCAGACTAATAAGAATAACTACTCTATGAATCAAAGGATGATTGAATATTTTCCAGTATCTTCCCTGCTTTCAACTATTTAATCCAAGTACCTTATTCAAATGAGAAAATCTATTTTATCTGAAAAAAAGCTCATGCTTATTAACACAAAAATCAGAGCATTAAAGCAACTGCTAGACAGGAATTTGCATAACTGAAAACTATGACTGTTTCATAATTTTATCTGATGGAAGATGAATATTTTTTTTAATTTATATCTTTTTTTCCCTTGGCATTTTTCCTTTTTCGTTGTGATCCCCCAAAATTTAACACATCTCACTAGGGACAGCTGCCTGGTCTCAGCCCATGCAGCTCTATTTTCAAGTATTTAATTTGCCGCAGAAGAGCAATTAGCTATGTGTACAGCCTTTTTATCTGTACTTTTTTTTCTGAAAACTACCTAAATGATGCAATATATAAAATATACAGTGTCATGCTAGGTACCTGTTAGACAAAATACTGACAAACCCCTCATGTTTACGAAAAAAATGATCTCTCGTTAATCTAAGTGAGGAATATATATATATTTGTAAAAGAAGAGGTCTGATTTTATGCATTATTGCATTCAAATGAGTAAACATAACAAAAAAAAAACAACAAGAGATTTTATAAAATATATCTGTTGGATGTTTTACCGTAAGAAATAAATATTCATTATTTTGATTAATATTAGCCGCAGGATAGTGATAGAGATACCATCTTGTGAAATATATATATAATCTTATAGTCATCATAAAATATATTCCTTAGAAGTGTCTCCTCTCAGGGAACATAATTCATTTTAGTCCCAGTGTTTCACACAAAACTTACGAGACTTCATTTTTACTTTTGGAAACCCTAGAGATATAGACATAAAAATGACAATGTGAAAAAACATTACGTTTACCATAGCTCTAACATAATTTTCAGTTTGGAGTGTGAATAATACATCTTAGATTTATTTTTTTAATTGGGCTAAATATTCAGCTTACACAAAAAAAACCCACCTCAATGGTTGAACCTTTAAATAATCCAATTTTCAATCAAATGTTCTGAATCACATCTGAGCCTCGTGACCAGTATCAGAAGGCATGTTCATGTGAAATACAGTGCTGATCTTCATGTTCCTCTCTCTGTCACTCTTCTCTTTCTTTTCCTTTCTTTAAATGGTAAATATTTTATCCCCTTTCAGTACCTAAGTGAATAGTTTGCCTTGGATGACTGACAGCAGGGTTTTATATGTGTTTATCTGCTTTCTGTTACTTTTACTTCTGTCACTGTTATAAAGTGTGGTTAGCGTCAGTCACAACATCACTTTGATCCATTTGAAGAATAATACTTGGGTTTTTTGTACTTACAGATAATGTATGAATAGATAGCTACTATAGCACACATGTGTGATAGCACACATCATATTATTGACATGATAAACTAAAGGTTAAAAATACTTGCATTTAATTTGCCTCATAAGGCTCTAAAATCTCTAATATTTGAACATCTAATTTGCAAGGGCACAAATGATGTTCTGAGACTCGCTCTCTACAGGGTGGCAAGAAGTTTTTCATCCTCTCCAGACATCAATCTGCAAATAACCAGCAGCTGTTGATGCTGAACTTTTAAAGAACACAATGCATTTAAAGCAATGGAAGGAAAACCTCTGAACTGAAATCAATACCATCTTGAAAAAAATCAGAATATCTGCTGGAACAAAAGAAAACAATCCATAGGGACAACAAAATGGGCCACACTAAAGCAAACCATTAAAAGCAAATGGAAAGAGTTATTTAATATTAAAACTTAATCTATTTCTGTTGTAACATAATAAAAAAAAGTTCTTTCTACATAACTGCGCCTTAATTAGCAAGAAGTTTAAAATCTGCTCTAGAATTTAGTACAGATGCAGACAGGCAATGCATGGCTGCAGATTTCAGGATGCTGCTTCAGCCTATTTTTTCTGTCCTCAGCCAAAGGAAGAGAACATGAGAATGTGCCTGTGATAAATCTACTGTGTTTGTGGATTTCTGCGCCCAAGGGGGCGGGTGAGAGTGGGAGGCAGCTGCAACAAAACCAAAAACATTCCATTTTTTTTCCTAGAATTAAGAGTGTGTTCCAAAGGGCAGCAATTTAAACTGGATTTCAGCCCTTGTAGTCCCCAGAAATCCTTAAATTTGAATTGAAAGAGGCACATAGAACCCATAACAAAATGCTATTGCACTATGGGTGGAACTAAGTTGTTTGGAAAGCACTGATGTGAGTAGCTTTTAATATCCCATTTCCAATCATCAGTAATCTAATTCAAACTGACTGCAGCCATATTTAATAACCACACTTCAAAAATCATAGTGAATTAATTGTTTTAAACTTTTATTCACCTTCTATTTGTGTCAAACCTGTGCTCTTATTTCTGACTGGAATTTAAATAGGTGGCAGTCTTTGTGTACTTCAATGCCCCTCCAATTCTCTGGTTTTGCTTTTAACACAGCCCAACATTCGCAAATATTCAGGAAAAAAAAAGCTCTTAAGTCTCTACATTATACAATACTGATTGCCCCCTGCTGCACTTCCTTTCTACAATGACCTCACTGTACTGAGGTGACCAGAAATGCTCATGGAGTATTAAATATGACCTCATTAAGGGGTATAAATGTCCAACTACTATTTCCTTTACTTGTATATCACACTATGGGTCAAATCAGCTTTTGGCTGTGTGCATGGACTGCAATGACCTAGTATTTGTGAGAGCATAATTTAGCTGATTGTGTCCAGAGAGGATGTAGTGTTAGTATTTATCTTTTTATTTTCTATATGGAAATTAGGGTGGGAAAGGGCCCAGAGCAATATGTCTTCTGTTATGGAAACATTTTTTGGTCCTTATTATGATACAAATGCAAAATATCACTGCAATATTTATTAGTGCAATTTTAAGGGTGGGTTGGAGCATAGTGGAAATGCTGTTTAGGCCTCCCTGAGAAATATTGCCAAGGACAATTTTCTTGACATTCAGCACGAAACTCCCAATTTAAAAGCAATGCAACATGCTGGTCCTAGAGGTGATCCATCTTTTCCCTCTTTTAACCTCATTCTCACATAGGCAGCCTCTTATAATTTCTTTCTTTCCACATCACTTCTTTTAATCCATCTAAATTCATAACACTTCCTGTTGTTCTCTTCTACACTCCTGACAGTATCTTCCTGCTTTGGGGGTTCTTTGAACTGCACACGATTGTTGCAGGTGAGGTCACAGCAGGGCTTCAGAGAAATAAATTATTATTGGCACTTCGCTGCTACATGACGAGATCCTTCACAAGCTGCAATTTTGATCCTTAGTGGCCATTTCAGCTTTATATCAGGTTTTATTTCAGAGTTTGTGTGCAGATTCCATGATACCAGAATTAACCATCTGTCATGGAATCAGGGCTGTTTTGTGCTGCAGGACATTGTGTGTTAGACTGTGTTAGCCAAAGCAAAGTCTAATTGGATGCCTATGGGTGCATGCACCTAGCATGTATATTGGCACATAACCTACCTCTGCAGTTTACTCCTAGGTCCTTAGCTGCCCTCACTGTGTAGATGTGAAGGAGTACTTTTGTGAAGGAGTACTTTTGTGAAGGAGTACAGTGCTTTTTCCTAAGCTTTTGCTTTGTTTACACGTCCCTTCCAACCAAGCCATTCTGATTTATTCCCTTCAGGGTCCCACCTGAGAGACATTATAATGAAGACAACTGTGTTTGGCTCCTCCTGCCCCTTTCACTTCAGGCTTTGCCCTTCCAGTTGCCCTGATGATGGCACCCCATGCTTCAGGCTATGTCACACACACCCTCAGTTTTCCATCTTCCAGTTAAGCTCTTTTCTCACACACCCCTAGGTCATGTGTTTTCCTATTTTCGCCCTTGGTGTATAATTGCATTTTCCATCCTGGATGTGATTCTGGTGTATACCCAAGCAGGAGATAGTATATAGATTTAGTCCATGCAGTAGATATCATCTTTGCATCATCACTTTAATTCTTTCTCCAACTATGCTGAAAGACCTAAAGAATATTTTGTGTTTTGAAAGGAAATAAAAGCACACTGAAGAGATTGAATAGTTAAGAATCCTGACAGCAGAAAGAAGCACACTTCCAACTTCCCACTTCTTTGCTTGCAGTCCTGCTATTTTGAGAGCTGATAGTCTACAAGAAACAGTCACGAATGGATGCAAAACATAAAGTCAAGATCGCTTCTATTCTATATTCTACATGATTATTATCTTACATTTTAATATAAGTTATGTACAAGTCACATGGAATATATAATATCTCTCTGAATTAAAAATCATCACTAAAAACTGACCCAGTCGTCAGCCATACACAGTTCAACCATAATTTTCCTTGCCAGTATCAGAACTAAATACTCTAGAGAAATGTTTCAAAGCACAAATAAGAGTATGAGAGGGAAATGTCTGCACACACCTAAATAATTCTCTTCTAAATTTAACAAAAATATATGTTCAGTTTGAAAATCATTACATGAAAATGCAAATCCAATGCAAATCTTGTAAAGGGTTTTCTATCTCCAGAGATATCAAAAGCATGTCTAGATTTCCCACCAATCACAGGTATTACTTTACTACCCAGAAAATTGAATTTAAAAGGATTGGAGTGGCCACCACTGCTTTCCCTCCTTTAAAGTTGTACTCTTTCCTATCTTGGTAAGCATGATTTGAAGAACTGAGAGAGCAGCAAATCAAAACAGCAACACAAACAACAGAAAAGAAAGAAAAAGAAAAAGCCCATGGCATAGAAATCAATTACTAAAGAAATCACAGTAAATAAATTTCAGCAGAAACAATGTCAGGTATCAAATAGGAGAGGAAAACATATTCCTCCAGGCAGAAGAATGTATATTGTTTTTATCCAAAGCCAGCAATGGCAATTCTGTAGCTGAAGATTAGTGGCTGAAATTCTGCAGCACAAATCCAAACAAAGCCTTCTAAAACCATCCACAGAAATGATGCAGACTCAAAACGAGTATCAAGAACGTCATTCAGGTGTGAGCCATAGCAAATAACAGACTCGACTGTATCCAATATTCAGTGACTCATACTGAGGGTGAGCCCTGCTTCGTAAAAGGCTGCAACATCTCCTTTCTTACCACCTGTTTTTCCTGGTCACTGCAGAACTGGTATCAAACCCCATCTGCTTTCCAAGCTCGGGGCTCTCTTTCTGCCCCTGACCCTTGCTGGGACAGGAGCAAGAAACAGCCAGGTGGCCTCAGAAAGTGAGCTCATTTTTACAGCACCTAAATCCTTTGAAGAGGGCCCAGGAAAGGCCAGGAGCCTTCTCTCCTCCTGTTTTCTTAGGAGCCAGGCATCTACCAGATATAATCTGGCCGAGCAGAGAATGAAATATTTCTCATACCGGATGGAACAACACCCTGAAGTCTTCTCAGCATCAATGGGCTTTGTGTCTGTACAACATTCAATTTCAGAAACAAGACAAGTAGCTCCTTACATGTAAAGAGGAATACACTGGAAAAGCAAAACTTAATGGTTAATGTGTAACCTGGATGTAGCTGGAAAAAAACAGCAAAAAAAAGATCGAGTTGGTAATAATATCTTTGCTACTCATCACAGCTGATCTAGCACATGACTTTGCATATAAATTAATTTTATTTCTAATTTAAGAGAAGACATGATGACATGAAGGGGCAAAAAATTATGAAAATAATATGTTGAGTCTACTGTTTTTATTTAATTTGTGAATTTTCTGGAAACATGCATGACTTGTATTAAATTTGCTTCCTTTTTTTTTTTTAAGATTTTTAATAATAAATAAAAAATTCCCACTTTGTGGATTATTCAGTCTTCAATAATTCCTTATTATGGCTGTGATTTTGTACCCAGGCCTAGTGACTAGTATTGTTCTTTCTTGTAATTAACCTTTATAAACTGCAATTGGCATTCACTCAAATAAATTTTGTTAAGTCACCAAAAAAAAGTCTTTTTGTGAATAAAAAAATCTTGGGTGTTAGCCAACAGAAATCTTTATTTGCTTAAAAGCTTCAAAAAACAAACAAAAAACTCCAAACAAAACATTAAAATTGGATGCAAACATAATCAACAAAAACTTTTTATTAGAAATTATTTCCTATTTCACTCAGTTTTAATATATGACTACTCAGTGACTGTACTCCTGAAATTTATCAGTTTGTAATTGTTGTGTAACACAAATTATTTCTTCTTTTCTGCAACTTACTTAAAATGTAAGGTCTCATTGTAGTGATACCTTAACTTTTGTAACCTCACATTTTTCTCATGTTTCTGTACATCTCTAACCCTTGTCAAAGAAATTCGTGCAGTGATGTAAAGTAGCACCTGACTAGTTTTGAGCTTGTGTGGGATGAGTTTCTCTTTATTTAGAATTAGTGCAGGAAACAGTTATTCAGACTGAAAGTTGCACAGATTAGGTGGGCAGCACGGAAATTTAATCTGAAACAGTTCAAATACAGAAATACAGGGTTTTATAATGTCTTAAAGCTTCATCCCAGAGCAAACACTGAAATCCTAAAATTCATATGTAATCATCACAGACAAGATGTTCACGTTTCATGTTTGTCTAGTCTCAGCTGTCCCAGTGTCTCATGAACTTGCACTAAGCAGATCCACATGCTCCAGTAAAAGGCACTAAGTGGTAGCTCATGGCCACAGGAGACTATGGGAGGTGGTGTTGTGGTCTTCAGAACATGAGAGACTGAAAGAGCATTTTACTTTTCAATAAAATGAAAGTCATATCTATATATAGACTGACTGATACTGGAAAGGCTCAACAGTTTCTGGAAAGTGATAATAGTAGCTAACCACAATCCACTGGTACAGACACATTTTAATTTAAAATTCTTCTTATGTTTTTTTCTGCTCTCCATTTCTGTTGTTTAATTTACCCATTTGTAACATACTGTACATTTATATGCCAGGTGAAAGATTATTTTCCTGTGGTTATCAATCACATGATATAGCATGAAGGGTAGAGTCTCATTAAGGATCAGCTTTCTTAAAAGATTCTGTTCATAGGTAATTCTGCTTACTATAAATTTTATGGCACAGCAGGGTTGTGTCTGTCATCTGTTATTGCTAGGAGCATTTGTACTAAGTACATTAATACGAGTAATATTCTATTACATTTGTATACTATTTTCCATCTGAGGTTTTTCAAAGCATTTATGGAAAATATTTAGCATGCCGTAGGTCTGTGAGGAGCCTTCTGATTTTCACTCTTATCTCTGCACAATTGGACCCATCTTTGTCATTTGTCCTGTAAGCTGTTGAAGTTCATTATCACCAGTTAAAAATAGCTCGTCATACAGCTCAGTTCATGCAAACAGATAAAATTATGTCAAACTTAGAGAATTCAGGTCAGTTTCTACCAGCAGCGTGGTTGACATAATAATTCTCCAGGCTGCAGTTTTTATAATCCAAAGAGACTATTGCTGCTTATGAATGTGTCCAGAAAGGACCCAATTCCCTTCTTCCATCATCCCCCCTGTCCCCTCTTTCAGTATTTGTTTCATTTTTAGAAATTTTGTTGATCTGTGAAATGGAGAAGGGAACAAGATCAGCTTTAGCTTTAGAAGCAGGAAGCCATAGTCCATGCTTGCCTTCTTTGGCATAGAAACACAGAATAATTTAGATAGTAAGAGCCCTTGGATCCAAGGTCCTTCTCAAATAAAGTCCTGTCCACAGCTTTGGCCAGCTCAGTTTTGAATATTTCCAAGGATGCACGTTCCACATCTTCTCTGGAGAACCTGCTCCTGGAATTAACCACTCGCTTTGCGAGGACGTTTTTTCTTATCTGTAGTTTGAACTGGCCGTACCTGTGGCAGCACTGCCCTGATGAGGCTCTGTCTCATTGCTGACTCCTGCTCATCATGCACCTGTCAGGTCCCCGTGTCCTCTCCTGCCCAGCTGCTTCCCAGCCTGCACAGGAGCTGCATGGGTTATTCTCCTGCAGATGCAGAGATCTGTCTTTGCTCTTGTTGAGCTGCATGAGATTGCTGTCAGCCTATCATTCCTTACAGTTTTAGAAACGGATTGTAACTATTCTTTATTCTTTTACCAGCCCTACCATTGCTAAACCTAAAATCAGGCAAAGCAGGTAGAGAATACTGAAATTAATGACAAAAACTGCTTTCATTTTCTCCTCTCCTCTGCATTTTTTAATGAATGGGTGTTCTAACTATAGGAAACTGTGGGCAAAACGCAGCTCACCACTACTGCTTGTGAGGGAGATGCTTATCCTGTACTGCCAGAGCTGAAGAGCTCCCTCCAATACAGCAATGGCAGGGATGCTCCTCAGGAGAGGAAGAGTAGATCCAGAGCTCAGGTTTTACCTTCTACTGGGTTGTTTCTCACCCCTCTGTAGTTACAACACACATCTGCTCAATTGTGCATGGGGACGACTGATTAGGTGAAGTAATCCTCTCCTGAAGCACTGTAGATATTTCACTTAGGCTTTGAAAAAGGGAAGATGACAAATCAAACCCATTCTGTCTCTCTCAGATACGATATCCCATGTTCTTCACAGAGAGCACTTCCAATCCTGATTACAGTTTTGTTTTTAGCATAAGTATAAATGAATCTGCTCCTTCCACTGGAACAAAGTGATTTTGCTGTTTTTATTCTCCCCTAAAGAATAAAGCCTGTTTCAGTTGTATTGGGTATCAAAAATATCATCAAAACATAATCTGAAACAGTATGTCATTATTTTTTCATTTCAGATCAGTCTTTGACAGACATGCCTGAAGGCAAAATAGATTCATATCCTTAACAACCTTCTAGCGGCTGAAATCTATAAACAGATTATTCAATGTGCAAATTGCTATTTCAACAAATCAGGAAGGCTTAAAATAAATCTCTGAAAAGTAGAGTAACTAAATTAAACTCTGAAGAGTTTATGCATTCTGTAGCACAGAAAACTGGATGGTCATTTAATAGATCTCTTTTTAATTGCATTCATTTTTTTAAAGGAAGTATTTCAAAATTAATAAAATCTGGGTTGGTTCTTCTAAATGCTGCACTGAAGTCAAACCAACTACACTGACTTACTTCTAGAGACCATGAAAACTCAACCATGTCATGAGGGTAAGAAATTGGCACTTTGATATCACCATACAATACATATCCTGAGTACACTCTTGAGTTACGCAGGAGCTTGGGGACACCTCTTGGAAATAACCAAAACTCCATTGCCCAAAACTGAGTTATGTCTTCTGTGGTGGCATCCCCTTTGGGCTTTATTCCTGCAAGTTTTGCTACAGCAGAAACATTTCAGGTTCCTCAGTAAAACTTTACCTCTGGAGGGGGTCATCAGAGTTCAAAGTGGAGACTTTTTTCAGAATCAGGAAACTGAGTGTTCTGAAGAATCTGATTAAAACTAGAGAGTGAATAATAATGTCAAAAAATGCAGGGAGAATATGTTTCATGTAGGAAGCTAGCTGTCCTCAGGGACACACTGATGGCCTTAACTGTCCATAAAGAAAAGTTAAATATTTCTATTCTTAGAATTTAGTGCAAGGACACAGCCATGCAATCTTCTTCTTTTTCCCTTTAGTTTATTTGTCCAGTTTCACTAGTCTAAGGAACAGATACTGGTGCTGAAAAAGGAAGAAAAAGGAAAAAAAACAAGTTGACTCTGAAGGGAGATAAGTCCTCTATTTCTTCATCAACCTTAACTGTAACCACAACACTGCTCTGCATTTCCCAAGGAGGAGATGGTGCAGCCAGGGAGTGCAAGCCCTCCCTATGCTTCCCTAGATTACAGGGCAGCCCCCTCCCCAACCCACATGTGCCCCAATGCTGGGCTGCATCATTAAGCTGGTTGATGTATACCCAGAAGACAGTAAAGCCTCTTTGCTTCATGGACTGATAAGGTAGGGATTTATTATTTGGCTGAAAGGAAAATAAGATTCTTGCGTCCTTCTTGTGGCTAAATAATGCAAGTGTGTATGTCAGGTTTGTAGCTGATTCACCAGTAGTCCTATTACCACAGAAAATTGTGTGGCATGCTTGTATGGTATGTCATGGCATGACCATTACAACTTTTTATCAAAGGAAAAATAAAACCCAAAGTAGGAGACTGATTTCACTACATTCAGATATGCCTTTGATCCAATGAAAAGCAGTATTTCTTCAACTAATGCTATACTAATAATATTTACCAGATTATTACCAGAATGCTTAAATCTCTACATCTGCTGTTTCTCTATGGGTGAGACAGCAGGTATTAATACTTTTCTTATTATGTGATCATCTAATTTCCTCATTTTGTAATGGAAGAACACAGAAGTATTTAAGTGGAGAGTTTTCTGTTACAAGCAACACCTGTTTTAATTATTGCTGTGTCACAGTGAATTAAAATAAAACAAAAATACAAAATACCAAAATTAAATCTCAGGTGCATCTGTACAAAATGAAGCACAAGCATGTGTGCTTTCTCACATGTTAAGAAAATATGTATTTAAACATTTTAATAGAATTATGTTCTCCTCTAAGTAGAAACACACTCTGCCAGTTATGCTAGCAAAGCTTAAAGAATTTAAAGCAGTAGCATTTCTTCAAGATTTAGTATGCATGCCTCTCAGTTAATGCTCCCTAGGTATTTTAAAAACCTGAATTATCTATTTATGTTTAAATTCTGAAACGTGTTTCATTTAGTTTGATAGTACAAAGTCTTACTGAAGCTTTTTAATCCATTTCAGCTTTAGCAAATATTCTCCACAGTATTTCAGCTGAAGGCCTTCCTGTTTGTCTTAATTTACTGTGAATAAATTTGTTTCAACAATTAGCACATGGGCCCCTAAAGCCAGAAATACCCTAAATTAGTGGTACAGTGCATTTTGGGATGTAACTTAATTACTAAATCTAAGTACTAGAACTATGAACCAGAAGCTTATTATAAGTATTCGGATCTTGCAAGACCGTACTGAAACTTCCCAATGGAAATATGATGATCTTAACACATTTCACTAATGAAACCTACTTCAAGCTATATGAGGCATTATGTAACACCCAAAAATTTAGGAGATAAAACAGCTTCCTTTTTGTGAAAAATCCTTTTATATAAGCCTGTTGAAGCATATGTGCCAATTAAAATACTAGGCCTGTCATTTTAAACTCTTACAGACAAGCACAAAGCCTTTTGTTGCTACAGTTGTGGCTATTAGTGGGAGCAAGCAAGAAATGCCATGGGTGTTTCGAGCTTTCCTCAGCGTGCAAATGTGCGGATCAACAGAGCGATTCCTCTGTGCCTTCTCCCCTCATGTGAAAAACATGAGCAGAACTGGGTGCCAGGAAAGCACGTTTATCTGGTGTGAGCTGCAGAAAATCTGTCTACTGTGCTCAAAGGCAGTGGTCTTCCACAAAGCCCAGGAGAGAAATTTGCGGTCCTGTTGCACAAGACTGAATAATTCAGCTTATACTTCTTTTAAGGGTCACAAAGCAGCCACAGCAACAAAGGAAAGATATTTGTTAAAACAACTTGCTGTTTAGGCTTTTTGGCAAATGCAGCATCTCTCGTGATAAATGAACTCCTTCTTTGAGAACACACAGGGCTGTGCCTGTTGCCAGCTTTGGGGTGAAGATTAAAGCAGTTTGTGAAAGTCTTAGCACATTTCCTTGCCTGTACGATTTTGCCATCTTGCCAGCATTTTAACACCACATGAAACTTAATTTTTTTCATAATTGCACAATCTAAATCAAGAGTTTGGTTTCTTTAGTTATAATGAGATATCCATACATGGTTCCAACTCCAGGCAGGGCACCATCTGCAGCACTGATTGTTAAGCAAACATTGCCACGTTAGTCACTAGACAGGTACAAAGTGAAAACTATCAAAATGTAAAAAAAAATATCGAGCAACAGATTAGTGGGGAAAATAGGTGTCTGAAGCGCATACCACCTAGAGATTTAAAACTGGAATTCTTAACATTTTATTAATCTGAATTTGTTTAAAGTTTTTCATGATACGTTAAGCGGATGAATCTTTTTCTTGTATTTCTATTTCTTACAATGGTGTGAAACAGACCTAATAATGTAATAATACATAGTAAAATCATGCGATCATGCTAGTGAGGCTTATCTCCTTCCTAAAATAATAATAATGGGAATGTTGTCCTTATCTACATGTGGTTTTCTTCAAGACTTTGTATCGTATTGCATTGCTATTTTTATATCAATATTTAAACACAGTATCTATGGCTAGTACTACTTATTAGCAGATAGCAGGGCAGCTGCTCACCACTAACAAACTGTTTTGGCAGTGAGGTCCCTGGGCAAGATGGATGGATTTTGACAAACACAATAGGCTTTTCTTCTGGAAAATTGGGAAAAAAAGGAGAAATCTATAGCACTCTTGCACTGTTTGGGCAGGACCTGTCTGAGATACACACTCTTCCTGAGAGCTGGGAAAGATGGCTGTGTCACACTCTTTGGGACATAGCCAGCAAATATCAGGGACTTGTCTTGGGGAGGTATGGCTTAACATTTAACTGTTCTTTTGTTGCTCTTTTTCACATGGTTGTACAGGATGAGCAGAGTTTTCCTATTTGCACTCTCAGCACAATTCATTGCCTTAATATTTTCTGTCAGGAAATCTTTTGTTCATCCCTTCTTCAGTGCAAATTCTCTTTTCAGCATTTTTTAATAGAGGTTTTTAACACTCATCTTTGTTATCCTTTTTTCTTTTCTGAATCATCCATTCTTTAGGAGCAGATTCAAGATGCGTATGGTTCATGTATGCATTTTTTCAAGACAGTGACACCCTCACTATTTTCCATTCCATGTTATACTCTAGGTACTCCATAAATTTCTTCACTTTCTTAGTGGATGGTGCATGTTAAGCAGTGTTTTTTATGAAGTCCTCCAAAATGATGTCAAGTATTTCCTCTGTTGGTTGCAATTAATTTTGAATGAGGTGATGTGTATGAGTAATTCACATGAACACTGGCAAGACATACTGTCAGCTTTGACTTGGCATGCACTGTTCACTCACAGTTTTGTTGCCTTCCACTGAAATTTTAGAGACATTTTTTTGACTTTTTTAACAAGTATGTATTTGCCAGCTGTAAATTTGTCACCTAAAAAATCACTTCTTTTTCAAAACATGGGAAATTACACAAAGCTGGATGAGACCTATTAAATATAATAATTGTGTCCAAAAGGAGGCTTGTGTCAGTCCAATATTATTTAGAGTGATTGGAACAGATACATGGTTAGATAGTAAGGTGTGTACAATTTCATGTGCAATTTCAAATCTTTCATGAAGAGTCATACCAATGAAAATTTCAAAGGTTTTGGGCAAAATAGAAAAATCTCAAAAAAGAAAGGATTTTTCTTAAATCTGAAAATATCAGATATACAAGTTTTATCCCCAGCCTCAAGGCATTTCAAAGCCATGTTGATGTGCACATGGAATGTATTTTAAAAAAACTAATCTTTTGTTCAAAATATATTTCAACAGTTAAACTAGCCATTCTTTTCTGTGCAGAAAAAATAGCCTTTTCTAAATTTTCTGGTTTTCTTTTCATACAGATAATCTTAAAGGGTTTAGCTGGAGGAACAGGCCCAGGTTGGGGTGATCTTGTTTTCAGGCATTGTGTTCAGATCAGAATATTTTTGAGACACTTGCTGATGCTGTGGTTTATTGTTTCAAAGTTTTGATTGTTATTACTGTTGCTGCCTTTTCTGTCTCATTCCATGACCACCCATTTCTTTAGTCACCTTGTTCAAGGAATGTTATCTTCCTTGGATTCTTTCTTTTCACTTTCTAATATTTCTTCTGATTCTTGATGCACTAAGCAATGCAGTGTCAATTGGTTTTCTCTCTTTGCCTATAATGCTATTCAGAAGTCCTGCTTAGAGTTTCTAATTTGCCACTAATTTTATTTTACCGTGAATACAATACTAAAATAATCACGTTGTCAGGACATAGTGTAATGTCCCATAATGTATAATGATTCTTCTAATGGTTCAGGTTTGAAATGGAATGATTTTCTTAGACTAATCACCTCATCAAAGCATCATAATGGAAACCTCAAGTGGTCTCTGTAGCCTTGAACCCAAAACATTGTAGGAATTTAAATCTCACAATTGACCTTCTAATGCCTCTGTACCAGAAACCTCAACAACTTTCAATTCAAATAATATTGCCAATTCATATTCATCTATGTCCCATATCAGCAAGGGCTACACAAATTTTCACTGATTCTCTCCCAAGACTATTACTGTCATGTGAACACCACTCTCATGCGAGCAAGGAGTGCATGAAAGCAACAAATACAACCGTTCTCCAAGGCTGCACATCAAAATGGATGTTTTCACAATGCTGGGGCTTTTTAAACTGTACAGTTATGCTCTATGCACATTCCACTAACACACCTTGACCTTCAGTTCTTAGGTTGTAACTGGGGAAATGCCTAGCTGGTTAATAGGATTCCAATCTGTTTTCCTCATGTTTATGCCTGGTTTATTACTTAATTTACATTTTATGTCAGTTAGAATGAGATATGGTCTTTGTTTTGAGGGATACGGGACTAAATGTGTTTGGGTTTTCAGACCTAAATCTAAGCTTCCTGGTTTGCTTGGTCATTACCAAAAGAACATGTAAGATTTTCCTTGTGATAGGAGATGCAATACTTAAATGTAATGCAAATATTGTGGATGAATACATTCAGCTGGAAAGGGCTGTCATGTAATTATATAACACAAAATATTTCCTGGATGATGCTTGAACAAACATAAAGCTTTTTGAGGAAAATGAAACCCTTGCAATGCAGAAGGACAAAAAATTTTTGTCTCATTCAAGGAAAGAAGTTTGAAAAAATCTCTCAGTAGATTCAGCTTTCTTTGAAAATACAATTTTGCTCAAATTAAAGCAAGGTGGTGACCAAAAGTGGTGCCATTAATCCACGCTGTTCATTTCTCACAAATCTAAGCTCTCCAAAACCTTCAGGAGAACTGTATGGCTCAGTCTTGTAATGGCAAAAAGCTTCAGGTAGTAAAAGGCTTCATCTAACCCTAAAACATCACAGTATTACAAGAAACTGTAAGAAATACAAGAGGTGAACAAATACAAGAATAATTTCATCATTCCTGTATTAAAAAAATATTATCATTACCTTTGTTACACCAGCTGCAGTCAGAGAAAGGCAGGCTTTTAAGACTTAAAAATGGTTCTTTTTTGTCTGTTCTAACTGGCAACGAAGCATTTGCTATGGATTCACAATATTAAAATTCAGGAGAAGATGCACTGCTCTCCAGTCTGCCCTTGTGTCTAAATGAGTCTGTCAAAGAAGTATACTGAAATATAGCACTAATATAAGGGACAAAGCAAAAGTAATAACTATATCTGATAATTCCTGCATAATTCAGCAAACAAAGCACACAATAAAAAAGCATTTCCAGGGTGTTAAAATAACCTAGACATTGTTTTTATTCATGGATCAAATCATTTACCATATAAACAAATAAAAAATAAAGAAAAAGTAGAAATAAAGCCAGAGGACATATGTGATTTTTATTTCGTTTTTTCCAAACCCACAAAAGGCGAATCTATGTGGAAAAGGATGATATAAATGTCTTTTTATTCAAATTGTGATGCGTAAAAGCCAGCTGTTCTTAGAAGAACATGAATACTAATACACAAGGAATAAACTTCTAAAAATGCCAAAGACAGAGGATTTATGAAAAACTCCATTAAATGTCATGGTTTCCTAAATGGTCTTAACTCTCTTTTTTTTTATATGTATCTGCTGCCAAGTAAGATTCTGAGCTCTGACTCTGGCTACTGACAGAGGGTTTTTTGCAAGAAAAGATCTGTTTAATATTTTTATTTAAGGATGTTTGGGCAAAGATCTATTTGCAAGGTCAGGGTTGTGGAGGTTTTGTATTTCCAGGTCATGGAATATCCTGAGTTGGTAGGGACCCACAAGACCCATTGAGTTCAACTTCCAGCAGGTAGAACAATATCTTTTGGTAGTCTCAGAAGACCACACATACCATACCTGCTCTACAGATAAAGAATAATGAAAAATGACATTTAACAGTTAATTTATCATATTACTTAAATATAATAATTTTAATATGTAATCTGACTGGTGCATTTCCATTTAATCTATGAATGGTTTTGTAGTTCTGCCCTTAAGAGTGAAATCTTTTTCTTTCCTTTAATCCCAAATTATATTTTCCTTTCTCATTAGTTGCAGTCTTTCTTCCTCTCCTCTACCTGCCTTCCAGACAACTAAACATTTATTTTCTAAACTTACAAATCCCTACAGCTCCTTGGTGTTTAGTATTAAAGCCCAGGTCCAGCTCAGGCAGAATATTTTCACTATGCTTTTCCTTTTAAGTCTTCAGTTGTGTGGTCTGAGAGACACAACTTAATTTTTCATTTTTGCTCTGAAGAAGAGCATTTCCTCCTTTGATCATGTCTCTGAGAGAGTTCACGAGATTCTGGGTACCATCACCTACTCACTGTCATGTTTCCTAATCAATATTCTCTTAAATGCTGTAGAAACAAGATTTCTCATAACATAGGTGTTTCACTTAATCCTCTTTAACTGCCCAACTCAGCCATCAGGCCTAGACCTGTGGACCATTTAACTGCAATTCTCCTTTTCAACATTTAGGACCTCTGTGGTATAATATGTCAATACTTATCCATTTGTTCCCTAAAGAACTCTCTGGACATTGACTATGTTTTCTCATATTTGTCAATAAAAATCACATCAAACCTTTGCTTCCTGGAACCTGCTGCAGTAAAAATAATATTTCCAGACTGTCTTGTGTGTTTGCTTGTTATCAAGAGGATAGGAGAAGAAGAGATGCAAACAGACAACAAAAAGAGGAATTTTGTCAAATAATTCATTGACATTTTCATGTTGGCAGCTGGTCAAGTTGTTTATTCAAGGAAGACTCTTTGACCTACTCTATTTGTAGACATTCATAGAGTTTTAGCAATTAGTAGAGTCACTTCTCTGCAAATTATTAAGATTCCTTGTAAAATGGTGGTATTCTTCATAATATCATACTTGAATAATTTTTCTCCTCCTCCCAAGCCCTACTTCAACAGTCATCCTTTTCTGAGAGGTCTCTGAATTCCACTGCCATGGTTTTCTTTGGTGAAAGTAAGACAGCATGGATGGGTTAATATTGTTAGTACACTAGAGGTTCCCATGTTAAAAAAATACACTTCCTTTGAAGATTACTCATAACAAAAGACTTGTTCTAATAAAAGCAAATATTTTAACATTTCATCACTGTGTGCCTTACTTTCTAAGTGGGTTTATTCGTAATCTCTTCGAACATATTTGGGATCACTTGGCTATTTAAAATTAAACAGTACTCTGGACTGAAAATCTGCAGAAACATCCAAACAAGCAGGAAAATTCCTTCTTTGAAGACTGTTAACATGAGGGTTTTGGATCAGGTACATCATGAAAATTCTTGTTCTCTCCAATTCAAGAATTAAAACAAAGATATAAAAGTAAAATTAAACAAGAAGTGGACCAAAAGACCTCAAAAATATTCTTTTTTTTTTTTTAAGATCTTTTTTGTGACATTTCCCATTTTTAAAGAAATTAAAATTTCTGGTGATATTCTGTATTTGTGGTTCAAGCTATTATTTTGGCTCCTGAGTTGCAATATCCTTTGTTGAAAAAGAGAGAAAATTCATCAAGGAAAATGCAGCATATAACATGCCCTTCTGTTATCAGAGGGGGAAGTACGAAAGGAAAACTGCAGCTAATATAGACTTCTGGGAAATAAAGCACAGTGTAATGGTAAATCTAATACAGCTTCTGAATTTGTGTCAGCAAGGCAATAAGGTGACTTGATGATGTTGAATATTAACTAAGGCACGTCTGGTCGATGCTAATGATGGTGAAGTGCATACCTGAGAGAATATACTTTCCAGCTTCCCTTTGAATGCACTAGATTCCTGAGGCAATGCACCAACCATGACCTTGGAAGTTTTCTTGTAATTGAACCACTCAACATCACAAGTTCTGGAAAATAAAAAGGGGAGGGGTGTCTCTAAAGCTCCATAAAGAAACATATTTTTGATTTTTCATACTCTGCCCATTAAATGATTCAGTCTGATGGATATAAAATTTCAGTGTTTCACAGTAAAGATGGGCCCAATGAAGCTTGCCTTCCTTCACCTTGCAACTCAATCTTTTACCAAGTGAAAATCTTGAAACAAAAAAGTTGTATGACATATATTTACGTATTTAAGCTTTAATTTATAGCTCTTCAAAGGATGCCCATGTATGTCATGTGGTAACCTACAAAGGAAAGAAAAGAGATCATACTTGTCAGAAGAGTTGAGAAAAGCTGGGACTAAGCCACATGGGTATTAGAAGTCACTGCTTAGACCTTTAGGATATGAAGTAATCTGGTGCATCTGAAATACTTTTGGAAGGAAATATAAAAACTTGCAACATACAAGTGTCATAGTGTGAATAATTGCTGCATAATTAAGAGCTTGAAAACATGCTCCCAGCAATGACTGACTGTAAAAAATCCACATCCTTTCCGTAAGAAATTGAATTAGAACAGCAGAGAAGTTAGATTAAGCATCTGACCCTATAGGAGGCAGGTGGCAATTCTGTGCTTGAGTGTGAGTGCTCGGTAAGTCATGGTCCCAAGAAGTTTTATCCTTTTGCCTTTAGCAAAGCTCAGGTGAGCCCCTGAGCTGCAGCAGCCCCCAGGCAGAGCCCTGAGCCCCTGCACTGGCACCGGGGCCGCTGGGCTCACGATGCTCCTCTGGCTGGCTCAGCACCATGTCGTTCCTCAGGGACTTCAGCACATAAATAAATAAAGGAAACCAATTGTAACTTGCAGGAGCCAAAGAGCCCAGTCCTCTGGGAGCTGAGACTTACAGGATCAGACCCTTAGCAGTGAACCTGATTGTCCCAGGTAGAAGCTGTTCTAAAATTAACAGGGAAAAGACACAAACTAGCTCTTGGAATGAACTGGCATAGTTAGGGAGACAGGCTAAAAATCAGACTTTCATAAACAAGCAGAGAGACAGATGTCAATGAAGTAAGCAAAATCTTATACAACACAGATGTCCACTAAAATTATTTTTATTGTCTTTCTGGGTGCAGGATGATGCAAACAAGTTACATGTAAAGATCAGAAGAAGGCACTTTCACAAAAGGTCTAGTCTGAAGAATACATTATTCAAATTAGTTGGTAAGCCAAAAAATAGTGATTTTTTTGGGTAAAGGAAACAGTCATGGATTAAGTGTAGATTTTACAACCAGTCAATGAGGAGTGTCTTCTTAACTTACACCAAAGATCTATTGTTACCTTCCACCCATTGGAATTCTGATATGTTTCAATTCTGCTGTGCCTCTAACTCCAGGTAAAAGTAGCAGCACTAAAGCAATTGTGGGAGAATCAGGCCAGAGACATTCAGAGTGACTAATGATTGACTTCAGAACTCCAGAAAAAGGGACTCATTTAATGAAGGCAACTGCTGAATATTTTTTAATAACCTTGCCCTTTAACATGTAGAAGTTTGAACATTTTAAGCAGAGCCCTAAAAATCCCTCTCTCTTCCTTGGATTGATTATTGCTATTGCATGCATTTCTGAGGATGCCATTAGATAGAAGTAGGACACTGTTTCCCCCAGGGATAAAGGAAATTTTCCCCTTTCCTCTTTTACAGAATAAAGCTGTTTACACAGAAAAAATGAATGCGTCATGTTTTTAAGAACAAGCTGCTATGCCCACTTAGCAATTTTAATCTAGGGAGAGTGAATGCTGCTTCTATGCAGCAAAGATACCTTGTCTTCTGTTGTAAGAGCAGGAAGGTGCAGCTTTGTCTCCAGGGCTCAGCAGGGGCTGTTCGCCATCAGTGCTGCTGCTTTCTCCGACCTGCTGTTATGCTTGTCATCCTCTGCTCCAGCTGCACTCACTGACCACCAAGCAGGAGGCCCACTCCCAGGAATGCCTGTCCGAGGCTTACATTGTTTGCAAATAAAGACAGCCTATCTGCCTCCAATTCCCTGTGGTTTGAGTGCTTTACTGCCTTTGTGGCAGCTCACTGTCTGTTTCTTTATTACAGTTTGTGAGTCACTCTTAGTAGGAATTAGGAAGTGACTATGAATTTTCACTTACTTGGGGCAGAAGCTTATGCGACATTTGCATCATTCAGATTTAGCATCAGGCCCTTGAAATAGTCTCTGAAGTTTATTTGGGCTCATTTCACCCCAATCCAAGAATGTAATCATCTGACCTATTTTATATTTAGATTAGATGAAACTCTGCCCAGAAATGCCTATTTTTCTCTGCTGAGTACAAAAGGTATCTACAAAACAAGCTCAGATTTAAACAGCTGTGCTATAGAGAGCTAAATTTGTTAAATTCCAAACGGTGTCAGGACAGGCACGGTCTTGTGTGGGATTTACTCAGGATGGCTTGCTTGTCCATTTGAGGAAAATTATTTTGAAAGAGAAGGAGTTTCTAGGTAGTTTTTGTAATTAACAAAGTAGTAACAAGGATCAGCTCTAGGAAACAGACTTTAGACTTGTGCTTAAATAATGCCTAAGACTGAGATAGCCAGTTCAAGGAATGGAACATGGAACACTGATTAAGGCAACTAAGCTTGTCACCTCTAAGTGTATAGGACTGGTGTATTAGGATTCACAACAGCCAGCAGGCTCCAGGGTAGGACCCCTAATGACCCAGAGGAAATGATGGAACAATCCCAATCTGAAGTGTCCTCTAGGAGATTATTGGCCTATTTTGTTGTTTCAGCTAGGACCCTTCCTTAAGAATGTACGTTTACCCAATTTGTGAAGGAAGAAGACACAAGAGAGTTAGACACATTAGACAGAACTTCAGCTAACTCTGACAATACAAAAGGGACCACAGGAACCACTTGCATGTATAAACACTGCCATTATTTGGAAGAGACATGGAGACAGATGTTACCCCACCAGCCTTCAAGGGAGAGCCAAGAAACTGTAGCTCAAATGCTAGAGGCAAAAGAAAAACACAGCTCATGGGCTGTGAGAGGTGAGGTCTGTAAGACAGGCAGATGTTGTGTTTCTTAGCATTACAAAGGATTGCTCAACCTGAAGGTGCCGAGGTGCAGGACTGAAGTGTTGCCTCAGCCTCAGCAAGCAGGTTGTTTGAGGTTTAATTTACTTAGGAGCTTTTCAGTGAAGGCCAGAGCTAATGTCAACATGAAACAAGGAGGGGTTTGTGCATGTATGTAAAGGTCACGCATGATGCAAAGAGAGACGGGGAAGCATTAGATCTCATCTGGACTCTCTGCAAAGCATGAGTGTGTTTGTGACTGGGACTGGGGATATGGTAATGCATGAAGGAAGGATGATGCCCAGGCATCCACTAATGTCACTTATTTACTGCTCTTATACAGCAAACGTAGTTTATACAAAGGGATTGCAATATTATGCTGTATTAGTGCCCTTCAAGAGGAACAGTTACGCGATAATTTTGCTGCCTCCTCATTTCTTGGAGAATTGCTATTTGATAGAGGGGAGACCTCCCTCGCCCTTTTACTGCTTGCTCTGCCAGCTGAGACTCAGCCTGATGTTAAGTCCAGACAACTTTCACATCAGATATGTTGTCCTCAGCAGCAGCAGTAAAGAGAAATTTGTGGGAATTTGTAGTCAAAACAGAAAATTTAACTTGTTGATGGTAGGCCTTATTGTAACAGCAACAGCAACAACTTGGCGGAAAAAAATCACTTTTCCTAAACTTTCATCCATGTGGTAGGAAGAGCTAGAAATAACTTGTGTTTCACACAATGTGATTTAAAAAAAAATTTAAATTAAACCCAAAGGAGCCAGAGGCATGTTACAGTGAAGTCTAGCAACTATGGAGAAAACAGGCTTTTTAAAATAACTCAGTCTCTGAAGTGTTTGCTGTCAAAAATATAAATAGAGTAGTAGAGATCACTAAAAAGACAAATGAAAATTTTTTAAAAAGTATTAGCAGTTATGATGGGTAACTACAGCATTCCTTAGAAAGAGAGAGGAAAAGATTAGGTGACTGTGCAGGAGAATTAAGGTATAATTAGTTTGCCAACCATTAGCAAACTATCACTTCTCTCAGCAGAGTCAATTCAATTCAATGACTTTAAGGTAGTAGTAATTTTCTAAATACAATTTCCACCCTGAAAAGTTACTCCTGTGAAGCAATGAATTAGAAACACAAAACCATACCAATAAATGTTTCAGATAACTGTGGAGGAAAACAATCCCTTCAGGTTCCCTGGGGTCAGCAGATCCCTTTCATGTGGTGAAGCCCACTTCTGCAAGGACCTTGAACCCAAGTGCTGACATCAACTTTTGAATGCACGTCAGAAAGTGTAATTACTGCACTCCCTTTGGCAGTCAGAAGGACTTTTTTTGAAAAACAAGCTGATGGTTGCTATTGTATTGTCCTAACAAAACCCTTATGGAAGCACAGCGTGCCGTCAGCCTGGGGAACAAAAATGTGTGATGTTTAAAATGTAATTTCTCCGAGATGCCATTTCCCAGTATATACTAAGCAGTGGCTGGTGGAAGGTATTGTCTGTATGTTGCTGCTTTTGGAAACAGGCATCATGGTGCCACAGGGGATGGCAGGCTGAGTAGACACAACCAAATTTTTACCGAGGGCAAACTACTGAATGGAAATGTATGGAAAGAGCCTCAAATCTTTGGTCCTCAGCATTCAAGTCCTCAAATACATATGGTGAAATACACAAATACATTTAGTGGCCTTGGTGCCCATCCAGCCAACCATGTGCAAATGGCAGGCCAAAAGCCTACTTGAAATAGTAATTTCAGTTAGAGAGGATGATAAAGTTGTTAATGAAAAAATGGCCAGGAGGTGTGATTTGGAAAGTGGAAGGAGCAAAGGAGTGGTGGAAGTGTTCAGGTGCCATGGTAGGAGCAATTTGACCAAATGAAGAAGTCTCCCTGAGAATAATTGTACTATTTGAGTACCAGTAGTTCTCTCCAAATGCCTCTATCGGAGAAGAAAAACCTGTTCTTGCTACTCTTTTGATGTTTGAAGTATCTCATGAAATCACACTTGCATTCTGAAACATAAATTAACCTGCAACTAAATGTGTAGAAAACTTTTACTGAGCTACAGGATCTTTAGAACTGAAATAAAGAAATATTGGCACATGTGCAGTTTAAGATACCGCAAAAACAACACAAGCTTTATTGTCTTAAAAGAAATATATTGCCCTAGCACAGTTTTTACTGTCAAGCAGCAGGGGTTACTTTAATCCAGAGTTTTTACTTACTAAACATTAAAAAGCCTGATCTTGAGGAAATTGCAGTGCATAAAATCATTCCTTTTGCAGTACATTTCTTAACTCAGCCAGAATTAAGAAATTTCTTCCTTAAAACTGCTGTAATTAGCACAATGTTCTTCTGCTTGCAGCCTGTGTGGCTGCTGTTCCCCTGTAAGAGGCATTCAGGTACAATGTGATGATCTCTTGTCTCTAAGGTGCCAGGTTTCCAACTTGCCTTTGGAGCCAGCTTCCCATACCCATGTCCAGGACATGTTTCTAGAACAGGACTATTTGTTGCAAAATGGAATTACATTGATGGATACTTCAGTGAGGATGACCAGCTCTTGGTATACACCGAAACATATCTGTCTTGTTATCTGACTCTCTTATATTTGCTGCAAAGGTAAGAATTATTTTGGCCTGCTCAAAGAGTTTTGCTTAGACTTCACTGTACTTATTTTTTCTTTATGTTTTAGTCCACAAAATGCATCTTATGAACTTTTATTCAAAACAGTGTTTATACAAAAATGTATTGTACATTTGCAGCTGCTAAACAAAAACTTGGAGCCTTTTTTTAATGACAAATTTACTCCTTCCGTTCAAAAACCAGCATGTCAAACTGACTTCATTGGGTTTTTTGTCATCTAATTCATATATATTGGTCTTGTGATGAATTTTAACTCTGAACCTTTACAGACACAATCTACAGCCCATCTCTTCTATGGCTTTAAATAGGCACAGTGGTAAACCAATAACTTATAGAATGACCATCTAAGAGAGACTTCTCGCACTTAATTTCAACCCTTTAGAGGTTAGTCAAAGCTTGTTGTTCAATCTAGCTTTAATAGCAGTGAAAGCCTCCAGAGGACAGGTACTTGAAGCAGCAGGGATAAGAAAGCTGAGATGTTCAATGTTTATTGATCTAGATTGTTTAAAATCTAGATGCCTAATACTGACTTGAATTGAACAATCTAGATGTCTAACTTTTAGATAGCTGAAGTTCAATTAAGGCGCTTATTCTATTAATGAAATAAAAGTTGGGATATCATCTAGCTTACATTCCCAGAGCTGTATTGATTCGCAAATGCACACAAGACCCAAGGAAGAAATGCAATATTTAATTCAGGCACTAATGAAGTTACAAGTATGAATAAACATGTTGTCTGCTCGGTTGAATAAACTACTTCTAATTTTACATAATTATTTTTCAGAATACTTTCACACTGCTTTTACAGCGGAACTGTTCTGAATGAAGTGACATTTGCTGCTATTTGTACTGGTCTAAGTAAGCTGCATAATGTGCATATTAATGATAACTCTGGAACATGCTCTTTGGTTAACCAAAGAGGAAAATTACAGAGTAATGTTAAATATCACAGGTAGCACTGATAGGAGACATCATCTAGACAATAGCAACTAAATAAAGCTTGATGACATGACAATAGATAATTTTTAACAAATAAATATCACTGAATTTATTCACTTTTTTTTTTTTTACTCAAATGACTGGAAACTACTTCATGTTCCTGTACAGTTCCCTGTTCAGTACTATTAACATAGATATTTTTGAACCACTAAACTCAAGATTTAAATTTGGAAGGTCATCTTTAAATGGTCCTGCTAGCTGTCCATGATTTGTATTTTTCTCTCTTAGTCTTCATGGCTTTGCTTCTTCCCTGGATAGACGTCTGTCCTTGGAAATGTCTTTCTTTCACACCAACCATTTGAGCTTTTCTGTTGTAAATAAACTTCTCCTTACATACCTTCTCCTCTCTGTTGTCCCTTTGTCCAGCACATGCACTGAGCTAAGTTTTTGTGGTTATTTAAATGGAATTGAGCAGAATTATTTCTGATTTATTCTTGTGGATATATAAATCTCGTTGAATCAAACACAGTAGATAAGGTGCTGCAAATACATAAAAGATAACTATCAACTGTGGAATTCATTTCCCACCTCTATAAACAACTAGAATTCATATATCTAAATTACGATAAGAGGAAGCTGCTGTAGAAGTGCTTATTTCTCTTTATACATTGATAGGTGTTTAGCTGACTTTCTCATATGTAGGTGCCTACATTAAACACTTGATGTAAGGTGTTGTGACACCCACTACTTGTTCTTCTATTTCTCTTCATCTCTGTTGTTTCTTCACTGAGTCCTATTTTAAAGAATGACAGAGATCATGCACCTCACAATTCATCACATTTTATTTTCCCTTTTCTAGCTCAGACTTACATCCCTGCTTTTCACTTGGTAGGAAAAAAACAATAGGACATCTCTGGAGACATAACTAATTCCTCCAACAGGTAATGTACGACAATGAATAATAATGAATAATACTGGTTGCATAATTTCAAATCATGTATTAGACACGTCTACATTCATAGACAGCACTCTCTTTTATTAGATATTGTTGCAGTAGTTTTGTGTTTTGTGTTTTAATTTTACAAATATTGTTATCCGGTACTTAGTTGCCAATTATTTTAGCTAAGTAAATTTTTGAAGGGTGTACTAACCACAGCACACTCATAACACACTAATTCTTCCATTCTTTTCCGAGTCCCCCACTATGTTAATTCCATAGGTTTATAATAAGGAGATCTCGTTGTTCTCAAATATCCATTGCTTTTTTTTTTCCTGCTTCCTGACTAATACTCTTGTATCATTTGGGTTCCTTTGGGGCAGTTGTTTTGCATTGAAATTTGTTACTACTGTGGAACTAAAGATTCAGTAACAATCTTGCTGGGCTTAATGGGATTGTTTCGGGACCAGGTACAGTTAGGTTATAAAAGCAGTGCAGCATCCTGCTCACTGCTTAACCCCCTTTTGAAAAGCCTTGCAAGTGGTGCTGCATGGTTTAACAGGGTCTGCTCCTGTAGCATTCTTCCTCTCAGAGCAGCTCTCTAAGGAACCCTCTGCCCTCCAGAAGTTTTAACTTCTCCTGCTTTTTTTTTTTTCATTCTCAAGGTATCTATTATGTTTTGCTGTATTGCTGAGAGATTTTAAGGGATCAAATGAAAAGTCAGATATTAAATACATGAGGAGCACACTAAGCACCCAACGGAAAGAGATGAGCAGGACATTATACAAACCCAACAGCAGAAGAAATGCATTCCATGATGCCATCTGTTATTTCTCACATAAAGCCCTTACTGCAGTGATTGCTGATATAGAAGTGATGAAATAGTCATTAAGTCTGGAATCCCTTTTCCAACAATTATCATAAAATCACAGAATCTTTTAGGCAAGTACTGTTAATTGCCTACCATTGGTATTATACATAGTAATAAGACTACAACAGTTATTTTCTGCATTGTTAATTGTAGATGTGAAGAAGACACACATATATATGTTTATATAATCACCATTGTTATTCAAATATCTGATAAGTAAGAATGACATCTCAATGACTGTAATTTCTGTTGGGGCTGTCTCTGCCATTTATCAACTTATTTTGTTTCAGACATCTTCATTATACATTTCAGGGAATGTGATACACACTGTTTTGATAGTAGAAAATGTCTAAAAAAAGGATTTTATACTCTTTTCCCCAGAAGCCAGAAAACAATCAAGTCATTTATAAGATGATGGAAAGTTTTGAGAAAAAAAATTGGCACAGCACACACGTTAGCAACCAGGAAAATAAAGATGAATCACTTAACAAGTTGCTTAGACAAAGATCAACCTAAAAACTCAATTGAGTGAATACAAACAAATGTCTGACAGCATACAGGAGCTGTACTGTCATTTTGGACAAGTAGATACATTATTTTCTTAGTGCACTGCAGAGAATGTATCATCCAGTTGCAGCCCCCCAAAAGACTGAATTGGGAGCTGAGGCATTAATTACAGTCATTGCAGGCAAATTACAGTATGCTTCTCCTGTGGTGAGATGACAGAGTCAAAACAAATGATGGGTCTGGCATACCTATTGAAATGCTAGAATTTATTGAAGTTTTTAAGTCTGAGGCTTTCTGGACATACCTAAATTACCCAGATCTGACACACTGATTTCACTTTTTAGAACTGACTAAATTATCATCTTCACTCTCAGTGACAAACAGAACTCAGGTGGAAAGAGTCACTGAGGGTCTGTTCAGAGACAGAATCAAAAGTAGAGAGAATGTTTTGGCAGGTTATCAAACTGAGATCTAAAGGGCAAATAAGCACACTGACTAAACCTGTCTTTTTGCAAAGATAAGAATATATTGCAATTAACTGGGAGGGTTCTTTCTATGGTTCTCCTTGCAAAAGTTTAACTGAGTCAAAACAGTTATCCTCATACAGGCAAAACCAACTTGGTTACTTGGTTTGGGCAAGAAAAACAAATACTGAGGAGAATGTAAGCATTTTAGCTGGCAATTTAAAATATGAGTGAACAACTAATCAGCAGATACATTTCATATTATAATTAAAGTAATGCTGTATGCACAAACGTGGATTTGGGCTGAAAGATGGCAGAGTTACTTGGCGGGGGGAAAAAAGGAAACTAAAACATTTGCTAAAAGATTCTGTAGCAAAACTGAGTCACTGAACATCTTTAATAAAAGATCTCATTCCTTTTGAAGAACAATACATGATTCTGGAGGGCAACAGACATAAAATTAACCAAAGCATTCAATTATTCATGAGAAACCTTCTGACCTTGATCCAGGTCTCTTTCCAATCGACTAGAATTCTCTTTCCTTCAACTTCCTGCCAGCTCCCCTCTTCTGAACTGCAGTCTGCTTCTTCTGGACTTGCTATAGCCATGTGGCAATTCTTGACTCTTCTCCAAGCTCCATATGTCACTGTACAATCAATCTCTGTCAACAAGAATTTTAGATGCTAGAATGTCCTCATTTATTGGTAAGGACAGACTTCACAAACTTGCTGTCCCAAAGTATGCACAGTATTTATAAGCAGACCTAGGCCAATATTCACTGAGTACTGCCTTTCCTGAATTGTGGGTAGAGAAACCACTCACAATTTTGGCCGTGGAATATTTCACACCCCACAACTCTTAACCACAACCAGTTTTTAAGCTTATAGACATATTTTTAAGGGGATCTAGCTGACCCTTTCCTGGTTACCTTCCACTGAAGCAATGTCCAGCACAATTCTTTGGGATTCACTGAGTGCTGAAATAGTGTCCACAGTTGCATTATGTAAGCATTTTGTGTTGAACTTTTCTCAAGCGCTTGAATCTATATTAAGGCAGGTGTAGAACATATAGTTACAGTGAAACATTGCATAGCTGTACAATGTGCATGCTTAAAAGGGTTATTCTGTAAATATGGGAAAGGTTTTTCCATGTTTCACAATCTGAAAAAATCCCACTCCTTTTTGTGTGCCTACCTGAATACATATGGGAATTCTATAAATAGTATGGACATGGAGACAATTTAGCTGGGACTTGCCAAAGCAAACAGAATTATTTCCCTTGTTCTGTTCCTTAAAACAGATTTTTAATCAGACCCTTATTTCATCCACAGCAGTAGTCTCAGTCTAGTTCCCTCGGTATTCACTGGACATCATCATTAACTCAGCCAGGGATATAAACTAATTCCACTTTACAAACTATACTTAAACAGATTCATATCTTTTATCTTTTGTCCTACTTTATGTAATTATTTATTCAACTAAATAGATCATCCTTTTCACAGTCTCCCTTATGCCTTCCTTTACCTTCCCCAGACCTTGCATTGCCTCCTTGAGGAACAGCCCTACCTGAGGGTATGGGAAAAAATAAAATGTATGTTAGGTTTGTTCCTCACACTAATATAGGTACTCAGAGACGTGCTACAGAAAGAAAGAGAAACAGTTACGTGAGCATTGGTAACAGTATGTGCTATATCCTTTAAGACTTACGGAGTGGAGTAGAGTAGCTGACACATGGAATTTTTTTTCAATTAAATTTATAAAATTTGCATTCACTGTTCCCTGGGAAGAAAGGCTCTAAAAAAAACTACATTCATAAACCTTTCACAAAGAAAAATGTCCAATTTGGATCTTTTCTTTTAAAATGAGATTTTTTTTTTCTTTTTCTGATTTCTTGGATATTCCAAGAATAAGTATCATCTCTCCCACAAAACTACATCAGTTTTTCAGCTGGGTTCTGGTTCAATCCATCAGGCACAAACTAATTCTACATTCTTCTTTCCCACTGACTAATGAATACCACTACACACCTCTGCAATTACTGTTTATTCAGCAAGAGAAATGTCTTTCCTTTGAACAGCCTTACAGGATAAAAAATAGCATCTTCTGTCCTGTAATCTGGGTCAAAGCATCCGTGAGACTCACAGCTGCCTCCACACTGCTTTGTGATGGGCCAGGAATGATTCTCTCTCACCATTCACTGGAGAAGCCCATGTTCTGTAAACTCTGAAAAGTACTGCTTTCAGGCTCTCATGTGGCTTCCTTTCTTGGTTCATGGCCACAGGAAGGCTGGCAGCATGAATGCAGCAAGAAGGGAAAAATTTTTAAAATAGGAAAATACATATATAGATGCTAATCACATAACTAGATGAAGTGTGGATTGAAAACCAACTGCAGGTGTTTGAATTCAGCCAAGTCAGACTTACTCATCTTCTTTCTCTTTTGTTGTTGTTGTTGTTGTTGTTGTTTTAGAGGGAGTTGTGCCATAATTTGATAACAGAAAGAAGAATTACTAAGTATGATGAACATGACAACAGCAATAACAAAGCAATTTTTAAATTTATGTATTTATATTAGTTTGGGCATAGCACGGTAAGAAAGAAAGAAATGAAGTGTAGAATTACATTTTTCAGTTAAGAGAGGAACTGTTTTGTTATTAGACTTAAATGTAACAAATGTGGTTTTGACATGCCATTGTTAAATTAATGAAACATTTTTCAGCATAACTGACTTTTAAGTTATATAATAATGGAATTTAAATGCATTTGGCCTTGGTTTTTAGGCAGGTTGTGGTACAAGAAGCATACAGAAGGCTTTAACTTTTTACCTTTAAGAGAAAGGGTACATTTCCCCCTCATTTGGTGGGGATGAGTTTTCACACAACTCCCAAGCTGTGTATCCATGTCAGGGACAGGAGACGCACAAAACCAGTGTCACATGAATCAGTTTTCCGTAGTTCAGCCAGGCTCCTTCAGCAGATATGTTACTTCTCTACACATCCTGAAGTATTTAAATCTGTAAAAAGAAACTTCTAAAGTCATTCCTCCACCTTTTAGCACCAGATGCTTTACTCGACTAAAACAATAATGCATAGCAGACTTTTGGGGCCCAAGAAATTTTTTAAAATACAGCTGATATTAAAGCAAGAAATTTGCCATATTCTGTAATGTAAAGGATGAAATTTTATCTTAATTAAAAGCAATGGCAAGATGCACATTGATTTCAAAATAGTTAGGATTGCATGTATATGTAAAAAGCAAAGACTTGTAATATCTGTTGCTACATCTCAAAAACATACACTACTTATTATTCATTCAGTCATGGGAAATCAAAAGTGTATTCAGGTCTTTTCATCAGTGTATCAGTCACCAAATGTGTAGGAGTAATGCTAAAAATCAGTTCCTAACAGACATGAAAACACTGTAATAGGATAACAGGATAAACTGATGCTTCATCATGACAGATAACTGCTCCTTCCCATTGCTTAATGTTTTCAAGAATATATAAATGTAACAAAGTCAAGAGGTTTTGGGAAGAAAAACTGGAGAACGATGGACAAAACATATTGCTGACTTATTATAAACTGCTACGCAGTGTTTATTTTCATTTTCTAAAGATTTGCATAACAGAGAAAATAAACATGATGAAATGTTTGAAATCAGAATATTTCCCAAGCCTCATGACATATTGTTCTGTCTAACAATAGTACAGCAGCATTCTGTAGACAATTTTACACAGAGACATTTAACAAAGAAAATATGCTTTTAGACCAGTTTCTGTCCCTCAGGATTTGTAGAGATGCAAAAACACATTAAATGTATGTCTTGAGCTTAAATGCCATCCACAAAAGACCACACCATTTTTCAAATCAATTCTTTCTTCCGTAATTCCTTTTTTCTTCCATTCATGCTGTAAAACACAGCAACACTGATTCTAATGTTTTGCTTCTGAACAGCTGCATAAAATTTAAGTGCAGAACTGAGAATGCATCCAGGGGCTAGGAATGGAATTGTACTTCAAACCCTTCTATAGGTATTGTAGACGTTGAAAAACTCAACTTCTTTCCATTTTTTTAGCCAACCAAATTCATTATAGGATACCATCCCCTCTTTTCCTTCAGAGCTGTAATATGCTAATATTATATAGACTTTACATCCATAAGGTTTTGAGATCTTGAGAAAACTCATACAAATAATACCTGCAAAGGGGATACTAGAAGTAATTTTACCTCAGCATTCTTGGGGAATCCATTAGGCTACATATTGCAGAACAGAGCTGCTCTCAGTTTATGATAAGTCTTGAAAGTCTTTCAATCTTTTGGGATTTTTTAGGGTTAAAAAAATAAAACTGGAGAAATCTTGTTATCAATCACTGCCTCCTGCATATATAATTAACAATGTATGCTGAGATGCTTGTGTGCTCCTTCACATGCAGCCCTAGAGGTAAAGTAGAGAAAAGTGCTATTGCCAATGCAGAAGTCTTTCTGACCCTTTGCTTTCGTCCAGAGTTAGAGATAAGTGTGGTCCCTGGGTGGAGTGGAGATTCGGGTTTCTCTGTGTCTCTTAGGCTCAGAACTGAAGGGCTTTTCCTCTGGTACCAGCTATCAGCAAGGTGCTTTTCTTCCAGAGTACGCCTTGCCTCTCAGGGCCCCGTGCTTTTGGGGCACAGCATATTCCCAGGTGCCAGCTTTAATGCCCCTAGGTGGGCAGGAAACTGCCAGGAGCTCTATTGCCTATGTGAAGAGAGAGCTCAGGATAACTTATTTCATTCACACTATTGCATACATGCAGAAATAATTCAGGACAGACAAATGGGTGTGGTACACATGCCAAGGAAGGATTATGTGGGACCTACGTGTTCTAGAGCCAATCTCACATCATGGGACAATTCAACACAGCACAGAACTCTGCCTGCCATTGTATCAATGAAAATAAGTTTAAAGAAGGTCTCAGAAAGTCATGCAGTTCCTCATCCAAACACAAACCAGGATCAACCCTACTTGTGTATGTAAGTGTCTGCAGAATGGGTGCCAACAGGATGGAGCCAGGCTCTTCTCAGTGCTGTGCAGTAGGACAAGAGACAATGGGCATGAACTGGAACATAGGAAGTTCCACCTGAACATCAGGAAGAGCTTCTTTACTTTGAAGCTGATTGAGCACTGGAAAAGGCTTGTCGGAGAGGCTGTGGAGTTTCCTTCTCTAGAGATACTCAGGAACTGTCTGGGCACAGCCCTGAGTAATGTCTTGGGGATGCTGCTTGAGCAGGTCATTTGCACTGGATGACCTCCACTGGTCCCTTCCAGCCTTGACCATTCTGCATTTCTGTGACTCTGTGTGCTCAGTTTTGCTCCAGACATGCTCTAGACATGTGCATTAGGGATTCTTCAATATTTTTTCCCTCCCTTTGCTTATGGTTGACTCAAGCAGCACTTCTTTTCACAGTGTCTGGCTTGCTATGCAGACAGAAGGATGCCCAGCAGCAACCCTTGCAGTCTGCTTTAATGTGCACCTCTCATCAGCTTCATGCTTTATTCAAACATCCAGCAAATAAGATGAAAGAAAACACGGGCCACAATGATTCACACAGATTATAAAATGTCTGCTCTATAATCAGTGGAAAATAATTTGTCTGCCTCATCAACAGCAATATTCCCGTTTATGTAGAAAAATAAACTGCATGAAAAATGAGTTTCACCCTTGGCAACATCTACTTCTACTTACAATAGAGCAGCAACTGGAAATGACAGAGGTATAGCTGCCTGCAATCTAAAGGCATATCTGAAGACATGGATGTGTGTTGCATTCCTGAGCATTACTTGAATTCCCCCTGCATGGTGAGACCTGCTGGAGAAGGCTGTGGGGAAGAAAAAGAGAGACATAAATGACATGATATGTCATTTTTGTGACATAAAGCATAGACCACTATAAATTAAAGAGAAAGAAACTTTTCTGAAATGGAAAAAGAATGGTGTTATATTTTATATTTAAAATACCATGGAAGTTTATGACCTCATAATCAACATTACACAAAGAGGTATGTGCTTTATGAGGTGCTCTTTTGCAGTGTTCCCCCACTCTGAGTGCCAAGAGGCAAGCAGCAGTGTGGCAGGTAGGGCCACGCATTTGTTTTATGTTTTACCTGGGGGTGGAAGAAATGAAAACTCTCTTTAAATTCTTGAAATATTTACAATTTAAGAAAATCACCCTGAAGGAACTCTTCTTTTACGTACAATAGAAAAATAACCCCTTTGCATAGAACTCTGCCTTGACCTATAAAAAACACTGAACAACATTTTGCTGCCAGCAAAAAGTTTCTTGCTCCGTTAGAGCTGGAATTTTTGTTCAAAGTCCTGGGAAGCTCAAAACCGACCTTAGATCCAGGTTAAGGCATTAAATGTATTGGAAGGAGACAAAATGGAGGAGGGAACCTATCCAATAAACATCAGTGATGAGTGCTAATACATTCTTTTAAAGCCACATGTTTATTACATCGGGGAATATTGATGCATTCTAGACAGGACAATGAAGAAGGTATTCACAGACAGTTGACAGTACTAAGTTTTTGCTCATTTCTTTGGAATAAGAGTTATCTAATCACTTATTCATTGTCTTCCTTCTGTATGAAAACAAAAAGCTTACAAACACATTGAATGTCTATGACTTTCTGTAGCACCTCCTTCCACTGATTTTTCAGCAGAGATACAAAATGGAACTTATTCCATTATTGTACCTTAGTATCAGATTAAATAATAATGCAAATGCTTCTGCTATTCATTTATCAGTATTCAAATAAGCTAAGTTAATGGGTAAGTAGATGGTTTTTTTATCATTCAGTCTACATTTGCAGATATGTAACTTGCTTAGAGGACAAAAAAAAAGCTGTTTGTAAATCTTTTTATAGAATTTTCATAGTGAGTAATATTTCTGTAGTGACTCTGGAAGCTGAAGCATATTTTTATTTTTGGTCAGCCTTGTGGGGCTGTCCTGTTGGCTTTGTTACAGCAGGGATAATTGGTAGAAATACCTGGAGTTTGCCATGTTTGCTGTAGGTTGACTATTGTATTAACTTTTACACTAAATTGCTGCTAGATTTTAGGTGTATGACTCTTTGCACCTAATTTATTACTCCAAGAGAGGCCTCTTTTCCTTAACTATTAAATGTAAATAATTTAATAAAATATCCTCAAATGTCACTTTTAAGATTTAAATGAGTTAAATGAATATTTAATTGTAATATTTTGAATAATGAAACCAAATTTTTTGCTACTTTTCTGAAGTAGCAAAAGTTTTTTCCATTGGTTCCAATACATTTTGAATTGAGATCTCCACACAACTTATGAATTCAGCTGTCTTTGTAATTCTGCAGTTACTGTTGACTCAGAAAAAGCTACATCTTTCCCAACATGATATGTTTTAAATTTAAAAAAAATTGTTAAACAAAATTTCTGTTTCTCATATACAGAAGTGTTTTTATGAGGACATTAATAGCAAAAAGGAGGGGCAAGGAAAATCTCCATACTTTATTGGATAGGGAGGGGAATATAGTCACCAAAGCTGAGGAGAAGGCTGAGGTACTTAATGCCTTCTTTGCCTCACTCTTCTACAGTGAGACTGGTGATTTCAGGGCAACTGACCTCCTGAGCTGGTAGACAGGGATGGGGAGCAGAACGGATCCCCTGAAATCCAGGTAGTCAGTGACCTGCTGTGCCACTTAGATGTCCATGGGATCAGGTGGGATTCACCCCAGGGTGATGAGAGATCCAGTGGAAGAGCTCACTAAGCTACTCTCTGTCATTTATCATCACTCCTGGCTAAATGGAGAGGTTCCAGACGACTGAAAGTTGGCCAGTGAGGATGGAGATCCAGGGAGTTATAGACCTGTCAGCCTAACCTCAGTGCTCGACAAGGTTGTGGAGCAGATTTTGATCTTAAAGGTCTCTTCCAACCTTGAAGATTCTATGGTTCTATGATTCCATTCTATTAAAAGTTTGGGATTTCTGTATAGAATTCTATACAGACTTTTCATTTGATTTTTGCAGCTTACTCAAATCAAGTTGCAAGGAGTCTAAGACATGAAAAAAACTTTGAAAAGAATATTTATAATACATTTCATTCATCAGTTCCAAGATTGTGTAAGGTGCTCTTCATCTTAGCTCTTAAAATTTTGAGCACAGCTCCTACATGGTGCCAGATATTCCCTCTACTCTGTTAGAAATGGGTTAGTAGTTTCTGGCAAATATTTAACTTGTATTTTAATTTGTATATATCTTTTATACACCTTTTGGAAATAAACATCGTTCCTTCCCAAGTGAGGTAGGAGGTTTATAGTTCACGTAAGCTGTCTTCTCTCAGACTGCTCTGTGACAACCACAGTGGGAAAAAGTGGTTCAGATTGAGAATGAATGTTTTAGATAACAGCGATATTACACCTTCAGTAATACTTTCTGTCACCACACCTATTCATCTTGATGCTCCGCTGGTTCCCTCAACCCCTGTGACCCAAAGGCATTCAAGGGCAGTCTGAAATGGGCTGGCAGATATTTTTACCCTGTGGTGGATACCACTGAAGTGTGAGTGCATCATTGCTGTTAATATGGTTATCAGGCTGCAATTCTCCATAATGAAGGAAGCAAATTATCAGGCATTTTTCTAAATATCTAAGTGTGCTTATCATTAGATGTGGCTTGCTGGCAAGGTTGACTTCCCCCTTACTGGCAAAGAGGCCTCACAAATTTGGCATGGTGTGCCATGGAGAGCAGCAGGAGGGCCCCTCATGGAGATTTCCTGCTCTTAGTAAAGGGCCTGAAGGGTCCCTACATCTCTAGTTCTAGACTGAGCTTGAAAAATTCAGCTTGACAGTCCACGGGATCCCCACCCTGGTGCAGATTTTTGGAGGAATAAGAGGCATAAATACTTTTTTCTGGTGAATTAGCTCCCTCATTTCCTAGAAATACTGTTTTCTCTTGTGATAAAATTTTGGTTTTTAACAAATGAATTCAAACGCTTGAGGAACAACCTGAGTAAATCTCCATGACTGATAACCTTGTCTTTGGTTTAATCTTGCAAAACCCTGTATATTTCTGGGTGAATTAAAAGCCGTTAGCAAACTCTAATTTTCTTGGGTGCTAATTATCAAATTTTTGGTAAAGCTTTCAGTGCATATTAGTAGCCTTTGTAGCTTTCGTCCTGCTTCACATTCCAAGTAGGGAACATATGATTCTATTGACGATAGCAATTTTAATTAGTTGCTATTTCTACTGGGATATGTAATGCTGGAGAAATCTGCATTTTAAAAAACCCAAACAAACAAACAACAAAAACCTAGAAACACAACGCAAACTGTACTATAGCCTTGCATGTTTATCTTAACTTCAAACAATGCAAGCAAAAGAGCAGAGTTCTTGCATTTTACTACACATTTCTCTGTAATATCTATTATGTCTCACATCTTTCACTTTTTAAAAATTATTCCATTGAACTTTCAGAGCTTTTCAATTAATAAATATATAATAATCTTTACTAAAGACTTTTTTTCTCCTCTGAAAAGAGAGAAACAAGTGCACAAAGGCCAAATCAAGATTACTGGCATAAGTGAGGACAGGTTTAAGTGTAGCAAAGCTGATTTAATTCCCTTGCCTCAAGTTTTGTGCTGACGTAGAAGATTCAGAAAACTCAAATTTTGATAGATTGATATTGATAAGAGTTCAGCCTAAAGATGTGTAGTACACAGTTATCTAAATATCAATGTTTAAGAAGTTTTATTAAGTTAATGAAGAAAAATTAGTTCTTAAATTACAAAATAAGTTTTAGTAATATAGAAGTGTTCATATTGCATAGGTAAGTATAGTAGAGGGATGATTGTCCTTGAAAAGAAAGATGACTAATTTTACTGATAAGATGCAAAGTTTGCTTATGTTCAGCCGAAACAATGAGTTTGCCTCAGCATGTACAACTTATACTTTATTGCCTAATACAAACATGAGTATTAAAATGTATGTATTTGAATTAAGCTGATACTGTCCTGATCTTCAGGTAACTGTAAATGGTACTTTTCTTTATATGCAGATTTTGCTGTAATGGATCAATAAAACATGGATCCCTAGCTCATTGTGTAGATCACATCTGTAATATATAATTTGCTAATGGGCATGTTAATTAGATGTCTTGAAAATATAAGCGGTGTTACAGAGAAATATTTAAAGCCATTCTTACTCTCAGATGTCTACCTTTCAACTTGCTTTTATCATGTCAAGAATTTGAAATTATTGAAATAAGTATTATTGAAATAAGTTCTGTTATCTCCAGTTCTGATTTCTAGCTATGAAAACAATGCAATTCCCACTAAGGAGAAGAATACTCTGCTGTGCTAACAAAATACATTATAGTAAGTTACATGAAAGTGTTTAAAATGAATCAACTATTAACCCTGCAAAATGAGTTCAAAAGTAGAAATATCCATGCTTAAGAACACAAGAGAATATTTATAGGTAGAGCTAATATCCTCTATTAGACAGATTGGTATAGCTGCAAATTTTAATAAACTTCCAGACAATATGCATTTCAAACTGATGATAACTTCATGTACCTAAAGGCTTGTCCAAGGTTTCCAGCCATACATACTTACAATCCTTGTCTTGTTTAAAAACTGACCTCATTTTTACAAAGCAGATACAGCACCTTAAACCTTTATGGAGTTAAGAACTGCAAGGTTTAGTGTATCAGCATTTGTCCATTTACAAACATGGTACAGATACTGCACTAGATAGGAAATTTAGATTTGTTCTGGCATGTCTTTTCACAAAAACCAATACATATGTATTAGAAATTATCGATGAACCTGACTAATATATGAAGCAATTTTGTATAGATATTAATTACCTGGTCATATTGTCATCAAAGAGAAAAACTAGAAGAAAATTAAACAGAAGATACTATTTAAAAAGATAACTTTTTCCCCCCAAATTGTGTGACTTTCTCTGGAGATGCATAGGACTTACCTTTCCAAAAGCCATTTGCTCTTTCGAGCATGTCTGCTAAACACAGCTCTTTGCTTTTCTGGCAGCACTTTCAAAATGACACTTCATTAATATGCATCAAAGTAGAATAGTTAACAAACTCACATTTTCAGAAGAAATAATATGAGCAAGAAATTATGAAACACGTAGCATTACATATTTTTGCCTTAATTATATTAATGTCATCAAAATATTTTTATCATCTTTATCAGATTGTCTTTCAGAAGGTGATGTGAGATTCTTTTCTCCTCACTCTGCATGCCTGAAAAAGTAAGGTGCATTGGAGTACAGTATGACTAGCTTAAAAGTGTAAAACTTTAGTACAGAAATTAGGTCAAAGGTTCAAGAAATTACTGTAGAAGTGCCTTTTGTTCTCAGTTGAGTTTAGACACACAGAGGAAGGAATAAGTCAAGGTGTCTCATATTTAAAGTGCAAAGTTAGATAAAAAGAGTCCTAACTTGAGAGGTAAAAAATTACATTTTGTCTTTTGATAGCTTAGACTAATCTCATATTGAGTGACTTTCATTAAAATATAAAGATTTTCTCAGGATATCTTATGGAAAAATTGTTCCCATCTATCAGAGAGAGGAGAAATTCAGCCTGGGCAACAGTGCTGGGGAGACCCTCCAAACAATATTCCATTATTCTCCTTTAACATATTAAAAAGGAACTACAACCTTAAATCAAGAAAAATGTTGAAGGAAAATTTACATCAGGAGAAAGACTTCCTGATTATAGCACCTGTCTGCAGGTAGACAACATAATTGTATCCTTTGGAAACCTAACACAGTTTAATTATTTTCATAATTAGAATTTGGTCCTAATAGGAAAAAAGTATGTTTAGGCATATGTATTAACAAACTGCATAGTAGGAAAACAGAATTAACTCGAAAAACATTGGCTATTTTTGTTAGCTTTATACATTTTGAATGTAAAACATACATTTACATAATATGTTTCATTACTTCTGTATCTGCTTGATTTAACTGATGATTAGAGGTGTGGAACACCTCTCTAACAAGGAAAGGCTGAGAGAAAAGGATTTGTTCACCCGGAAAAAAGAAGGCTTTGAGGTTACCTAATTGTAGCCTTCCAGTACCTGAAACAACCTACAAGGAAGACAGAGACTTTTTACAAGAGCAGGTAGTGTCAGGACAGTATGGGATAGATCCAAACTAAAAGAGAGTAGTCTGGATCAGATATTAGGAGAAAGTTCTTTGCTGTGAGAGTGGTGAGTCTCTGCAACACTGCCCAGAGAAGTTGTGGGTGCCCCAGCCCCAGAAGTGTTCAAGGCCAGGTTGGATGGGGATCTGAGCCAGCTGGTCTGGTGGAAGGTGTCCCTGCCCATGGCAGGGAGTTAGAACGATGTGATCTTTGAGATCCCTTCCACCTCAAACCATTCTATGATTCTGTGATTTCACACACAAAGTTATTTTTTTCCTATAGTCCCACTAAGATGTAATTCTTACAACACACCAAACTTTGTGTTTAAACTCCCATGTTTGAAAATGCTAAATTAAAATGGACTGCACAGTTGAAATTTATGCCTCTTTCCCATAAGCACTATGAGAGTCTTTACCTATAAAACACATTTTTTCTTTTCTTTAGAGGTTCTTTCCCTCATTGAAGGAAATGGATACCAATTCAATTTAGCAATCAGTAGCCCATTCTTTGGTTTTTTGTTAGTGGTGTTGGTTTTGGTTTTTATTGTTCAGTGTGTATATCCCATCTGAATGATCAGAATTTTGGCTGAAGAAAATTACCAGTTAAGCTCAAATCTGCCCCAAGAGACTCATGGTTTCATTCAGAAACTATTTAGTTTACCAATTTTCATTTCCTTGTGATGTTGTACATCAGTTTTAAGCATAGTGCTTTGGAACACTTAGCTTTGGAACACTTCCAGTTAAGAATAAAGAGACTGGAAGGCTGTCTTTCAGATTAATCTCAGGTCTCTTCATAAACCTTTTCAGTTTCTTTTACCTCTTGTTACTGAAAAGAAATCTCTTAGCAAATTCCTGGGGAACAATGTAGCTCTTGAAGAAAACACTACAATTCTCTGTTAAAGTTCAGGAGATAATAAAAACCCACATTAATAATTCTACTTGGTGTTCGTACTTCAGAGACATGAAGACAGACAACAGACAGACAAAAATGAGAAATAAAATTTAATTATAAGAAAAAATAAAACCAAAAACCAAAAAAAAAAAAAAGAAACCCAAAACAAATCACAACAAGGACTTAAATTGTAGAGTAACTGCTTACTCTTTCTTTTAATATTTTGAGTCAGAATCACAAAAAATTCAGTTATACTTTAACATATGCCCTTTTTGTGTCCACTACAGAATTCCCTGGGAAGGGTGATTACAGATCCAACAAGCCATTGTTGATAGTTCAAAAAGACAACAGGAAAAATATCCTGGTCCAAAGATGCTACTTTTGATTTTTGTGTACATATGTATTTATTTATCTTTAAAAATTATTTCTATTCAATAGCTTCCTACTTGTTGAGACTGGGAGACAAAGGCTGAATAAATTCCATATAACAAAAAAAAGATTAATTTCATGCTGTCTAACTAAAATTTATAAATTCTGCTCTTCTCTGTAAGTGAACAATTTAAAATCTATGCCTGTGGCCCACAATTACCAACCCTGAGCCATGTTTCACAAATACATGTCTTGACACCTGGCTTGCTATCAGTAATTAATGATGACTCATAACTTGCCACACTAAAATGAAAGTCTTTGATTATACCTTATCTCCCTCTTCCTTCTTCCATCTTATTCAGAACATGCTAGAAATACTTAGGACTCCCCAAGGGCTTTATCAGGAAACAAATTTACAAGACACTCAGTGCTGCAAAAAATACAGCAGTTGCACTGATAACATTACAAAACAATATATAATAACTACTGCATGGTCATACCTTCGGGCTTTTAAGTATAAAACCAGAAATTAGAAGATAACTAGCTTAACTCACCTTTAGGATAATGTCTCTCCTCTAGCATAAAAAGATAATATTACCTATTAGAAAAAAAAGAAAGAAAGTTATCCTGCAGACCTTTGTAAAACAATCTGGCATGCACACTCTTCTTTGCCCTTAGACGTTATTGTGTTCAATACAAATCACAAGTTTGACTTTCCAGATCTTTTCCAACTGGCTACTGTCCCTCAGGTAAAGCAACACTGGACTATCATGAAAGGGTAACAGCAAACCCTGCCATGACCTGGCCATGGTGAGCACCAAAAAATGAGCCCATGAAATGAAGGCTTTGCCAAATGACAGCATAGTTACCGTATCAGAGCTAAGCCATTTTACTGGAAGCCTCTTAAAAGAACCAAGGAAAAAGTGATAATCAGCCAGCAGAAAGTGAAGAGACACTATGAAGAGCGAGATAAAGCATTGTTGCAATCTGACAAAACTGAACAGGTAAAGGAGAAACTCTGTTCCACACACAGCATGCTGGGATTCAGATTTTTCTACACATTCGGTTGGGTTTTATGATGCAGAAATACATGTTCAGCAGCTCCCCAATGTATCCTGTTCTTCCCAGTGCTTCCTATCACTTGTACAACTGAGTCTGGGTTTACATCAATCCCATAGAAACACAACAGCAGCATCTCCTGATAAGAACTGGTCTCAAGGGCAAAACTACTGTTGCTGTGGCATTGTCATCCATATTATACACACCTCAGGGGTTTTGCTGTGCATTCACTCTAGCCTGGCCCCTTGGACTGAATCCCCTGGTCACTGACATGCATTATGCATGCTCTTAGGCTATGCTGTTTTTCACACTGGGGGATCCTAGGCTTCTAAAACTGCTGCACAACATAACCTAAAATGCAGTGAGTGAAGACAACAGAGAGACTCACTCAAAAGCCACCTTCCTTATCTCAACTGAAATATGCACCCTTTGAGGATGGATCTTCAGCTTCCTTCAGATGGTGTGTTTTTGAGGATGCGAGACAAGCTGTCCCCTATCTGTCTTTCTGTGTGGATATTACGATTATAACTAAAAGTCACATACAATGTGTGGGACAGGGGTAGATAAAAGTCCTTATGTCCTCCCCATTTTACATACCTTCTCAGGAAAAACCAATATTAGCTTTTAAGACAATTAGTTGTAGAAACCTAAGCAAATACTCTTATATGGATAGTCTTTAATATCTTTTACTTGTATAAATTAGAATACATTATTACTGGAGAGAAGAATGACGCATTTTCTTTCTAGTCCCTCTTAGTTAAAAATAAAACAAACCAAAAAAACCCTGGACAGAAATAACAGAAAGAGTGTTTAAATATCATAAACATATTAGCTGGTATCCTGCAAGGCAGACAGTATTTTCCATGACATTCACAGACAGCAATATGCCAAAGTAGCTTGCATCAACTGGCTGAGTGGGAGGCAGAACAGTTATGCTATAAACATAAGCCTGGGCTCTCACTGCAGGGTTCTCCTTCTCACAATACAGGACCTATATCTCTGAACCCTCACTGACTCCACACAAATAATCAGCACCAGGAAACTCAGTTTTTCCAACTCATAACCAACAGATGTAAAGGTATCTATTGCTCCTTGGTGAAATAAAGTGTTGTGGGCCCTAGGAGAAACAAGTAAGGAAGCAAGGGCAGCAAGAGGGATTACCAGTCTTAGTGATTGTTGCAGGGAAATACGTTTTCAGTTCCAGGTTTACTTTTTTTTATTCTGTGAGTGAAATGGAAATGCCTCAGCTACGTTAGTGGGTGAGGAAATCTTTTGTTGCGGCTGCATAATGATTGTCATCTTTTTTTTTTTTTTTCCCAGGGTTCTAGGAAGCCCTTTCAGCCAAACAGAAAGAAAGAAGAAAAAATAATGAGTGCTAACCACTGAAAACAAGGACAATGCTTATTTGATCGAGTAGAGTAGTCCCATACTTTAAAACAAGTTTTTCCATTCAATGCAGACTTCAATGCAGGTGCAGAAAGCAATGCCTGCCCTACTTCTAAGCATAGCTCTTTTTGGTTTGATATCTGAAGGAAAATCCCTACAGACTGTGTGACTGTAACATTATGATCATTAAATTCAAAATCCTATGAAGATAAAAATATTAGAGCAGTCTGTCCAAAATAGTCACCCAAGTACCCAAGCAGAAAGTTTGAGTTTCAAACAAGGAAAATGGAACAATACTATGAAACAGAGTCTGAACTTTTGTTGCCAGTTCATCATAACAGAAAATAAATATGGGAAATGGATGGAAAGCCTAGACTATATCTTTGAGGAGAAGAAATTACAAATTACTCTGTAGAGATGAAATTTCCTGAGTAAAACTCCTGAGTTTTAAAGCTTGATGCTAATAACTTATAAGGGCTTTTACACACTCAGTGAGTTACCCTTTACAAAGAAGACTGAAACCAAAAGTGGGTCTGTTTTTTGTAGATGACCACAGAAAACAAGTTTGAAAGCAAAGATGCCTACTCTATGTCCTGTTTCACAGGCAAGTGCAATTAGAGAAGGCAGCCAGCAGCAGCAGACACCCAATATGGAGACAGGTTTCTTTAATATAATGGCAAGAAGTGTTTGAGATTCTTCACAGCTGTTGCAAGAACTCTGTTTTTAACTTCATATGCATTGAAGGCTGTCCTAGAGCAGAGGAGAACCCCCAGGCTAGGAAAGCTTGTCTGCAACCTGCCCATCCTTCTCCATCTCTATTAAAAATCCTTCAGTCTGCTAACCTTAGGGAGTCAGTTGCAAACACAGAGTCAGAGGTGAACAGAGCAAAGGAGCAGTTCAAAATCCTTTAGGTAAACTAAGGTAAAATAGAGAGGCCTTAACATTTTTTTGAGTGAATACAACGTGATGAAATGATGTGATAAAGTAATTCAATGGCAAGCTACTGTAAGGCACTGAAATTAATGATGGGTAGAGTGATAGGATTTTAGGAGAAAACTATTTTAATTTATGGTTGAGATTGCATATTTCAAACCCAATTTGATTTCTGAATATCCATGAAGATGCCATATATTGCCTCTTAGGATAAAAATTAAGGAATAAATTAACGATGACTGTCTTCTTGTCTTGTAGAGAAAATGTACCTTTTTCATTCTTAAATTTAGTCACTAATACTGACATATTTAGATAAATATAAAGGCTACTGTTACCTTTATTTGCAGCTTTTAGGGCATATTTATTTAAGCTATCCAGGGAATATAATAATTTGTCGGGGGTTCATTTTCTCCCTGGTTTCAACCAAAACAGGTGTATGCAACGTGAAATCTGAGGAATCCTTGCAACTTGGCTAGAACTTCCACATCTAACTACTGAACACTGATTTTGCCTTTTATAACAAAAGAAATTACTTTGGAAAAAGCCTATGCAGCAATTAGTGGATTCGGCAATGTTTCTGTTAGTATCAGAATTCACTTTAAAATCTGAATCTTGATGTAAAATAGTAAAAAATGTTTATAGATTTGGCAAAAAAAAAAAAGTGGTGGGCTTCAGGGAGAAAATGGTATATTTTCTACACATTTATCAATTTCATTACGTCTGTTGCCTATTTCAACAACCTAAATGTCACTGCTGTATTTTTTAGCAGGAAAAACATTTCAGTAGAGCTGGCAAACAAGCAGCCTCCTGTTGCATTTCTAGACAATTCAAGCACCAGTAACTCAGAAGTATTCATGAGAATCTTAGTCTTCCTTTGTATGCACAGGGATGGGCATTCCAAAGGGTGATATCCACATTTGTTTTTCAAGAAGCTTAGCTAAATCTCTTCACCATCCAGATTAAAGACTCATTTCTGTGGTGTGGAAGATGTACATATAGTTTTTTTCTGTGATAATCAGAAGTTTAGAAAGTTATCATTACCTGTGGTTCATCCTTTGGAATGAAGTCATCTGGGCTGCTCAGTACTAAGTTGGAAGAAAATAGAGCTAGTTTGATTAAGATAGTTTTAATATTTTCTGCTGTAATAAGAGAAGAAAATGTAGTTGAAATCAGATTTCACCTCATTCTTCTAAACAGGAATAAGAACATACTTCACATTCTCCACTAATTCACGGAAAAAGAGTTATTTATTCATTAAACACAAGGCAGAATTTTTCATAGTGAAGTATTCAATCAAAAATATTGGTGGATTACAGTAAGAAACTTCTTAGATGTTATGTTCTCACTGTTATGTGAGATACTTTTTTTTTTTAATGTACCAATTTGCACATGAGAAATCAGTGTACAGCTGGTGCTATGTCCAAATTATACCATATTTGAGTAACTTTTTAGTCTTTTCCCTGAACTATCCATTATCATCATTCTATCCCAATTTAATGAAGCTCAGGACTCCTTTCAACTTCCTTCAAATAATCTTCAAAGAATATTTTTTTCTGGGCAGAGGAAGATGGCGTTGCTTTACAAACTGTCTCATTAAGTTGGCATCCTGACAGGGTGGCTGGTGAGAGGACTGCTGAGCTGGGTATCCATTTAACCAGTTTAGGTCTTGCTCTGCACTCCCATACTTTCCCATCTCCAATTTAATCTGAGTATGGATCTGCTCTCAATTCTCATCTCTGGATAATGGGTAAGGTCAGCTCACAGGCTTCCATCTCACCCACGAGACTACTTTGTTTCTATGGCTGCACTGCTGCTGACCCCACTGAGACAAAATTAAGCTTTCTTTGAGGAGGTACAGGTGCAATGCTCCTGCAGTCTGGAAGCAGCTCATCAGGATGGAGGTTACCATGGGTGCTGCTGTGCCTCCAAATTGCTACTGATTGTTCAGCCTTCCATGAGGCAGACTGGACAAAAATCACAAGACAGAGCTAAACCAGGGCTGAGTTAAAGCTGCTGGCACATTTCTTCAAGTGCTTCAGCCAGTACTGGGTTGCATCCTAAAAGCCCAATACTGTGAAGGATGTGGCCATGAACATGATTGCCTGCTTTAAACAGTGTTGCTGAAATAAGATGGGCTATGCACAGGCTTAGAGATACATGCTTCTTAGATAACTTGTTGGAAATCATCACAATAATATGAGTGGAAGTACACACACACATGCTCATTAAAAAGAAATTTTCCATATGGGCTTCCATACACATATCTGAATTTATAAACTACAACATCTGCAGAATGGAAAAAAAATATTATTTACATCCTGCCAAAGCAGTTTTTGTCCCACTCCAGGCCAAACAACTATAAATGACTGTATTTATTATTTTAGAGAGCATGGAAGTTAACTATTCCATTATTGAGACCCAGATCAGAGTTGCAAACACCGCTGAGAGAAACTAGCAAAAATTCTTCCACTCTTTATGTAGGCCAAAATGTGCATGTATTTGTGTTTCACCTTTTCACTGAAGCACACACAGACCCCAAACTACGGAGTAACCCAAGTACTTGGTCTTTGGAAATATTGGACATAATTTCCTCCAGTGTAAGGATGCCTTGGAATGGCTACCTGAAAACAGAGGCTAGACAAGATTAAGAGAATAAAAGCAGGTGTTTATTGAAGGGCCTTCAAAGGTACACCCTGGGCAGTCAACAGGCTCCACCCAAGATGGACGCTGGGTCACGGGTTCTTCACACTTTTATAAGTTTGGTCCATTTGCATATCAGGGTTAATTCTCCAATTATAATTTCAGGTAATGATGTAATTACCCCAAGTTTGCTCCCCCTTTCAGAGGCTTAGTTTACGTATTTTGGGTCCTGGGACAACGTGTCCTTGAGTCCAGGCCCAGTGAGGATTTACATCTACACAGAATGGGAGAGCAGTAGCTAACAGGCTATGGAGTTTTAGAGTTACAGACTAAAGCAGTACAGGATCTGAAAGATATAAAACCTAAATCCTAAGGCATCAGTAACATTATTAATTTTTCTGGTAGTGCAGCATCAGCAGAATCCAAAAGTCAGTTCAGATCTGGGACCTGAGAGCTGGCACTGCATCATATTGGTTTAGCTACTGCCTCTTGGGCTTTCAGTTTCCAGCTCTCCCTGTAGGCTTCAACATTAAATAATGTTGTACAAGACATTTATACCAAATTGAAAGGGTAAAAAATGACAAATGTATTAGATATGGTGTTTATTGTCTCAGATATTAAGCTAAGGTTACAAATATAGTATCTATGCCTACTTATGCGCAGTCTTTTTACTGTGCTGTCAGAAATGTGCAGAAAATTCAAACTAATCTGAGCAAATGAAAAATATTTCTGCCAATTCTCAGCACAACAGAACCTTTTCAGCTTCATTTAACTTCTCTACAAACCAAAAGCAATTTTCAGAGGAGATAAATGATTTTCACTGCAGGAATGCCAAAGCTTCTCACATATAATAGGCAACTTTTGCTACAGAAAAGTGTATAAAAAATGCTGTTTATTCTACCACAAAAATTATCAATTTAAACACCTTTTCACAAATTAAAATGGAAAACATTTTATAAATTTATGAGAAAATAGTGTGAGAGATATGTTTGTTGCCAGGCTGATAAATTAGTGTGACAGTTTTTAGAAACATTTCCTGAGTGTCAAAGTATATAAGAGACAAAGTAGTCATATGGCAAAACTGTCCCTTCACTTACACAACACCAGTAGAGGGACAGCAGTGGGAAGTGTCATGTCCCAAATGGGCTCCTTACCTGAAGCTTTTCAGCAAGTAAGGGCAGATGATTCACAGACAGGGAGATGAGTGCACAGTGCATCCAGCAGATCAAAACCAAAAGGACGTGCAGTTTGTACATTATGGTGTCCTTAGAATGAGTAAGGAGGAAGGACAGAAGTCCCTATGCCCTTTGAAAACTGCAAGACTACATGCTGCTTTTTATTGATTGGGGTTTTTTTATTTTAAAACCATAAATTCAAACTTGATACTGTTATTTTGTTATTTTTGAGTTAAAAATTCTATTTTGATTTCAGTAAAAACACCAGTTAACTAACTACTTTAAGTGTAATAGTACTTGTTGTTTGTATGTGTATAAAAATCTGATTTATGTGTTTAATTTCACTATGTTATTAACTGCAGTACTAATTTCCACTTCACTGTAGTAGTACAGATTGACCTCTAAAAACCCCATAATTTTGCATTCTCAGAAGCAGAGAAATCTCTCTAGCACAAAAGCTTAAATCAACTTTGAGACTTAAATATATGTTCTGGATCAGGAGAAGCACAACTACTAAAAGTAGTGTCATTGGCATAATTTCTGCATTAAAGCAAAAGTAGATCATAACTGATTTTTTTCTATGGGACAATTACAGGTCCTCAGACTTCACAGGATAGTGATTACAAGAGCGAAGAGTGCTTCTGATTGATGATAAACACACATATTATAATTTCCTTTTAAACATTATATGTGCCACACTCATTCACTAGGTTGCTCAGTAAGAAAAAAGGCATTTGCCTTTTCCTAATAAAACATGGCACAGGGAGAAGACTGTAAATTCCAGAAAATAAGGTGAAAATTAGTTTGAACACTGGATAATTTCCTTGGTGCAGTTTTCTTAAAAAGACTCTGGTTTCTCATTTCTGCTGGCACAACCATAGTTTTTTAGCTCATACTCAGATTACATCAAACCCTTTCAAAATTAGCCTAATGATGTTATTAAGATTCAATGGAGGACAAATGTGATCCTAATAAAAAGTTACAGGGGTTTTTATTATTGTTACTATTATTAATAATCATATACTGCAATACACTCCAGGAGTCCTAGGAAGCCTATTTTACACTCTAATATGGAGTCATATTCATCTCATGTTGTCTTCTCCCACACATTTTTGGCTAAAGTGGCTCTCATATACAAAAGATATAAAGGATTTTATTTTGCTTAGGTCATTTTCCAAATGCAAAGCCCTGCACCTGGGATGGACACAATGAAAGATCCCAGCACAGGCTGGGGTCTGTGGGGCTGGGAGCTGCCGTGCTGACCTGGGGCCCTGTTGGACAGCAGGGTGAACAGGAGCCAGCAGAGCACGGCTGCAGCAACAAGCACAAACTGGATCCTGGGCTGCATCCACAGGGATGCCATTAGTGACAGATAGCCTCTCTGCTCACTGCTGGTCAGGCCACACCTGGACTTCGGTCCTGGTGCCCCACATTTCAAGAAAGACACAGACAAAGAGATGGTCCAGAGGAAGGCTGTAAAGATAATCAAAGGCCTGGAATATGTGCCTTGTGAGGAAAGACTTGAAAGAGTGATGTCTTTCAGCCCTGAAGAAGGGAGTGGGGACCGCCTCATGGTATATAAAGTATTCCAGCACTTAAAGAATGACTACAAAGAGGACAGAGGTTTTCCCTCCACAAGTAGACACACGGAGAAGACAAGGCGCAACAGGCACAAGTTGCACTGAGAGAGGTTTCATCTTGATGTAAAAAGGAATTTTTCTGCAGTGACACAATCAGTTTCTGGAAAAATCTCCCCAGGGATGTGGTAGAGCCCCATCACTGGAGGTTTCAAGATGAAATGGGACTGGATAATAGATAATCTCACCTAGGCTCTCTTTCCATGAATGATTGGGCCAGATGATCTTCTGTGGTCACTTCCAAACTGGGCTGTTTTATGATTATATAAGACGTTTCCTCCCTGAAGGTCTAGGGGTAACTACAGTGCACAATAAGGGATAGAATAAGAATCAAAGAAAGATTGGATTTGGAAGGCACCTCTGAAGGTTATCTGTGACAAACTTGCATTGAAGGCAGGGCTAACGCCAAGTTTCTCACAGCATTTTACAGCTAAGGTTTGAAAATCTCAAAAAAAAGCAACTTCCACTGCCTCACCATGTTGAGATAGAGTTGACATAGAGATTGTTCTTCCCCTTATGACTAGCAGGGGTTTCTTTCGCTATTGCTTGTGGCCATTGCCTCTTTCTTCCAGTGTATATGTCTGAGAAGACACTGGCTTCATCTTCTCAACTCCTTTCAAGGTGCACAAAGGCAGTAAGTAATATTTCCTGACACTATTTCCTTCAGGATGAACAAACCCAGCTCCTCCAGCTTCTGTTTGTAAGATATATATTCCATGCCCCTAAACATTCTGGTGGATGTGTGCTGGACTCTCTCTTGTTTGTTGATATACTTCTTGAACTAAGGAGGGGAGATCAATAACAGGATGTACATAAAGCTTCACCACAGTACCAGGTTAATCACTTACCTCAAACCACTGCTTATGCTCCAGCCCAATGTGCTTTTAGCTTTCCTTGCAGGAGCACACTGCTGGCTTCTGTTCAGTAGCAAAAATAAGTTCAACCTTGCTGGCTTGAATAGTACAGCTGCAATCATAATCATATTTGGGACCTGCTAGTGATGCCTTAGGTTTTAACTCTTATATTTTTCGAATCTTGTATTGCCTAATGTGTAACTCTGAGGTGCCTTGTAGCCTGTTAGCTGCTGTTCTCTCATGCTAAGACAGACTTAACAAAATCTGTCTAGGCCTGGTCTTCAAGGACACCCAGACTGTCCTAGGCCCAAAGACTCTAAAGCGGGGGGGCGAGCTGAGGGGAAATTGCATCAGTAGCTAAAGTTGTAATTGGTGAATTTATGCTGATATGCAAATGGACCAAACCTATAAAGGTGTGGGGAACTCGTGACTCGTTGTCCATCTTGGGGTCCAGTTTGGGGTCCATCTTGGGTCCAGCTTGGGGTCCAGCTTGGGGTCCAGCTTGGAGCCCTTGGCATCCCAGGGTGTACCTTTGAAGGCCTTTCAAATAAATACCTACCTTTATTCCCTTATTCCTGTCTAGTCTCTGTTTCTGGGTAGCCTCTCAAGGCATCACTAGCAGGGCCTAAACTAACTGATATAGAGTTAGTTTAGAGTGTTTTCAAAAGTAGAAGTCACAGAGCATACATTTATCCCAAGTTTCAGTTACCACAGCACGAAGCAACAATTGCTTGAAGACAACATCACTTCCTTGGTAAAAATGGGTGGAGAAAGGCAGCAGGAGTGATCCGGGTGATGGACAGTCTCTTGGGAAAAAGCCACACTATGTGGTACACAACACAGAGAGTGCTGAGGGCTGTTGTTGAGGGACACTGGGCAAAGTCAGACAATTCCTGTTTCCTGTTTTGACAAGCTCATCCAATCCACCTCCTTGCCCCAAGGCAGGCTCAGGCACTGCTGACTCCACCACACTTGGCTAATGTTTGTCTCAACTGCAGTCAGAAATCTCCCATCTGGCAGGTTCTCCAGGCAGCTATGTCCTTGCTGCCCTACCCTTACTGATGCCTAAGACATCGCTACAGTTAGAAACAAATTTCTGATATCTAACTTCATATTGAGCCATCATTTTAGGCTTTCAGAAAAAGATAATGGACAGACATCTGCAAGATGTGGTTCAGGAGCAGCTGGCCCTGACTTAGACCAAATTACATAGACTGAGCAACATCTTGGGGGCCTTTCCAGCCTCATGTGCCAGGCTTTCTCTGGTTATCTTGTTGCTTTCAGGGAAATTATTTGACAGCTAAATCATCTGGATGTAGTCTTTCGACATGAGGCTGAAGGGAGTATTAAAAGATGACAGTGAGGCAAATGCCATACTGATGCAACTAAGGTTAAAAACATGTTGTAACAGTGACCTTCTTAGGATATGATTTTATATCCCCCTAGATACTGCACCAGTTCTACTGTAGATGATCTGCTCTTTTAAAAAAAATAATAGTAGTTTGAACTTATAAATCAATTTGTGCATAGAAAAAATAATTTTAGCAAGCCAATTTTTTAAAAAATCTAAAAACAACTCTACAGTTAACCCAGAAAGAGTGCATTAATCATAAAAACATTTTGGGGGAAAAAATGCAGTGATGTCCGTAGTCTAACAGAGAAAATCTAATTTCAATATTTTTGGAGCTTTATTGCTGTCTCCGGACAAAGTTCACTAAATTGGATTTATCTGTGCCTAAATTCCTGCTAGATCATATGGACTATAGCTGTAAGTTAAATCCTTGTTGAGTTTTGAACTAAACTCAGAGAAACTCACAGAGCACTCATTTAGAAGGATTTGAAATCAAATACTATATTCTTCATAGATCCCTATTAGAAACTTAAAACATTGATTTTCCCTCACAAAATCAATGTTACATACACACGAATATCCCTGTTTGGTTTCTCAGACTTGTAAAGTACGGTATAACAGACTGTAGAAACAGATTCTTCTGTTTTCACTGTATACAAACCACCCAGGAGACGAAGGTGGTGAATGACTAGTAAGTTTGAATGCTACCATCTTTTCTGGTTTTCAGTGGCCATTTGCCACCAGGCAGATGTGCAGACCTGGACACACAGAGACACCAAAGAACTGCAAGTGAAGCTGAATGAGATGTGCAAAGAAATCCTTTGAGGATCTGCGGTTTAGGGCTTTATACAGACCTCAGTGCCACATTAGCAGAATACCAATATTTCCTTTGTTCTGACCTTTGCTTCCTTCAGTTGCTTAAATAGGTGAAATATAGGAGTAGAAACTGGCTGCTTATATACATTTATGCATTTTTTGAAGGCAACAATCCTTAGGTAGGAAGAAACTGCATTTACAGGTGGCATTCAACTGCCCTGTGGTAAAAAATCCCAGTGCCTAAAAATCCCACTGAGCACATTGCCAGGATTGTCTGGATGTACATTGGCCAACTGGAGCCATTATCCTGGTCAGACACATGAGGCAGGTTAAAAGGCCTTCAAATAAAACAAAGGATCATGTCTCCTCTGATGCAGGTCTACTGGCATTTGTTGCTTCAAATTCTTTCCCAAATAACGTTGCAGTGTAACAATGAATATGGAAATGGAGGCACCAGTGCACTACTTTCTTGATCACAACTCCCATTTCAGTGTCTTAATTGCTACTTATGAGGCCCTTGGTATCTCAGCCGCCTTCAAAAGCTAATGGTTGGTACAATTTAAATTAATTAAGCAACATTAAACATTCATAGCCAGGATTTTCAATATTGTAGTCTTAAAACAAGGATTGTACTAACAGATTTTTTTTTTTTAAACTGCTAAGAAGTCAGTGCAGGATGCAAGACCTTGATAGTGACTCTCTTACTCAGCTACCAGATTGTTCATACTGCAGTCTGTCAGAGCAGATTGCCAGTGCCAACCAGATATTGAAAGTTTTATTTGATTTACAGGTTTCTTCTAGGTAGCAAAAAAGCCAACGTACTTTCTGTGCTCAACATGCACATAGGGCAGAAATTAGGAGAATAATAATTCAAGTCTTGAAATCTGTATAATTTTGCAATCTTTCTCTGTTCAACAATTACATAACAAGAAGTCGATATTTCAGAACCACTACATGACATACTAATAACAAGTTGGCAAGTAAAAAACTAGTTTTCTGTCATGTTAAAGCAATACCTAAAGCAAAAATAGATTTTTTTAAAATCAAGTAACTTTGAAGGCTACATGCTTAAGTGAGTAATGAACTACTTAATTCTGAGGGCACAGGCTCTTTTGGAAATTACAATAGTTTGCATTTAAATTATCTTTAACTAGATAATCTTGATGTTCTTTATAATTAGTAAGCAAACTGTAAATACCTTATCAAGGCAGTTAAATGATAATTAGATCTAAACAATATCTAAATTAAAGGCCAGGGAAGGTTAGCTTAATTTCCTGTTTATGCTCAAGGGCAAAAGTTGAAACAGTAGAAGAAGGATTGATCAGATATGAATTAGAAGGCAACATATTAAATACTTGAAATTTAAGAAAGTTTATGTGAAGTCTGGATCCAAAGTCCACCTACTCCGGTAAGAACAGAAATTTTTAACAGCTCCTTGTCATACAGTTTTGCTTTTCTACTTCTACTGAAGCATCATTTAACTTGAACACTCGCAATGGTCTTTCCTTAGCTTTTCTTCATCCAGATCTCCAGTCCTCTCTTGTTTTTCACTGACCAGACCAGTAGAATGCTGGATACATACCTGCTGATGGCTTAAGGGTTTTTGCTGTAAGTACTCTACTACTCCTGTGTAAGCAGGAGTCGAGTTATTGGAGCCTTACTTAAAATGAAGGGTGACCTACAGTTTTGAAAAAAACCCACATACATTTCATTGGAAGGAACCAGAAGAAGATTAAATCAGTTATTAGAAGAAGAAGCGAAATAAGTTGTTAGAGGAAGCACAGAAAACCAGGAATTCTGGAAAAGGGAAGAACTTCAAGTTGCAAAGATGTGAAATGGGGAGAATAAAATAATACTGGGGGGAAAAAATGGACACAAGTAAAGGGAATTGAGACTGATGCAAAGCCAGGAGAAAAAAGGCTGAAAAGAACTTTTCTTCCCCCAAATAAACAATGATTTAGAAATACAGGAGCACAGAGAAATAATAAAGACATAAAGGAAAACTGAACAAAGGAAGGAATGACAGGGAAAGAGAATGGAGGCAGTACAATAGAAAGAGATATGGATTGAATAGAGATAGGAGGGAGAAAGAGCAATGAAAAAAGCCCACATTCTGTGTTTAGATAGTGATACATATTTTTAGTACAAGTTTAATCTTTTGTGGCAGCCATAATTATGCAAAATAGCAATCTGCATCCTAAATATCTAGTAACAGCAGAAGTAGTGGTTTATAGTCTTTCTGTGAACACATACCATGTGTCAGAAATTATGACATTTTTCACCATGATAGCTGTCATCATCAGTCTGTTCAGAAATTCTGTGATTAAGATTTAGCCAAAGACTGTGTAATTTTTATAGCACTTACGTGGCAATGCTCTTGTTCTGACATGATGATTTTAAATAAGTGTCTGACACTTGATGATATCCGGAAATCAATAAGCTGAGATGTAAGCCAGGAGAAATGGAGGAATAGAAAAATAATAGATTTGTTCTGTAGTGGGTTGCAATCATTGCTACATGCTCTCAAATAACGCTTTATGCATCACGCCATCTCTCTTAGCAGGAGAATAAGGTGTAAATGAAAACTGGCACCCTAAAAAGCTTTGAAGTCTAAAATAGCAGGATTAAAACCAGCTGTACTTATTGTAGGAGAAGTCTGACTGAGGGAAAACCATTGATTCTCTACTGCTGTGACAGTATCTTTTTTCTAAAATTTGGTGGTTTATTTGTTGGTACAGTAAGGAATCATCATAGACTTCTCATTGGACATTATTTAAAATGGGATACATTGAACTAGAAACTCTAGAAGAAATAAAACAACACTTTACTGTCCTGAAATGCTTAACCCCCATGACACCTGCTGGGAATTAAATTGGCTGGGCTATTTCCCTCAGTACCAGAACTGAAAAGACCTTAAAAGTAGAAGTAGCTCTTTACAGCTAGCAGACTCAGTTTTAAGCAGGACAAATCCCTAAACCCAACACATCCCCAAAAGCTGGATTAGAAACAAGCTGTATGGGAAATAAAATTTACATTTTAGCTACACAAACGGAGCAAAACCAAAGAAATGTCATAGGAAAGTAAGATCTTTTTCTTCAAAAGGGTATCTTGATTCTAGTGTTGTGTTAATTATTGTAATCACGTATCATGTTGGCTTGATCAAATAGTTATTGGTATGTAGATGATTCAACATCCAGATGTAGAACAAATCTTTTGTGCCAAAAAATAACGGCTAGTCAATAATGACACCAAAACATGTATGGTCTCTCTAAAGAAGGATTTAGATAAACATCTTCTAAAATTCAGCTAATGTTATATTCAAACATATTATGATGACTAATTCAATCATTCAAGAAGAATAAATAACATAGAATTCTATTTAGAAAGCACCCATTCCTTTTTAATTCTCTGCAGATGAATATAAAATATTCTAGTTTGTTGAGATGTACTAGACATTTCCCAAATATTTAAGCAAAAGGGCTTTATTCATGATTGGTTATGTTGGGCACATGAGTATTGCTAAAATGGCAACACTATAGATTTTTTTGTCTGCACTAAGCTTCTCAATACTCTCTTCAAACATTTGAATAGTGCGATTAGCATCTTCATTTGGCAAGGGAAAATGTTAAAATTCAGATGGAACTCATCTAATTTTAAGCATTATGGAAATTAATATGGAGCTTCCTATAGAATTGAGTTAATCAAGCTCTTATTATTGTGATATCTGCATGTATTTAATTATAGCCAGTTCCACTGCACATTTCGTGGAGAAGTTTTAAAGGGTATGCAGAACATGGCCATTGTCTTTAATTGAGGAAGTTTCTTCTGAATATTGCAGGTCCTTTTTTTGTACAGGACTCTAAAATCAGGAATCAGTTTGCTAGCTGAAATGAAGGTTCCTCTCAAAACAAGTAAAAGCATCCAGAACTTTCAAATAAAAATATTCTTTACATTGAAAATTAATTTTTTTGTTATTTTTCTAGCCTACTATCAAACTGCTTTCTTATTGCTGCCACCCTATTATCAGGTTGTTTGTCCCAAGTCTGGATACGTGTTCTGCTGTGGGTGGGGTTTTTTCCCACATGGCAAGCCTGACAGCTGCTGTTTTGTGGAAAGTTTACTCATTTAAAATTACCAGTAGTACTGCACCGTGGCCCTGCTGCAGACTCAGTGGAATGGAAACGAAGGAAAAGTGCTTCTCAAAACAAACAGAAAGCTGATATCATTGCTTGCACAGCAGCTTCCACTGAAAAATGAAAAAGGTGTTTGTGATCCAGCAGCGTGGTTGAGGTCTATGACCTGCAGCAAGTTTAGAGCCTCAGGACAGCTGGCCAGGTCTTGCTCTCAGGGAGGCAAAAAGCTGGGCTTCCCTTTGGTTCAACCAGAGGTTTGGGATTGGTAGCTCTTTTTCTCCCAAGAGTTTAACATGTTAAAAAGCAAAATCGCCTGTTTTGAAAGGTTGCAGTTAATTCTGTCACACTCATAAACGCTAAAATCAAGGTATAGATAAGACTTTTCTCCTCACGCTTTTCCATAACCTTTTTTTTTCCTGCCTGTTTTTGGGGGGTTTTGTCGGTGGTTTGAGTTTTTGGGGGGAAGGTGGGGATGGAGGAGACGAGGCAGAATAACAGAAGTCCAACAGCTCAAAAAACCAGCAGATAAATACAACAGCAGATAAAAAAAGAAAACTGTATCATCAGCCTGTGAAAGGGAATGAGTGACTGTGCTTTTTGCATGCTCCCTTAGAAGAAAAATACACAGAAGCAGAGAGATTCAGGTCATAAAAACAATTTTGAACTTCTGCCTTAAGGCAGGGCTGCTGGCAGGGAACAGAAGCAGAATCATGCTTTTCCAGCTCTTTGAGTAACTCCCATGTCACTTTGATGATCCACTAGAAGATTAAGTTAAACATGGATGGTCTCATGACTACAGAAGAGCTTACGGTGCTGTTTGAGACAGATCTCTGGAAAAGAAAAATGTCTGCTCCACTGAGGAATATGTGCATTCCTCCTCATCTATGCCACATAAATCTGGAATTAAAGAAGACGAAATGTACATAATGTAAAGCCTGCATCACTGTTGACATTAAAGTGAGCAGCTGAACTGTTGAAAAAATAACAACTGTAAATTTAAAATTCAGCTGTCATATTGATGAATTACATTAATTTATGTGCATACAGATCCCAAGAAACAACAGCAAAATCAGACAAGAACAAAACAGAACAGTGATTATATAGGACCTCAGAGTATGCTGAGAACTACCCACCATAGACATTAGGTTTATTTATTCAAGAATTGTTGCATTTTTCCTAATATTTGAACTCCTCTGTGTCAGATGCTTCATACAGGAATAGTTTCCTAAGGTACAATGAGCCAGTGAAACTCTGTGAATAAAGGAAAGGAAGAGAAGTGTATAGCTGCCATACACATTGCACAGAACCCAGCTGTATTGCAGATGTAATAATATTCATGGACAGATAAAAATGCAACTGTGATACCATAGAACATGTGTCGTAAAATGTTTTATAACTCCTTTTTGCTTTGCTATCCAGCACCTGATGTGAAGGACATCTGCCTTGAATAGGCTTACCAATAAACAGTAAATCCGATGCACATGCCAGTTTTGGATGTTAAGAGACTGGAGCCCCATTTCAAATGCTGTAGTATTATGTACCTGACATTTTGCAGCTGACTATTTATCTGAACATTTCAGTAGAAGAATTTGGTTTTATTGTATTCGTTTAATCATAAATAAAATTTTAGGTCCTTTTTGGAGAAAAGTGATCCATTGTTTCAGTTAGTACCGAGGGATTTCTAAAAAAATAATATTATTGTAGCTGAGAATTTCCTTTTTGACCTTCCCAAGGCAGATGAATTCCTCACAGTCTCCTGCAGACAGGACAGAAAATCCAACAGATTTCACTTACAGAGTGAGTCTTCCTTTCCTTTCTTTGTTTTCTTAAGCAAAGCGAGTCAGTTCCGTGGAGGAGAGGAATAAGCTTGATCAGTGGACCTTACAAAAAAAACTTGAGATCCCACAATTCCCTTCCCCAGAGATGTTGTTACCCCCTCAGAGCTCAAAAGATGATTTGAAAACAGATTTTGGGACCACTGCCTGCTAACCCTGAACAGGTGCTGCCTGTAAGGAACAAGAAATAGCCAACTTCTGCTGTAAATCGCTGCATTCTTCCAGATTTTCTAACAGAAAGCGCCACAGACATCCTCAGGATGTCATCAATGGATGTCTTACAGATCTCTGAGCAGCCTGGGTTTTTTCAGTTTTGTTTCTTTACCCTTTAAAAAAAAAAAAAAAAACCACAGTAAATCTCTACTTTTTAACAAAAATTTAGCCAGCAACTTCAACATTTTTAAAGATTTGGTCAAATTCTATGAAAAGTTCTCTCTTTAAATTAAATGTTGTTTTGGGTCTGGTTTAGATGGAATTCATTTCCCCACAGTAGCCCACACAGTACTGTGCTTTGTGTCGGTAGGTAGAAAAGCGTTGATAACACACCAGTGCTTTGGCTACTGCTGAGCAGTGCTGGCATCAGCGCTCTCTCTCAACATTCCCCCTCCTGCAAGGGTCTGGGAGTGGGCAAGATCCTGGGAGGAGACACAACTAGTCCAGCTAGCCCAAATTAACCAACAGGATATTCCATACCATATAACGTTGCTCAGATACAAAAGCTGAGGAAAGGAGGAAGAAGTGGAGAATTCATTATTTACAACATTTGCCTTCTGGAGCAACCACCATTGGCTCTTGAAGCCCTGCTTCCCTGGAAGTTGCTGAACACCACTTGCTGACGGGAAGTAGAGAACAAACTTCTTTTTCTTTTTGCTTATGTGTGCACAAACTTCCGCTTTTTCTTTAGTGAACTGCTTTATCTCAACCTACAAGTGGTTTTCCATGTCATTTTTTTTCCCCTGTCCCACAGGGAAGGGTAGTGATAGAGTGACTTGGTGAGCACCTGGTGCCAAGCCAAGGTCAACCCACCACAAAAGTCTATAGAGAAGAAGGGAACCGTTAAATAAAAAAAAAATAGTAACAGCTGTGTACGTCAGTAGGACTTTTGCATTCCCTGGTGTCTCCTTTCACAGATGGATTATTAGAATAGCAAAACATTCTTGACGGGTGTTCAGTAACTTGTGGTGTATTAATAGCTAATAACTTCTCAAGTTCATAAAGTCTCTAGTAACACTATAGACCACTGGCAATTAAAGAAGAGAAGAAAATCTTTGTGGAAAAGATTGGCTAGAAAAGAGTGAAAAGAACACAGATATCATAAAGAGGCCAAGTTTCATGGTTTATTTAGCTCGCACTTAAAAAATAGCACTAAATTATATAGTAGAATAAACTACATCCAAAAAGGTAACTTTACAAACCATGACTCCATAGTGGAGTTTTATTGAAACAAGATATTATAACACTGTATCAAGTGGGAAACACCACTACTAAGACTAAGAAAATATTTGGAAAGAGGATTCATATCAGGCAACTGTACTGGAAACCTGTTATGAGAAAGAAATTCAGAAATTACAAAGCACCGTTTTGTTTCACGGGCTCAGTCCAGCATATTTCTGAGATTTCTTGGCCACACATGAACTGAAGTTCAAGCTTCATTAGAGAAGTCCATGAACCCCTCCTAAAGTAAATAATTGTCATGACTGCCTAGAAAATAAAAAGAAGGATATTGCTGACTTTAAGTGTTTTTCTTGATGTAAAATATTGCACCAGGCTGTGACTTAGAAAATATGGGGCAGAGCTCCAGAGGTGCAAATTTAGCATTTGCTTAAACTTGGGTTATAGTTGGGATAAGACCACTCTGCTTCAATGAAGACAATAACTTCCAACACACCTCAGTCCACTTCACAAAGTGTTTCAACCATATTTTTGTCTTCACAGAAATTGAGATGGACTGTCTAATTACTTCTTCTTTGTACATTGCCAAAGGCTTATTGGTAGTTGACAGGCCCTGTTTTAAAAAAACAGATTTTGGTGGAGAGGATGAGACATTTTATAAAATCAGTTATCATTAAAATCAGTTATTATTATTATTGTTATTATTGTTATTATTGTTGTTGTTGTTGTTGAAGAAGAAGAAGAAGAAGAAGAAGAAGAAGAAGAATGAATATGATAGGAATTTTGAAATATTGATGAAAAACATGAGGCAGCTTTTGATATTGTAGCTTTAGCTTACGTTTAGTACTATAGGTTCTGCTATTTTCATCAACACTTCTTTGTGACCCGTCATATCAACAGAGGTTCTCATACTCAATTGGTCCGATTTATCATCTTGGCATAGGTGAGACCCGAGTTCCTAATCATATTAAGTCACAATAAATCATGTTTAATCATGTTAAATTCCTTTCCCTTCAAGACAGTTCAGTTTGCGAGGCACGGCTGTAGAAGTATGGATCACACCAAAACCACAGCGAAGTGGAGCCACATCTTCCTTTCACCACCATAATTGTCCTGAGGGCAGGGTCCTCTGTTTTTACTATTGAGGATCCTCAGCTTGGCTGATACAGATGAGTTGAATATAGGGCTCTAATGGCATTGTAGGGAAAGTGAAAGCAGGCTACAGCAATAAGCACAGGGCACCTGGAGAAGACGGAAATTTCACCCTCAACCATTTCTCCAAGCTACAAAATACCCACAGTAATTGTGGCACATTAGAAAAGGTGATAGACAAAGACTTTAGGAAACACATGTCAGCTTCAAAGAGAGGGGAAGGGAATAATTACAGACCTGTGAGACAGTCCGACGTTTGTCCAGTTCCTTTTCAGAGTGAAGCCTTAATTGCAAAAAACGCTATTTTTTTTGTGCTTCTGAAGCACAGTGACTGCAAAGGCTTAAAGGCTTCAGTAAGAAAAAGGAAACAGTGCCACCTAACTGTGAAAACTGTACTAATTTTTAACTCATTAAAGCGGAATGAACAGATATTTTGTATTTTAAAGCTTGGAGGAGGTTATTTCTTTGTGGATAAATCCTTCCTGCAACTTAAATGTAACTAGTGCCTGCCTTTTTTAAATCATTACTGGTAAAATTTAGTTTTCAGGAAGAAAAGTGTTCTTGATTGCACTGCATGTGTAAAAATTTGTGGTTTTTTCATATGAAGACACTTAATTGGAACAGGATTCATACTTAGAAGAGGAGACCATGTGGGAGCAGACTATGTGTGAGGAAGTTTCACTTTAAGGACAATAATTACTCTCTTTCAAACATAATATCTGTATGAATACAAATACACAGACGTGTATGTTTGCTTTTTCTGTATTTCTTTCCATCAGAAATTGTTTTCAAAATTATCACTTTGTATTCTGTATTAGAAAAAGCAAAGCTTGCTATGACTAATTACCACAGCAGTCCCTCTACTGAGAACAGGATGGGATTTTATGAAACTTTTCACCATAATGAGTGAATGTATTTTGCAGTGCCAGGTGAATCGACCCTTGGGCAAGTATTGGCAGTGTAAATGCCCATCCAGATCTGAATTATACATGTGCAGGCTTAAAGCCCAGTTTCTAAAGTCAGTCTCACCACAAAAACTACACACAGAATTTCAGAAGCTACTACAATTGTCCAAGTACCTGAATGAAAAACATTAAAGAGGAAATACTCTAAAAACTTGGTCAGGACATAAGCCATAAAGCTCAGTAAACATAATAGATGCTGAACTGTTATCATATAAACCTGGTTATTTGCAAAGAAAATATATTTATGCTTATTTTTAAAGTATAGATTATAAATTCAAATGTTCATATTTTGAGTAAGTTGTTTTCTTGTTGCAACAAAAAAAGATGTGACACAGTAGGCCCTGGAGTTTACATATGTGTTTGTTCTGAAGAGGAAAACTCATCACCTCTTTCTTGGCATCTTATTCTTGTACCTTCTTTGAATCTATTGCTTATCTTCTTACACTTACACTTCTTCATGTTACAAATCTCTCACAAAGAAAAGGGTGAAAATGGGCAGCAAAACATCCATCAGCCGAAAAGGAAATTTAATTTTTTTTGAGAACACAAGACAATAATGTGCTCTCAGGCATGGGATTTTTAGCTACTTGCTTTGATGTTTCCATTTGAAAAATCTCAGTGTTATTTTGCATGATTTTGCCTAACAATGAGCTTTGCTGACTAACAGTGTTACAGATGAGAATCTCTTTACTTCAAAGACTGGAATCCATCTGACATTTTCAAATAACACTGAAGTATTCATAAAAGCAGTGTTACATATTCCAACACAGTAAAAAGAATCACACTTGAGTCTGATGCTAAACATGAGATATCATTCACTCATTTGATATTTGATATATGCTCTTCATCAGTACAAAAATATGCAAATATTTCCCTTTGAACTTTTTAGCTTGATAGGAAAACATCAGCAAAATATTTCAATTTGTGCTATATCTATCTATGTGATCCTTGTTGAATTTTCTCTCACTTTTTGCTTCAGAAATAAGCTGGGAATAATGCAAACACACAAGTCTGGGGCTTGATCCTTAAATGATTACATGTATCTGAACATCTAGGAGAACGTTTGATTCATTTCTGCAATATAATGCCATGAATTGTTTCAGAGCTGTGTACTTTGAGTATGAAATAGCCATATCTAAGAAAAGAGCAAATTGTGGCTGTGGAAACAGAAGTCATAATATGTGCAACTGCTGGGAAAAGAGATATTATTTCTCAGAAAAACTAAACTGAAAAGACAGCAAATGTTGCTATTTCATTAAGTTTCTGTATTAGGTATTAGCTACACTATTAATGTACACACAGAAAAGTCTTCCCTTGGATTGGAATTTAGTTTATTGCTTTCCTTCTTCAGTTAATAAGTTGTAAAAATGCAGCAAACCACAGTTTACACTCAAGTAAGTGCCACTGGGCATCGCTCAGTGGGTGGTTAGTAATTTTATTGAATATCACTTCTTTTTCTTGCATTTTATTCCTTTCCTCTCTCCTCTTTTCATTACTATTACTATTATTTTAAATAGCATTATTCTCATTAGTATAATTAAAATCATTAGTATTAGTATTATATTTTACTTTGTTTCCGTTATTAAACTGTTCATATCTCAATCCCCGAGTTTTAATTTTTTTTTCCCAGTTCTCCCCCATCCCACCTGGGTGGGGAGTGGGAGTGAGTGGCTGCATGGTTCTCAGTTGCTGGCTGGGGTTAAACCATGACAGCCCTTTAGGGCACCCAACGTGAGGATGCTTCAGCATACATCACCTCCTCCTCTGGGTGACATTCCAAATTTTGCCTTCTGGCCAGCCCGTTATCACTTCCAAGATTCCTGGGTGACTAGGATTTCCTATTCAAGTTTGAGTGATCAGTGTGACCCACTCAGTCCGTGTATGATGTGTGGAGGAGGCCCTTCGAACACCCAGCCCAGCACCGGCAGCTGCAGTGCCAGGAGAAGCTGTGCTTCCGTGGCCCAGATCTTGGGCAAAGGAGCATCTAATGTGACACACCTTCAAAATCAGGATTTCCACGCAAGGCAGCAAGATCTTGCCACAGTGTGGCAGCCCAGATGGGTTTACCTCAGCACTGTCAGTTGTCCTGCTTGCATTTCTGCAGCCACCCTCACAGGCCATTTGTCACCATCTATGACTCCACATAGAGGTGAAGTATTGTTCATTTTTCTAATTCAGTATCTCGTTCAGATTTTTTGCTACTTCAAAAGTAAAGTTAAATAAATAAATATTCTGTTTGTCTAATTCTAATGATCATTTTCTCATTAAAATAAAATGGATGGCAAATGTTACTATTTTATTCCATTTCTGTATTTGGTGTTAGCTACGCTACTAAGGGGCAAAGAAAAAAGTCTTTCCTTGGACTAATATTTATTTTATTGCTTCTCTTCTTCTGTGATTAAGTTGAAAAATGGAGCAAAAACCAGTTCATGCTGAAATGCAGCAAGTAGTGAAGCAAGCAATATTTCAAGCAATATTTCATCTCAATGTGATGCCAGTGCTCAAATGTATCACACATCACACAAAGGTGTTAGAATATCACTCTACTCTTCCATCGTGCTCTCACACTTGCAGTCCCTGACTTTCCCTGCCTCTGCATGCACAGACACTCACACACACAGACATGTAATCAATAGATGTGTAACAAAAGCCATTACAAGAGATAGCACTGATTGCCACACCCCTGCAAAAGGATTTTTTAATAATATTGTATATGTGTGTATGTATATGTCTTTTATGTCCATACATACACACACATGCACAGGTGGGTTCACTCTTAACACTGTCATTATGCCTCAAGTTCTTGATGTCTTTAAATAGGTCTCTTTTATCTTTCAAAAATCAAACCCTTCTACATCTAATGTTTGCATCAAGATACAAACAAGTCACCTCTCATTTTCTCTCAAAATAGACTTTCTAGGAATAACGATCTGCATGGATATTTCTGCAGCTAAGTAATGACAAATAAATTTGCATCCTGGAAAATTAAAATTTGAACACCACAATTCAAAGTTAATTGGTTAAGGAAAGGTTTCTTTAGGCTCTTCTACTTCCAAAAGCACTCACATATTTTCATTCTGAAGCAGATCTGAGTTAAAGGAAGAGAAAAAAAGTAAAGAAAAGAAGAGAAAAAGAAAGTAAAGAAAGGAAGAGAAAAAAAGTCTCCACACAAGAGACATAGTGCCTGTCATCATTGCAATCATCTGAACTGATTTAGCAGGAAGCAGAAATCATGGTTTGTACCTGTAGAGTCCTTGGCATATCCTAAACTCTATCCAAAAATAAGTTCAGAATCACTGAACATCTATACTTATCATTTTTACCTTGACTCGCAGAACAGAAGGTCTGTCGTGCAATGTGGAACAGGAGTGCCCTTTAATGAGAGATACTGACAGCCTGAAACAAGAAGAATTTTACTTTAATGTAATTTATTTCAATGATTGATATTTTTTGTTGTTTTTGTTTAAAATAAAAACCATTTCTGTTTGTTTTTTATTATAAATAACACACAGACTCAGAATCCCCTGTGTGGAAGACTTAGGCACATAGCAGCTGCTAGGCTGAAGCTTGGATGTTGGGATTGCACAGTGCAGTTATTTACACTATATATTTTCTGCTGATAGCTCTATAAAAATTCCTGATGCTTTACAAATGTAGCTGTTGGAAAGAGGAACAGTCTACTGGTCAGATCCCAAGAGACTCATAAAACTTGCTATATTTTAATGGGATTCAGTAGGATGCAGATATACTGGTAATGCTTATTATCACTCAGGCTGTGTACGAAATTGAAGACAAGATACAACAAGAAATGCTGACTAATGCTGGCAAAAACGAAGATGAAAAGTATAACGAAAGATTTCCCTGAAGGTAGTAAAATAGATATGGGAAAATATGTGTCAGTGTATAGGGTTAGACCCTGCTACCTGTCCAGTGGAACAATCAGAAAGGCAGATGAACTTGGTGTTAAAGGACTTCCTGTGTGGAAATGAAACCAGCAGGTGACATTTCAGATACCAAGACCAAGAGGGGAAAGACAAAGGACCTTATGCTCTATCTGTTCTTGCTTCCAAAAATTGCCATGTGGGTGGTAGGCAGCTGGAGGTGAGTTACAGCAGTCTGAAACTATTCTCACTCATTATTTAGAACTGAGAGCTGTGAGGCTGGGAGTTCAGCTGCATTATCTCTTCTCACCCTCCAAACACCTGCTATGATTTCTTGTGCCAAGAGTGGTGACTGACACTGAATCCACTAGGGACACAGCCTGGACTCAAGAGGAGCTGTAGGCTGATGTTGTGTCCCTTGTCAAACGAGCCACCACTGAGATCAAGAGGCTGGATTTGGGACACAACTGGACAGGAGCTATAAGGGTGGATAAAGACTTGCCCAGAGCTATCCAAGCATTACTCTAGGGCTTGTGGAGAGGTCATCTTGTTCAAAAAAGCACCCAGGAGAAGAATTCCTCTTGTCCTTGCTATGGTTATCATTAAAATCATTAGGAATATTAAGAATTTTTCTCTTTCCTAACCTTTCCATCTCCTTTCCATCTACTTCTTCCTCATATTTATACATTTCATTAATGAGAGCTTGCATTGCCACCTTCCCTCCTATTTTATCATGGGCTTTTGCAGTTCTGTGTTTCCAGGACATCTGGATGACAGCCAGAGTAACACGCATTTTCCTAAGTCTCTGTCACCTCACATGGACACTATTTCAATGTGAGATGGTGCTAGCATTTATCTCATCCTTTTATGTAAAGATGAGAACTCTAGAGCTGCAATTTTTCTGTCAGAACTGCTGGGCTGCTTCCGTTTCTTTTGGGTTTGTTTTTGATGCAGTGACCAAAATTCTGTATAGCCTACTCATTTCAAAAATATGCCAGTGATGTCTGTAATGGCACTGCCTTTACTGCTTTCTGTGCTTCTTTTCATGCAGCTCACTAACAGCTCAATAATACTGCCTAATATTCTCTCCAGCAAAACTCTGAAGATACAAAGACATGCTGTTAGAGATTTTCAGCAATTTTTGAAACTCTTTTTCATTTAAACTAATCAAGTTCAAAATCACTCCTCAGCATCCGCTGAATTACACGTTCAAATGGAGTTTCCCTGGCCATTTAGTCAGGGTTCATTTATTAATTTGGTAGAAACAACTGGCAAAGAGCAAAGCTCTCCTTGCTGGCCAATTATTTGTCTCCTGTCTACAGGAGGAGCCAGGAGTCTGAGGTTACAGCCTGACAGCTAAGATATTTATACCCTGAATAATTTGGCATGCTCTCCTATGAAGCCATTCAATTTTTGTCTCTTGTTAGAAGTTCTTGCTTTAATTGCAGAGAATAACATGATTGATAAACCAGGGAAAGACTAAATGCTATACTCTCATATTCAACATGCAAATCTACTGACAAATATATGCCTTAAAATGCCAACAACTATCAAAGTGTGTATTAAAATTCATTTTCTTCTAGACAGAAAACAAGATGCATTTTTAACAATTATTTGCATTAATTCTATCTAATTGATTGTTTAGATTCATGGATAAAAGTGAGGTTCTTGGAGAACATTTCTGAATATGCTACATACTCCTTCAGCCTTTGTTGCACAAGAATGTCTACAGTCACATTTCATAACCCTTAGGCCTTTTGGAAACTTCTCCATAAAACTCACAATATAAGCAAGGATGAAATGCTGTTCCTTTTGAAGTTTTATCATGGACTTCAATTAAGTCAGGATTCATTTCCTGTGTGACTGCTGTTTAAAAAATTGAAAGCAACTTCCTCGGGGAGATTCACTATGTGAAAAAAACCAAAATGTTAAATCCCATAATATGCTTTCTTTATGTTTATTGTTGTAGGTTTGGCTAGTTTGTACTATGGATAGAATCCACCACTTGCTCACAATACCATATTTCTTCTGTTAGTTTATTAAAAAAGAACATGTAGTTACAGATTCATATCCCCAAAATTATATAGCAGGGCTAATTTGGTTAAAGAATAGTATATGTAGAACTGTTCTCAACTACATGAATTCGTATTTCAGAACCTCACTCAAATCAAAGTTAGCCTTGCTGTAGAGCTTGTCAGCCATCTCCAAGCCCTCCCTAAGGTCCCTTTTACAATCTTGGAACAGTGATAAACAATGTTCAGATGGCCACAGTTCCACATATACCCTCACATTTCAGTTTTGTCATCAGAGGAGACTTTGAATGTGAACAGACTTTTGTGAGGGAGTCATCTTTCATTGAATATTTAACTTCCCATTTCATTCAGTGTCTCTATGTTAACAGAAGCTTAAAGTATTAATGTTACTCTTGGAAGATGGTTTAGCTGTTATTCATGACACGTTTCCTAAAAGCTATATAAAAAAAAAAAATTAGCACGGCTACAGTTTGTTAATACATCCGGCACAAAACATGCTTACTTGGGATTACTGGGCTTTTTGGCAGCAAATTACCAGTAATACCATAGGACTGGTTTGGCAGCCTTGTGATTATCACCCCATGATACCTGTTACCCCTTTTTTTTCTATTTAGCCGGTCAGCAACTGGTGAAAATTCTATAGTCTTTATATTTTTCCATAATGCGGTTGGCCACCAAGATGGGTTCATTGAGCTAAAAGCTCCTAACAATTCTTTCTTGGCCAAAACGTAATTAGTGCTGCCCAAAGGTTTGAAAAGAAAGAGAAGAGCAGAGAACTGTGTGGCCTGTGCTTTTTCCAGAGGCACTTATTTAGTGCTGGAAGGCGAAGAGTCAGCACTGGCCCACATTTTGTAATGCCATGGTAGTATTGACTCCAGTGTACTCTTCTTGCCACAGTGCAGCTTTCACAAACAAAGTTTTGTTTGAAGAGACAGACATCAGTCTGACTCTCCATGATTTCATGTAAGCTTGTTGCATACAGACTAGCATGTTTTTCTGAGGTTCACACACTGGACCCACATACACTTTTTCCTTTTACTCTCATGTTTTCTCATATGCCAACAAGACTGACAATACCCGAGCTAAATGGAGGTCTTCCCCACATGTGCAGAAACACGTGTATCACACATAGCACCTGTCATGTACACCTGTGGCTGAGAGCTCATGGGAAGAGCCAGACAAACACTTTATTATATGCTTGAAAATCAGTCTGCTTTTCTCCAGGTTTATTGTCCCTTTTTCCTGAGTTCCAAATAAAAAATCTTTAGAAATTGCACTGTGACAGTAGAACCCCTTTATCTGTAAAACTGCTCCATTTAATCTTAAAGCCGTGATTGTGAGTGCCAGACTGTGTTCATTTTCTGGAGAAGGAAAAGATTTCTGCTTCCTTTGAAAGTATTTTCTTTTTTTTTGGTCTGTAAAATGAAATGCCATGTTACACTGTCAGATGAATGAATTCTGATTACTGTATTTATATCAAAGCTGTCTACAATTGCTTCTTCAGAGATTAAACTGCAGATATTATAACACTCTTACTAACCAACAGGACCCTTTGCAAGCATCATCTTTCCTTCACAGGAAGGAGAGAACTGGAACAAGATCTCCCAAAATGGTTAAAATTTATGCAGTTTTTATGGGTATTTTAGACAGGTATATATCAGTCTTAATCTCACAATAATACTGGTAGGAAAGGGCCTTGAGAGGTCTCCTATTCAAAGCAGGATCAGCTGTGAGATCCAACGAGGTTGCCCAGGGCTTTGTCCAACTGGGTCATAAAAACTTCCAAGGACAGAGACTGCACAACCTCCCTGGGCATCCTGTGCCCCTGCCTGATCATCCTCAGGCTGAAAACTTTCCTTAACTCCAGTCTGAACCCCTCTAGTTCCCATTTATGCCTGCTGTCTCTCATGCCCCTACAATGTGCCTCTTTGATGAGTTGGCTTTTGTTTTCTGGGTAACCCTGTGTATACCAGGAGCTGCTCCTACTTTCGGTGCCCCCAAAATCTTCTTATCTCCTGACTGAACCAGCCCCAGTCCCTCAACCTCACACTACAGGACAAGTGCTCCAGTTCCAGCCATCCTGGTGGCCCTCCATACAGACTGTGATAGCTCAGCTTTTATACAAGAACACAGCAGAAGAAAGTGTCAAAAGCTCTGCCAAAGTGACAGCAAATTACATCTGCTGCCCACCCCTCATCCATCCAGGCTGTCTTTGTATTACCAAGGGCAGCCAGGCTGCTCAGCTGGCACCCACCCTCGGTATGGCCATGAATTCTCACCATGATCTTCTCCTTCACATGTCCAGACCACATTCATAACTAGTGTTTCTGCAAACTTCTATGAAAACTAAAAAATTAGGAAGTTGTCAGAAAATTTTATTCAACATTTTTTCTAGGGAAATTAATCAAATATAGTGCACTCTGTGTGCAGACCTATTTAAATAGTTTTCATTAAATGAAACATCTAAAACCAGAAATTCTCTAAAGTAAGAGAATATAATTCACATAGATCCGCTAGAGGAAGTTTTCATCTCAAATGAAAAATGTGTAAACCGTATCTTAACTCTAATAGTTCTTTCTTGGTCTGAAAATCCACTCCCTATTTCAGCATATTAAAGCTTTATTTATTATGCTTATTGGTATTATGCTCCAGAAACAGTTGTTGAAGATGAAATATAGTCTTAATTCTATAGATCCTTGATATAGATATTACTCAAATGGATTATAGAGTTTTAATAATTTATGAAAAATAATTGAAAAATTGAAAAAGGATTGAGTTAAATAAATCTATTTTATTATAAAAAATCCTAATAATAGTAATAACAAAACAGTGCAATACATGTGAAGATTAGTAACACTAAGAGTTTCCACATATATTACATTGTCTTGCATTTCTGGCCTCAGTTGTTCTTGATGTTAATGTGCCATGTTGTGAACATCCAGATGTAGTTTAGTAATCGGATATATTTTTTGCCCACAGTAATTTCACCAGAAAGCTGTAAGTACAGAAAACCTTTTAATGTTATTTACAAAATTGCATTTTCCTGGAAAAGCAATATTTACAATAGTACAATATTCAAATAGATAATCAGATGGGTAACTGATTCATGCCTTCATAATTCTCACTGCTTCTGCTGGCTATATTCTTTCTTCCTCTTCTACATTTTCACCATACATCAGTGTCACCCCTTACGCAGTCCAGCCACAACAAGGCTAAATTTTCTAAGTTTTCAGAATTCTTAAAATTATTTTCCAGTTCTTTTCTGTTTTGCTTCCCAGTTGCTTTTCATGTCCTGACTTCTAATGAACATCACTGGAGCCAAGAGCATGAAATCCAGCTTATCCATGTCCAGAATGGTAAATAGTAAACTAAAGTTGATTGCAAAGTACAGCCTAATTTATAGGAGAAAAAGAACTGCTTTGATGGGGGAAAAAATGAAATTCGGAATAAAAAATACCCCCAAAGATTTACCAAAAAAAAAAAAAAAAAATAGGCTTCAAAAAACAACATGAAAGAAGTTTCCAGCTGCAGGAATTATCTAATGTTACATTAAAGTACATAAATTAAGTAATTTCAGAAATGACTAAAACTCAACTTTTCGCTTTACCAAGTGACCAACCTAAACAACAGGTTGTAACCTTGCTCTGACTCTAATCATGTCGTATTCATGGTCAAGTGAATCAACTGTGATGATTACAGCATATTTCTCAGTAAGTGAAGGTTCACATCTTAGAGTAGACTCATCCATAGTTTCATAACATTCTGAAAAATCAAAATTCAGCTCTGCTTATGGTTGTAGCAGCTGCTGATCTGGTTGGCTATTTAGCATTCAAAGTTTAGCTGGAATGATAAAAAGGAAGTAATCTATTAAACTAGAGAGACTAAATAAAATTAGAATTATTAAATATTTGCAGTCTACATAATGTTTATCTTGTGTAAATAACACGAGTCACAAATCTGATTTTATTGCAGGCTCTTCAATAAAACCTATCATATCTACTTAGAAACATTTAACTAGCATAATATCTTCTCATGTGTATCTTCAGCCCAAGTATGTTTGAATAAATTACCTCAAATCAGCCTTAGATTTGGTGTCTATTTACAAAGAATTATCATTGTTGGTTACTAAATGACTGTGTGGGTGCCATATAAAATGGAAATACTTTATATTACCTGTCAAATATGGAAAACCTGAAAAAGATGAGAAATTTTCCATTGCACACCTTATGGTAAAATCTTAGCTGTGTCAAAAGGAGCTCCATGTATCTCTTGTACTGAGGAGCCCAGGATTTGAGACAGTAGTCTGGATACTCACTAGGGCTGAGGAGAGGGCCAGGATCACCTTCCTCAATTATCATTACTTAGAAGCAAATGTAAATTAATTATATTTTTAAAATTCTAACATTTTACAAACACAGCTTTAGAAATTAGGGCAGTTATTCTACCAAGCTCTTTACGATTGTAAAAATAGTTTTAATAGTCTAAAATAGTGCAAACTTTAGAATAAGATTAGATAATCAAAGAGATTAATTTCTTCCCAGATCACATAATCCCCCTAAGGGATAGCCTATAACTAGAAAAAATTGACTGTGCAATGATGACAGTATAAAATTGAATAATTTAATTGCTTATAGATGTCCTCTTATAACAACATTTTTTTAGTTAGATGGAAAAAAAATCTGGAAATCTGTCTTTCTTAGTATGAACTCCAAAATAAACTCAGTTACTTCCATTAGAAATAAGATTTCTAGTACAGTTTCACCCTTAAGTGGGATATTTTAAAAAATGGAACTTTGAATGCTTGTGGAATGAGAAATTAAGTTATAGAAAGCAGTGATTGTGAGAAGTTCTGGGTAATGAGCTCAGAATTTCTCATAAGAAATGTAGATACTTGATTCTGTCTCTATAATGAAGGGACGTTTTAGCTGTATAAACAAGGATGGAGACATGAAAGGAAGGAATTTACTTACAAACTGCTCAGCTTGCAGCAGCTGATTGTGTTTCGAGATGACCACGGAAACTGGAGAAATTTCAAAATACACTGAAAGATGCAGGAATTGGAAAATAACATTTCTAATACGTATGTAAGTACTTTAGTTCATTCAGATGCCCAGGAAGACCACAAAAACTTGACCACTGTGTTTAAGCACAGGAACAAACACAAGGTCTTGTTAAGTATCTGATGAGCTGATGAGAAGGCCCAGCTGCTTCTGCTAGAAGCTATGGAAACTCATCTGCTATAATATTTTAACCATGGAAAATGGTGACTAGGCTGTCACCAAAAATTCTTAGCATGAAACAGCACAGCTTTTAGAAATATCTTCAGGGTGCTCTTTATTTGGGCATAGGAGCCTGAATGAGCACACATTTTCCAACCTCTGTGTAAGAAATGTGTCAGGCAAGAGCTGAGACAAACACTAATCCTGGTCTACTGGGGCTTGAAATGTGGGGTTCTGAGTTCCTGTCTTCACCCAACTCCTTTAGTCTTTTTAGTTAGAAGCTCCTAACCTACAGTTTTCACTGGTAGGTTTATGTTAAAACAAGTATTATAACTAAACCTCAAGTTCTGAAGTTTCATTCAGCGTCTTGACAAAACTAAAGTGGAATTTTGTCCCACAGCACCACTTCTGTTATGCTTGGGTTTTTTTATAATCCTATTCTTGAAGCATCAGATAAGCTTGCCACCTCTAAAGGCAGGCTAAGGTGGATGGACACTGCCTGAGATAGCACAAAGAATTCATACAGCAACATTTGTCATTTCCTGCACTACTTTCCATCTGCTTTGATCTTATTACTTTAATTGAACATTTAATGTGTGAATAGCTAAGTAAACACTGTTAGCAGACAATACCCATTTTTGCTGGGTAGTTCAAAACATCTTGGTCAGCACTTCCTGTGTTTTGGCTGCTATTTCTTCTTCCCACTGCTTTTGATTCTGTACAATGTAGAAAGGCTTTGAGGCTACTCTTAAACTCTGTTCCGATCAAGTACCATTTTCCAGTTTTCTTGATTTCTTGCTCTGACTTACTGCAGGGATCTCACCAATTATTCATTGACTCTGGACTCTAACTCATTTTCTTTCCCCATGAGCATGGGACTGTGTAGATTCTATTTGTAAGAGTAATTCTGGAGCAAAGTTACCACTTTAGTGGCTAAGGCGTACCAACTAGTGTGCCATTATGATTTTATTTATCTTCACTGAAAAATATGCTATATATATTTTCACTCTAAAGATATGTATAGGCAATGCAAGCATATGTATTTTTGTGACAATTGTGCCTTTTCTAATTGTAGGATTCAGTGAAGTGGTTAAATTGTCAGATGTGCTTGTTATATCAGTGTTTTCTTAGATTTTTTGCTCACCTTTATAATCTAGACCCAATTTTCCCTATTTCTTCTTCATATCACTTAGGAGATACAAATCAGTATATCCTTTTAATGTAGTTGGATTTTCTTTTCTGACTCACTATTCAATGATATTTAAATATTTATTACTCAAAGAAAAGAATTCAGTGAAATAAAAATCTTGTCTGCCTGTGTGATGCCATAGTGGCAGAAATAGAAATTAAGTCTTGCTTGATTGTAGGAAAAAAGTATATTTATAGTCCTCATGGCAAATTGTTGCAGGTTTCTTCAAGAAACTAGAGGTAAAGCTGGTATTAAACGGTTCCTTATCTGAAGTCCTTGAACGCAGAGGAAATCTGGAAATCGGTCAAAAGAGAGAGGCATTGGGTGAGCTCTGACAAACTCCTGCAATCTCCATTTTAAAGCTCATTTCAAATGCATAATCCCAGAGCTACTGAGCTTTGTGACACAATTGCTGATGATTAGGCCTAGCGATGGACAGCTGTGACTGTCTAAAAGTGTATTTTATCCTCCCCTTTGTCAGTGGTTGCACAGAGAGAAGAGGGAAGAGCATCTGTTTTGAGGGGAGGGATGCTGTACCAGTGCAATTCATAAAATGCAATTTCATTGCAGGGATATACCCATGCATACTAAACAAGTCCTGTCCAGAACACATGACTATTCTGATCCCATTGCTCTAAATTTTTGAATGTCATTGAGGGGATATGGCTGTTATTCCTCATGAAAGGATGCATGATTTCTTTTCCAGAAAACGGAGAGTTAGCTGATGAGCAGCTTTCGAAAATATCTTCTGAGGATATTTTTCTGAGGAGCATGTACTGCAGTGTCTTTGTGTCGTCTAATTAGATATGTGCTATCTGCTGCACTTCTGCCAAAAGAAAAGTCATTTATCAGGCAGTAAAAGAGATTTGACTTACCTCACTTACTGTCAAAAAATTATTACATCAGTTCAATGCTTCTGTCCTAAAGCTACCTCATAGTCTCTAGTCAGCTTTTGAATCACGGAATCAGGTCGATGCTGAATGTAACAATGTGAATGAATTTTAAAAGGAAAGGAGATTCCACTGCTGGGAAAGTCATTCCCTGAACAGTGGGACATTTTGGGAACTCATTTTTAGTGCTATCCTTTTTTCATTGAATTTTTGCTGCATTGTGCTTGATAAGTTGTCTTCCACATGAAAATTGGTACTTGAGAGAAAAGGAAAGAACACCACTAGACATATGAATGGGTGATTTAAAAATATTCTGTCTTGGTAATGGCTGATTGGCCACCACTTGCTTAAACTTGTATGGTTCTTTTTTTTTTTAGAAAAACAGACATTTCTTTCAAAAAACCTGGTGAGAAAAGGCAAGTGTTGGAGCAGTAACTGAAAACAGAAGGTCAGTACTCTGTTCAAGTGATTGAGTTTTGTTCCATTAGGAAAAGTGGATTCTTTAGTTAAAAGATGGCATCAGAACATTAGTCACTGCAATTGATACTAACTTATACAACAAGAATATGTTTGACCAAAACCATCTTCAGATTATCAAAGGTATCGAATCACCTAAATATGCAGAAAGTAGGCATTTTTCTTAGGACTTTTCAGAAACCACCAAATATTAAGCACAAGGAAATTAGAAGAGGAACAAGAAACTGCCTCTGGGTACCCTCTGTATAAGTAGGCCACAGCTGCAGCCCTATAATATCCTTATGATGTAACTCTTTGAGGAATTTCCATGAGCTCCCTACAGTGCAAAGATATACCAGGAATGTTCAGAAGCTCTGCAGAAGTAAAACTCTAATACCATATTCACTCACAGGAGGAAAAAGTAAGTGTCATTTCATTATCCTTTTATTTGACGCTCATTTTCTTTCATCAGTAAAAAAATTTTCATAATGGTGACTACTAGTTCTCGCTTCTTAATAAAGCATGAAGGATATTTCATTGGATTTTATAATTAAATGTATCTTCAAACATATTCAAAAGAGGCAAGTGCTATTTAACCAAGTAGATCATAATAACCATCACCAATGACAGGGTTGCTCCTCGCACTATCCCCCACTTCTCTGCTGAAATTGCAAACAATTCCAGCATGAGATTTTGGGAACTTTTTTCAAAGCCCAAAACTTTGAGTCTTCTGTCATTATGTGTGACCTTGGTAAGGGCAAGATTTTTTTTTTTTATTCTTTTTTCCACTTTTGAGCTGCCTAACTCTTACACAGCTTCCACCTACAAAAATGAAGTCATACAGAATAGCCCCACACAGCCCTGACTGTTTTGTGACCATTAATGTCAGAGCTGCTTCCTACACTTGACCAAGCCTGGCTTCACAATAGTGTGTGTTACAGCTGATGAGAACAAACAGCATTGTCCAATTTACAGCCATATAGACTGATTCTACCATTTCAGTATAATGTCAGAATTTAATGTGGTCAGACATAACCACAAGTCAGGACACAGTTTCAACTCTTGTAACTTAGTGGCAATGCAAATGCGATAGTGACAAGACTAATGATTTCTATTAACAAGATAAAAATTTCCACTAGTTATTGCTTTTCGTTCTCTTGATCATTAGTGGACCATCTGTGACATGTGATACTTGCTGCAGGTAAAGCCAGGGACCATCTTGTCTGTCCAGTGTTGAGCACTGGAGGTCACTGCAAGGTAGAGGGGACAGCAGAGGATGGCCAAGGCTACTCTAGCTGGCTTACCCATAGCTTTTCATCAAGGGAGCTCTTGTGTTTAAACAGGACATCTGGCAACTTCAGCACTGAGGTAATCTAAATTTCAAGCATATGAAGCTTTAAAGAAGTGAGTAAAAAAGTATTTTCAATTTATTAAGCGCTCAAGGTTTTAAATGCAGAAGCTGTTATTGTAAATAATTAAAGTTGATGCTGGAACAACTATTCAGGAGAAGATGGGTACCAAGTACTACAGTACATTCATGCTCCTACCAGCTCCTGTGGTCATACCACATTCTCAAAAACACACCTCAAAGGACTCACTCCCAAAGCTCAAAGCCTCCTCTGAAATAGTTTCTAAGCATCCAGTTCAGCCAGAGTATCCAAGAATTTATGCCCAAGAAAAGCAAAATGTTTGACAATAATACCAGCTTATAAGCTTTTGAAGCCCCAGCTGATGAAACTGAGAAGATATGCAAAGATGTTACAGGCCCAGTGATGTAATTATTTTTTATAATTTTGGGGGGTTTGTATTGTTCAAAGAGGTCAGGTATCAAATGCCATCAACAACAGACTTTGTTTAAAGGTAACAGCAATTCCAGCTGCCTCTGATGGAAATAAAAATCAAACAGTGTATCACTGACAGCATTTTCCTTCATTTATTGCTGTTTTTCTCCTGTTTGCAAGGACAGACCATTCGGACAGAAGTTCTTAATTCTTTCAACACTGTCTATATATGCATCAGTTGCAGATGTTCAGGTATATGTACAGATTTTTCGTGTATTACATAAGTAAAGATTCTTTGCTTAAACAAAATTTCTTAGACTTCTGATTCGGTGACTTACGTTCATAGAAATGCATTAGAGTCATGCAGTTGTAAGGACCTGTAGTTCCAGTGTTGTTGGATTCCTTTCATAGAGTTCCAGAGGACTTTTTCACAGGGAGGAGATATTTTAAAGCAGCAATCAAGATCTGAAAGCCCAATCTCATTTATCAGTACCATTTACAAGATAAGGCTGGGTTTGCCTCTCTATAAAAAGGCAAATTTGACTAGTGTTATGGAGCCCATACAGGAAAAAGAAAAAGAGTTAGGAAAAACATAAAAATAGGACAATGTAACAACCCCTCCCTCCCCCCCAATATAGTAAACACAGAGTAGAGAGTCCTTTCACTGCAATATTCCCAGGGCTGCTTTAAGGTCCTGCCCAGACAGTTTTCACTTTTGTTGTCTTTAGCTGTGTCTGACGCACTCAGTCTTTGCAAAATTTTGGTACCCAGCACACCACCTTTTCACATTTTAGTACAACCCTCATCTCCTTTGTTCCTGTTGCCAGATGAACTGTAGATCAGCACTGACATTATGAACAAATTGAAGCAATTTATTACCTGAGAGCTGCATACCGCTGAAGAGAATACCAAACATTTATGACTGTGTCTACTCTACTATAATTCCTGACATGAGGAATATAGTTTAGGAAATGATCAGCAGATACACTTTTAGCACACCAGTCTTATGAGTATAAAGTACCATGCTCACAACTATGTGTATGTTCTAATTTGCACTCACTACCACAGTCAACCTGTAAGGGGTAATGACACAACACTACATTTGTTTCCTACATTTTACTTCTGCCAGCACTCTGCAAGTAAACAACGGACCACCAAAGGAGCTCCTTTTACACATATATGACTGCAGGGGGGCTCAGAACTTCTTTGTTTATCTACCAAGCTTTGAAATGAATCCTGCTTGTTAAGTCTTGTTCTTGTCAGCCCTTGTTGACATAAAAGAATTTATTGTTAAGGGGCCAGGTGTGATGACAAACACCTGGTAACTTGATGATCTTCATAATTACAAGCTAAGAAAATGCAGCTCATTGTAAGGCCTATCATCAGAGGGAATACCTTCTGTTAGACAAATTGACACAAGGTTGATAGTGCTGGTCAGTCTGATGTTCCCATCTCCTTAGGTCATAGTGAAGCAAAGATGTTTTTTTAAATTGGGAGTGTTGGATAAGTTGTCATGCAATGCAGGCTCCAATAGAAAAGAGTCTTAGTCTGTGATGGATAAAGTTATTTGAAAAAATGGAAATGTAAATATTTTTGAATTTGCACATATCTTGATCATTACACATCAATGGTTTTTAGTTGCTCAACTTGGAGAAATATTTAGACAATTTTCACAAAGGTACAAAAGATACTTATCAGGAGGAACTTTTTGATGATGTTAAACTGGCTGTGATCTTCATGACCATAAAACAAAATTAAAAAAAATAATAACTAAAAGCCAAACACACTAAAACAAACAAAAACCTCCCATTAAAAACCCAACCCTACTACCACTAGATGGCATTGATTCAGCATCCAAACTTAGAAAATTACTTCAGCTTTACCACAATTAAAGTTCATCCTAGTGACAGCTTTAATATTAAAAGCTCTCATAATCATTCTTCAGTTCTTCGTACATGTTCTTCAGTTTCCTTTAAGTGTACATTATCCATCCCACAATTCTATTTTCTGTCTATCTATCTATCTGTCTATGTATCTATCTACCTATCTCACAAATTAACATTGGCATGCATTGTCGAACTGCATCACTGCTGAGATGGATACGTTTTAAAAATGGATGTCTGAGAAAATTTTCATTTGATGCTATTTGACCACTGCTACCACCTGCAGAGTTTGGATGAGACCTCTGAGTTTGTCAGTCTACACCAAAATCCAGCACAGTATGCAATGAATTTGCCAGCATCTGCAGGATGTTGGAGTTGTGTTGTTTTGGCATAAATAATTCCAAGAGACCCTGTTCTGTCTGTCTTACTCAACCTCAGATTTTTACAACCACCTGCTTCAATCACTAAAGAATTACTTTTCATGGGCTGGAGGAGAATCCTCTCTCTCTCTAGACAAGAAGCCAGTATTGACAATTTAGTCCCAGTCTTTCCCATCTTTCCCACTCTCATTCCGGAGACATATATCAGGCCCTACCACTGCATCCTATATGAGCTCTGATGTGAAGAAGCTTTTTTCTGTTCTTGCTCATTTTGTGTCTGTTATTTAAGGAGTGGAAGCACAGTGCTTGCTGCCTGCACCATTCCTGGCATCATGTCAACAAAACACACCTTGGTGTAGGGTAATGGGAATGGGAATGGTGAGTTTTTCTTCCAGGGCTGGAGGCTACCCCTTGTGAAGGCAGGCCTTCCTACGGGATGATGGTGCATGTGTGACTTACTGGACACAAATATTCCCCATATTGTCTGAATTTCAGATCTCTGGTGTACCCTGTAGAAGTTTTCTTCCTCTGCTTAAGCGGAGCTGAGCATGGACCAGCTGGGCAGCATATCAGGATGGCACTCATGTTCAGAATGCTGTTTGGATCTTCACTTCCAAAGGCATGAGCATGTGAAATGTCAACACACATGTGCACATGGCACAACTCAATCTACCACCCATGATTATAGTGATGCTGTCCTGTCAAGCCTCCATGCCTTCTCTTGTCCTTTTTACATGCTGGGATGTGCTTTGTCACCAGCCCTGGGGACACCAGACAGGACTGGGTCTGAATGGTCAGACAAGGAAAATGTTGATGACAAGGAGCAACAGTGCACAGCACAGGAGAAAGAAGCGGAGCTGTGGCCAGGGCAGAGGAATTTACTTGTGTTCTGCTCCACTCAGAGCTGTCAGGAGAGGGGGAAGCTGTGGGGAAAGGAAATGTGATGTCTGTGTTGGCTGCTGCAGCCTTGGAAAATCGGACTAAGGGCTGGGAGACAGGGCCTTCAGGAACCTCCTGTTAAGGAAATCTTCTCTTCCACCTTCCACCATAAATTCAAAAGCTTCTGGCCTCTTCCTCTCCCCCAAGACCCTCCTTTTCAGGGTCTATCTGTTCTGTGACTAGGTTTTTGAGAGCCTGAAGGCTCTCTGAGTTAATCTAATAGCACAAGCTCAAAGATACTTAGACAAGCCAGACTTACTTTTAATCATGACTTGGTCATGAAGATGAAGTTTCTCTGACATTGAATGAGACAAAGGACTAGGTCCACCAAAGAGCAAACATGCCTACTCAGCACCTCCAAGTATGGGTCCCACAAAATCCTGCCAGAGTTCCTGGTTTCAAATAGGGTAGTCAATTTTCTTCACAATAACTAGTATCAGCATTCCTTTAATTTAGCAGTCAAAATGTTTAGCATTGAAGTTGCTGAAGCTCCAAATTAATTTATATGGGTTTAATAATTTGAGCATTCAAATTTGCATGGTGGATCTCTTGGACAACACAATTTCATTGTGGGCAAGCGAATAACAAAAAGTTGATCAAGTTGAGCAAAGCTGAACAAATCAACATCCATGGAAGAGGCACCTAATCAGGCACCTAATGTGGCTGACACACTAGAGGGAAGAGATGCCATCCAGAGGCTTGAGAGTGTGGGCCTCCACAAACCTCACGAAGTTCAACAAGGCCAAGTGCAAGGTCCTGTACCTGGGTTGGGACAATCCCTAGCAAAAATATAGATTGAGACTAGCCCTGGGGAGAAGGACCTGGGGGTGTTTGTGGACAAAAAGCTCAATATGACTTGGCGATGTGCACTCAGAGCCCTGAAGGTCAAATGTATCCTGGGCTGCATCAAAAGAGTTGTGGCCAGCAAGTTAAGGGAGGTGATTCTTTCCCTCTGCTCTGCCCTCATGATACCCCACCTGGAGTCCTGCATCAAGCTCTGGGGACCCCAACATTAGAAGGACAAGAACCTGTTGGAACAAGTTTTGAGGAGGACCACTAAATTGATCACAGGGCAAGAACACTTCTCCTATGAAGACAGGCTGAGAGAGGTGCAGCTGTTCAGCCTGCAGAAGAGAAGGCTTCGGCGAGACCACCCTTCCCGTACATAAAGGGGTCTTCAGGAAGGATGGAGAGGGGCTTTTCACATGGGCATGTAGTGATAGGACAAGGGGGAATGGCCTTACACTGAAGGAAGGTGGGTTAATATTAAATATACAGAAAAAAGTCTTTAATATAAGGGTAGTGATGCATCGGAATAGATTGCTCAGAGAGGTTGTGGACTCCCCATCCCTGGAATTGTTCAAGACAGGTTGGGTGGGGCTCTGAGTAACCTGACCTAGGTTCCCTGCCCTTGGCAGGGTCATAGTATCTAGATGATCTTTTTAGGTCCCTTCCAACCGTAACCATTTTACGATTCAACAATACTGTGCTCTTAAATCCGTGTTCTTCCCTGCACACATCCCAGGTTGTTTCTGAACAACCAAGAATGTACTTTGGTAATGCTAAGGGGCAAGGTAGATATTATCATACTTAGATTAGGTGAGGTTTAAAAAAATAAAAAAACAACAAAAAAGACCTGGAGGACCTAAACTGCTTTGTCTTTCTCAGATCACACTTACCAGTTTGGTTCTAAAGAAAACTCGGGATATAGAAGGCTGAAGGCAGAGTAGATAAACACCTGTATCCTGTAAACTGTAAGGAAATCAGAGCACCTTCCTGTAATAGGAGAGATTCAGTTTCAGGTCACTTTTCTGTTTGCAAGAACTTCATCCCTAATTTCCCTGCTCAAGGCCCCAGGTTTCTGGCGCTATCAGGTTTCTTTTGTGGCTTTGTGGCAGGTTGACCCTGGCTGGATGTCCAGTGCCCACCAATGCTACTCTACCATTTCCCTCCTCAGCTGGACAAGGGAGAGAAAATACAATGAAAGGCTCATGGGTCGAGATAAGGACAAGGGAGACTTTTATGAATTACCATCACAGGCAAAACAGACTCTACTTGGGGAAATTAATTTGGTTTCTTACTAATCAAATCAGGTAAGGTAATGAGAAAAAAAACCCTAATTCTTTCCCCCTCCTCCTGCCCAGGCTCAATCTTGCTCTCAGTTTTCTCCCCCTTCTCCCCTTCAGTGCTACATCACACATTGTCTCTGCTGCTCCTTCACTCTCAGGAGGAGGACCCATCAGTCTTTCCCTGCTTCAGCATGGGTCCCTCCTATGGGAGACAGTCCTCTACCAGCTTCTGCAGTGCGGGCCCTTCCCATGGGGTCAGTCCTCCAGGCACAGATGGCTCCAGCGCGTGTCCCCCACAGAGTCACAAGTCCTGCCAGCAAACCTGCTCCAGTGTGGGCTCCTCTCCTTATGGGCCCACAGGTCCTGCAAGGAGCCAGATCCAGTGTGGGCTCTCCATGTAGTCACAGCCTCCTTCAGGCATCTACCTGCTCCAGAGTATGGTCCTGTGGCTGTGGGTGGATCCCTACTCCCCCGTGGACTTCCATGGTCTGCAGGGGCACAGCTGCCTCACCATGGGCTGCAGGGGAACCTCAGCTCCAGTGCCTGGAGCACCTCGTTCCTGACCTTCTTCACTGGCCTCAGTGCCTCAGTGTCTGCAGGACTGTTTCTCTTATGTATTCTCACTCCTCTTCCCAGCTCCAATAGCCCTTTTTATTTTTTTTACTCCTCTCCTTCTTCTTATGTATGTTATCCCAGAGGTGCTACCACTGTTGCTGATAGGCTTGGCCTTGGCCAGCTGCGGGTCCATCTCGGAGCTGGCTGGTGTTGATTCTGCTGGACGTTGTGGAAGCTTCTGGCAGCTTTTAATAGAAGCCATTCCTGTAGCTCCTACCAAAACCTTGCCAGTTAAACCCAACACAGGCTTTCACCTTTACTGCCAAATTCGAGTCCAAAACTGGACACAGGCTATGCAAAGCTTGGTAAGGAACTGCTCAGAAGTCTTTACAAAATCAGACCCTAAAATTAGTATTAATTTCAATAGTTTTATGGGATTTTTTTTTCCCAAGGAATTTCGATCTCCTTTTCCAGAATGGCTGGGTTGACTTTTAGGGTTTTATTCCCTCAGAAGACTGTTCATAGCATGTTGCCAAAGAAATATCCACCTAGTCTCTATTACAAAGATAGACTAATCCGAGCTCATAAATTCTGCCAATAACAACAGCTACATTTACCACAGATTACAAGCACATGGGATAAGTGAATAAAATGGATGGATAAAACACTGAGGGTGGATGACTACTGGTGGCAAAACTTGCCTTAGTGTGCAAATGAGGTGGGAGAGACATGGGAGGAAGAGAAGTCAGATTTAGTGAGGTCTTAATGTGACTCCTTCTAGCTCTGCTGTGAAGCCTGTCAGTAGTCAGCAAGTGCCACATGACACGTGCTTTTATTTCTGGATTTCCAGATGTATGTTACTTGCCGGATCACGTGTGAAGCTTGATCCTTGCCTGACGCAAAAAACATGGAATATGTGGCAAGAAAAGCACTGCTGTAAATGTTCTTTTCTACAACTGCAGAAGTATTAAGCCCTGGGAGGAGGGAGGGTGCTTAAAAAGAGGCAAATTTCATAGTTTGCCTGTTAACAATGGATCACGACTCTTTTTAGAAAGCAATTTTATTTACTGTGAATCTTTTGTTCACAGACAGAGAGATTAACTCAATTGACGGCCTTTCAGAAGGCATTTAGCAATATTTCAACCAACTCGTTCCTCTGCTGTCCTGCAGCACGCATCTGTTTACAAAAACAGGTCTCATCAGATCAGCAGCCCATATGTATTTTAAACTCTTTTACACTTCAGCAGCAGCTGGCAGCAACCAGACTGTGGTTTTGGGTTCATACCCTGGTCCACATGAATCCCGTAGTTGTGCTGTGAATAACTGGTGATGGTTCCCACTCCAAGGACTACCAGCACAGATCACCAGTGGTGCTCCTTAACATCACCTAGCCATAAGCATGTTTATTTTAAACTCAGTTTGTCTCATATTTGTCCAGAACTGGGTCTTCTCCAGCTAAACATACAAAGCACTAGAATTGAAGTTTGGGTTAAGTAGTCCCATATCTTAGCAAACTGTTTATCTTACCAAAACCAAACAAAACTGTGAACGTTTCACCTTTTGTAACACAGAGAGATTAAATAGTCATTACACAGAAATAAAAAAGCAGCAGCCACTCTTATGTCTCTTGCACATAAATGCTTGTTAACAGCCTTCAGCACACTGGAAACCAACCTCTTTGCACAAACAACTCTTTATCTCAGTATGAAAGTGACGTTCCCTTCCAGACTGGTGTACAAAGCACCCATAAACTTGTGGGCATTTATCATGCCACAGATGTGACTTCAGCTTCTACCCCAAGATACTTGAGAATTAATGCACAATGCAGAAAGCAATATTACATGGAGACACTTGCAGTGGATCCATGAGGAAGCTTTCACAATTCAGCCAATTAAGTCTATGTAATGAATATGTACCAAGAAATATGAAAAGAAATTACAAAGATATCTGCATGAATAAGATTCTTTTCTCATCCCATTGTGTCATTCAAATATGTGAGATTGCATTCAAATGATCTTTCTTTCATTTCAAAAACCAACAGGAGTGCTAAAAGGAGTGACGTAAAGAAAAACTCTGACATCCATCACTGAAGAAATTTTGAAGATAACTGCTGATTTGTTCATACTTACCATCTTTTCTTGAGAGATGAGCTATCCTAGGACAACATAAGCATCTTGGGTTTTTAAAAGTTCACTTTTGTTGCATACTGGTGAATGCCTGACATCTGCCCCTCTCTTCCAGCATTTAATCGCTGCCCTCCATGTGCCCTCATATGACAACAATCCTTTTTTCCCCCCTCATGTATTTCAGTTTCTGTATTCTCTCTGTCTTTGAAAAACCTCTACCTCAGGCTGTTTGCTCTTATTTGTACTTTGGCACTGAAATTATTATTGTTTTTATGAGTTATCAAGTACATGGCTACAAAATCAAGAGAAATATTTTGAGAAGAAGAAACATTACTAATTTTAAATTCCCACGTCCCTTGCCAAACTTTGGATTTTTACTTCCAGAAGGACAAAGCAAAAACATTATAAAACACAAGAAATCCTCCACTCTTGATCTAAGGGAAATTAAAAACCTTTCTTCTCAACCTCAGTCTTACAAACAAAAGTGATTATCAGTTTTAACCTTGAAAAAGCATGTGACTTGAGGTAAACTGTGCTTGGCTAATGAAGTTACCTAATGTAGCTCAATGAATTTGTCAAGGCTAATGATGACCAGTATATAGGCTTATGGGATTTTTACATCAAAACACAAATCTGTCTTATAATTTTTTAATTAAATTGGTATTCTGTATGATTGTTGATCATCTTCTACAAAACTTTACTTTATAATCATCTTCTTTTCTGTTACTGTACAGAAATAGCATACTCAAGGTTGTTGCAGGTCTGTGTAGCTGAAATCTGGCTCATTGATGGATCTGAGGACAGTACAATAAAGTAGATTAATGTCATTGAAGAATTTAATGTACCGTGAATTAAAAACATGGACAATATATTTAAGTGTAGTGGTTGAATAATTCATAATTTAGTGGACATACAAGGAAAGAGAACTTTTTTTCTCCCCACAAAAGTCAATAGAAACACAGATTGGAGGTTTTCCAAATGTCAATGAGAGGAGGGCAGGGGGAAAAGAAAGAAAGAAATAAAGTCAAAACTCACTTATCAATAAGGGACATTTGTACTTGACCATGTAGGGCACAAATACCAGAAGGTATAGGCGAAGATAATTTGACAAAAGTTACCATTACATGTTGTCATGAACATAAAACATGACAAAAGGGTACAGAAACATGAAAGGTTTTAAATAAAATATGCGGATTCCAACATGGACGTTACAAGTCTGTATATATTTGATCTAAAATTCACCATGTTAAAAGACCTTGTATAAAGCTGTCCTAAGTATTCATTTTGTAAAAATGCAACTTCTGGTCTGTGGAATGCTTGTCTTAGCCTCTGAAATGCTTTCCTGTCCACTGTCATTGTTACAAGGACTGGCCCCTCCAGAACTCTGTGGAATTCTTGAGAATATTTCAGGCAACCTGAAAACGTATTACATAAGATACAAAACTGTTCAACATACAGTTATGTTCTACAACAAATTATTGCTGCCTATCCTTCAGATAAATCACCTTTGTAAACCAAGTACAAACCACCATCATACAAGTAGGATGGTAATTCAAGAAACTCCTTTTCATCCAGAAATAATTGCTACTAACAGGCCTCCTTAGTGTAATTATTTACCATAACATCTCTGCTTACTTGCACTTTGCAACAGATCAAATTTATGATGAAGTAACAATTCACGGGGGGTTTGTTTTCTTTTTGCTGTGTAGACAGAAACCAGGATGGTTATTAAACCTAACATGGCTGTCTCCTGAAAAGGGAGGACGGAGACTTTTCTATATTAATATGCATTCATGTCGTAGGATTCTGCACCAGCATTGTACTTTCCATGACAGATAATTACAAATTCCAGTGAAATTTGTAAACTCTTAGACAGACCTCTATACAAAAGCCTGGTGCACATTACAGGAGCATATGATTTTTTCTGTAAGCTAATAGTTGGGAGACATGTACTGAAAATATCATCTAGTGTTCACAGAGTGACTGAATTTGGCATTTTTCTGACTATTGGATTTCCTTATTCAATAGTTTTGATTGAAAGGATAATTTTCCCAAATTATACTCTCTGCTTTTACAATTTTCAGCTTCAGGTTCATACTGTAATTCATTTTGTATAAAGAATCCAATTGTACTGAATTAAAAAGTCATAACAATCTAAAAAAATCTGTACATTCATAAAAATATCACACTTTCAGATACAATTGTTTTTAGGCTCCTTAAGGACTCAGAGAAATTTCTGGCATATTTGAGAAAGCTGTGGTTTTTTAATTTTTTTTTTTAATAGGATAAAACACACTTGTACAACCATGAAATGAGGGCTTTTGAATATGTGTAATACACACTACAAGTCATTAGTTTGAAAAGTGCCTGCCACTGATGGAGGGCTGTAAATTTGCTATCTATAATAGTTTTCCCCATTGTTCTGACAGACTCAATCTGCTTACATCTGATATGGGAGCAATATCAGAAAAGATAGGTATCAAGAAACACAGCAAATTAAAGAAAAGTATATGCAAACATTCAATTTAGCTGTCTGTCATCTGTCTGATAGCAGTTAATTTACTGTCTATGTGTTACAGAGCAGATAACAACACATCCTGTGCAGTCTGATGCATTTTTGGGGCAGAATCCAAGAGCGTGTCATCACTAGAGAATGTGCCCTTTCCAGAACTGCCAATAAAATAAGACATACACAGAAACCATCTGAACATGTAAACAAACATGGTAGTGTTTTCACAGGGAATTGAGGGAAGATTATGACATTGTTTGTTGGTAGTGCTATGTTGAAGTCATGGGTGGAAGCAGTTATGTCCCACAGCTTCTGAGAAATATGTTCTTTTTTTCTTAGGCAAAATTCCCTCGTATCTGTGGAAGTTTGGATGAAAAAACAGAGTATGTAAAGGTAATTATAATTATTCCAATATCTTTACTGACTATAAAGAAAGGCTCTTTCCTCTGGCTTCTTACCTGAGATGGGAAAAGTGAATGTATGTGAATGAAAAGAGTATTGTTAGCTGGATCATTTTCACCTGGAAGATTTTACAGATGCTGTTTGCTGGAAAAAACTTTTTTTTTAATGGGTGTTGGAGTTAAATGCAAACCTTATAAACTTTTTCTGGGTAAAATTTGAGAATATCTACAAAATTATGCACAACACTGCCTCCCATTTTAGCTTCATTGATGCAGCTATTTGTACATGCCAATGCTTGTGCCCATACTTTGGTCCTGCTTACCTTACCAGTACTGGATCTTGCAGGGAATAGTGATAGCATCTACTCTCAGTCCTTTGTTATTACATGTCTTGCACATCCAGAATTCCAGAATGGTAGAGAATTTTCTACAATGCCTTTCCACCATGGATAAGAGCATTTAGGTCTCGTTTTGAGCCCACAGAGAGCTTGCAAACAAGATTAGGTAAAACAACTTTGCTTGAAGGGGATGCCTTTTGAAACACAAATATCCTGTCAGTATTCTTTTCATCTCTGAGCTGGCTTCTTTCAGCCCCTTATTCTACCCTCTTCTTTTCATTATAACATGAAAATCCTAGCCAAAAATTGTTGCTTCACAAAATTAGCTGATAATGGGAATCACTACAAGAGGTGACCCAGACAACTTCTGGTACTATGACAATTTGGGTGTGCAGAAAGCAAACATTCAAATCCCAACTTCCTGTTAGTATTTCATCAATAAGTCACTGGCACCTACGGTATCTTGTCTCCTCCTTACTTTTGCACGCAACGTGTTACAGTCACATGCACAGTGACCTAGTAAGAAATCTTTTCCATAAGACCCTCCTCCATGCACTGCAGTATGAATTTCCTGCTGCTCATCCACATCTCTGCTGCGTGTCAGAAGACATTGCACTCATATTGCTTTTTGCCCGGGTAGTCTTTTCAAAAATTGCCTACTTATCTTTGCTCTGCGCGATATTTCTTATAAGTGTGAAGGGAATTCATTACTTCCAAATTCCCAGATTTGAATCAATCTTGTATTTTGCAAGGGTTTGGGCAGATTGTATCATCTTGGCCTGCTAAAAAAGGAAAGGTGGCTTAAATAATTATCTCCTTTCCCTTCTTTTCTTTATCTGCTTTTCTATTATTGGGTTTCTGTTACTGGATTGTCTAATTTTATGGATTTTTTTCTAATCCTTCCCACTTCAACTCCTCCAAAATGCCCTTTTCACGAAATCCTTAAAGTCTCACCATTTTTGTCACCACTTTCTCCTGGTTAGTCACTTCACACCCCTGCTCTAACCTCTTATTTCCATTTGTTATTTTGCAGCCTTCTTTTCAGACCTACCAAAGCATCATAGTCAAAAATCTTCACTTCCCATTTGTCTGCAGTGGTATGGCTTGTTCTTCAAACTTCGTTACTAATTTTGGTCTAGGATTTTAGCACTCTTTCAAAGGTCACCTTGACTCTGAGTTGTGAATCACTTTTCTCCTCCTCTTCTCCTCATGAGAAACCCTGTTCTTCATGGAGACTTCAACTCCTGTTAAGCAAGGAAAAGAAGCTGTGGATAATATTGTGGTCCCTATGAGTAATAATGAAGGAAGGTTGTACCCTTTCATAGGTACAGAGAAACTACAGGGTCAAACATAATGGAAAATTATGGCATTTGCTACTCCAGAAAAAACATAGTGAAGGCAGAAAAAAAGATGGGGTAGAATTTTCCCAAGGTTTGAGCGTGCAGGATTAGCATGTATGCATTTTTGCAAAAAGCTGTATCTGTACAAATGTCTAGCTCTTCCCCTACTGACTTACAAGGTATCCTTTTTCTCCATGTGTGTATGTTTGCAGGGTAATTTGAATTTTTACTTCTACAAACCACAAAGGCAAGAGTGGTAAAGACATAAGATTTTTCAACCCTGAAGCCTCAAACTACCAATGTAATTAAAAGAAAGCTCTAAGACATGCAATAAACATGTCTGAGTTATAGTTTTGTTGTAGCAGCATTTGAAATACAACACAGAATTAAGGTTCTGAGGAAAATGGAAATATTTCTAAGGTTTCTTTACATTTTTAGCAGAAGCTGAACTTGGGGCAAAAGAAAGAGATCTTTCTGGTTTAATGTAGGGAGATGTTGAACGTTCAACCTAAAATTAAAGAAAGAATCACAGTGAGGAGTTACATGAGGGCTTAAGAAATTGTGTCTCTGATTTGTCATACTATATGGAACTTTAATAAAACTGACAACTAATGCATGTGTGTATGCTCATGCATATAGGTACAAAAGTGTGCATATTTGTAGATTAATGCTATTCAGACTTGGCCTTGATTGGTTGATGGCTTATTAATTTGAATGCCACAATTTTTATAACCAAAATTTCAAATATGGGACCCAAATGAGGTACTGAATTACAGTCTGTGAGAAAAACTAGTTTTGCTGTTTTGCAAGTTTTCCTTCAGTTTTGTTGAGCCTAGTTTAGTTCATGTTGCTGTTATGAGGAAATGATTGTTTATATCTCTCATCTTGTGTGTATTGGAAAATTGGCAGCACTACCTTGTAATTCATCACTTATTGTGAGTCAGGGGACAATGCATTTTCAACTTCAGGGCAAAGGATTATACAGAGTCATAAAAGTAAAATATCACATCCCTCTGAGCTGAATCAACCTAATAACAGAGGTCTTACACAAACCTTGCAATAATATGCAGCAGAATTAGAGGGTTCTCACAGGCATTAAGTTGTATAAAAGTATTTTTTCTCTTATCTGTTTAGATTTTATTCAGCCAGCCGATGAGTCATGATCAGAAACATCTCCTGTGAAAAGGAGGCTTTCTAAGAGAGCAGTGCTTGGAGATGGGAAATGGAACTAACTTAGCTATTTTATACTTTTAGTTGCTGTGTTTTTACACTCAACTCCACACGGTGACAAAGCCAAGATACAGTTTGCAGCAATGACACTGCTCTTTGAAATTCACACAGCAATTGCCTAGCACTTGTCTTATCTGCAAACCGTACATTGGTAATGCAGTCAAGGTGAAACCTTGTCCATGTAATTACTCTACTCAAGAGCAAGGGTTTGGTACTTTGCAAAGCCCAGTTGCCAGTTTTTCAATGTATTACCCATCAAATAATTTTCATAAACTTGGAGTTATTTAAAGTCCCTAAGGAAAGTAAATATTAAGACATAGCAAACCGTCCATCTTGAACCTTGTATATTCTATATCAGCATGGGTGACCAGCTAGTTTGGGAAGCACCAGATTTACTACCCCCCCTTCTGAACGGCATATTAATGTTGTAAATACTTGATTATGTGCCATGAGCTAATTATAATCTACTGAGGTAGACGTCAGTTGTTTAATATATGTGAATTCTAGCCTTAGGTATGTTTCAATATTCAATTTTGATTGTCAGTTGCTTAAAGGAAAAAACAGTATCTTTCTACAGTATTCATGCTGCAAATCATTAGAAGGTGCTAGCAAATATCAAGAGTTTAAATGAATGAAGGTTTTGTGATATGAATAGTTACAATTCAAGCTAAAAGCAATTATGCCTCAGGAAATGTGTATTGCAGGCAAACTGTAAGCTTTCTGTTTAATGATGCATATGACAATAGAAACAATATTATTACTTAGATAGCTCTGGCAAATCTAATAAGAATCTCATGTCTGGAAAAGAAATTACACAACTCCTGTTCATATTGTTTCTTTCAGGTGAAGAAAAAAAGTTTAATTCTGTTCTAATTTTGTTTGCTCTCACTTTCTATGCTAAGTGGAAATAGAAACTACAAGACCTGTTTTTTTCCTGCAAACATGGTATAACATTTCTTACTTCACATGTTGTTGGTGTGAGTAGAAGGAATCCATCATCCTCTCCTCCAGCATGCAAAGCAAGTTTATTTCTCCTTCACTGTCCCTGCCAAGCTGATAGTACAGCATAGAAAGATTTTTTTAAAAATCCCTTAACTTTCATCCTATAACATTTTTCAACAGATCTAGTCAAACATGTAACAAAGAAGTTACTTAAATTAATTTTATAATTAATTATTATCTTTTTTATTTACTTTTGAAACCATTGTTGCTTTTATTAGAGTTCTGGAGATTCTGGTAAAAGCCTTTTTGTCTCCTTCACCCATAGCTGGCATTCATAGGAACGTTTAATGATCTGGAGACAAAGGAGTGGCTCCCTGCCCTGGCTCCCTACTGCTCTCTGTGTTGCTCTTGTCAGCACTTTCTGAGCCACTATTAAGAAACAGCTGAACTTACCTAAACCTGCAGCTACCAGCAAGGTTTTAGCAGCCTCTTTCTTGGAGTTAGACATTAAATTGAGGAAGATTTTGGCCACTGGGGAGGAATAACAACCTCTGTGTTCACATATCTATGTGCCCCTGTGCATAATAAAGAACTTGGCATATAAAACCCCTCCACGCGTTTCCTCTATCTCTCAAGTGCAAGGGAAGCTATCTCTGAGACAGAAAGTCTCTAGCCTGCATTAACACGTTTAAGTCCTCCTGTCACTAATGGAAAAGAAACAGCCAAGCAAAGGCCTCATCTGTTTTGTCACAAAAGCACAAGGCACTGAGTATGCTGGTGGAAATTACCATAATTGCATATTACTGAGCCAAAAATAACAGAAACTCTCCATTTTACATCCCATCTGACTTAATTATAAGCAGCTCAGGTTTCTGTAGGGATTATACTTTGTTTAGTCTCTGATAGAAAGCTAGTATTTAAGTAAATAGTAACCAGAAGAATGTCAATCAGTTTTGCCATAACATAGTGCATGGCAAGAAGCTAAATCAGGAAATTCTTTGCTGCTCACTCAAAACTCTGGCCTACTTTTCAAGATTTCTCTTGTTAATAAAGTGGTTATTGAATTAATCTTGTGTTCAATTAACTGTAACGTCATGAAAGATCCTTAATAAAAGCAAGAAGAAAAAGAAGTACCAAATTAAAGGTCATAAGTTTTCCAAGTATAGGTACTTATTGCGAGCATTAAGTGTCTGTTAACATGCTCCTCTGAGACCATAAGCCATGCACACATGCTCTTCTGTAAAGAGCAGTGAAAGGACATTTTGCAACACAAATTCGTATTAGTCTGAGATAAAAAAGCAGAGCTATTTTATAATGCTCATTTTGCCCAACACAAATTACACCCTAATGCTTCTTTATCAAGGTTCAGAGAGTTTCTTGCCCTTTTCTGTTTCCCTCCTTGACTCCTATGAGTGCTGGAGGCCTTGGGCACAGACAACTCACAGCAGCTGCAGTACCAAGGGGCTGTGGGCAACACAGGCTGGCAGGAAGGCAGGTGGGGAAGGCATTAAGGTTTTGTCCAAAGCAGGAAACATGGGGGCCATTAACGGCCATTAATGCTGTGCTGGCAGCATTGCTGTTAAATAGGAAGGTGGAGGGTTTAGACCTAGCCTGGTTTTAATCTTACAACACTAATGACAAAACATTTTACCCATAGGCACTTCTTTCCGTGCTCTTCTGCTTATTTCTACAAGGTCCGCATTGGTTATGTCTACACATAAAATATCTTTGCAAGTATATTAGTTCAGCTCACTGCTTTGTGTCCACCAGTTAGACCATCAAAATCTTAAATTCTCACTCAGCTTAGTGCATTTAAGGAAGTCCCTACCAAATCTCCTGACAAAACCCATGGTGTTGCCAGTGCAAGCACTGGCAATATTAGAAGAACTTATTACAAAGTCTGAAGTAAGGCTGGCCCCACTGGTCCTGCAGCCATGGATAATTACTTGAGGAGGGAGCACGTGTCACATCAGCCAAGGTGAAGAAGAGAAGGAAGGTGAGGGAGGTCAGACCATATTTGGCCAATGTGACCTGATTCACTAGTAAGAGAGCCGAGTCAGCCAGCTGCTCACAGATGAGAATAAACCCGAGTCTCTGCCTCTCTGGGACCCAAAGTACCCCTGCAACACTATTATTTCTCACAGCCCATATTTACAGGGGCTGTGTACCAACAATTTACAGGTGATGGAAGAATTAGGAGCACAGCCACAAGCAAGCAATAATTTTTGACAGCAGACATAGATTTTGTTTGAGCTCTGATAATAGATGACATAGCTCCTATTAGGACATTCTCCTGGAAGGTAGTGAGCCATTCAGAATTATTTCTGCAGCCTGTGCAGAACGTGAGGTTAGATTAAGTTTATGAAACAAGATCCAAGAACTCCTCAGCAGAATGAAGTGCCTCTATATTCTACTTTCTGAAGTTCAGGGGAGCTAGAAAAACAAAAGGCAAATTCTTTCTTAAAAGTGTCAGGATGCAGGTCTCATTAGGTTTCTTGTGCAAGCTGTCCCAGAACTGTGTTGCTTTTCTCACTCCCAGTCTGAAACCTGAGTAACCGTCTCTGCAAAATCTTTGTTGAATCTAAACCAAAACCACTAACTTCTGCTAGAGATTATACTTGGTAGAATGAACGGGCTGTAATGCAAGTATCTGAATGACATTTCTTAAATGTTCTTTTGTTTGAACCATGTCTGTTTTATTAAAAATAATTGTCTTTGTTTTTCAATATAAAATTAAAACATTGCTCAAGTTACAAATTAGGTACAGTGGGTTCAGCAGCACTCAGGAGGCCAAGGCTGCTGTATGTAACTTCCGAAATTAAACCAGGAAGGAAATCTGCAGTTTCACCCTGAGAGAGAGCAGGACTGTCTCATGTTGTGTCTAGGCCTTGGAAACAAGAGTTGGGATGTTACAGAACTGTGTTGAAAAGAAATTAAGCCTTACATATAGACCATTCTCCCTAAGAGAGCAACTTTGTGCGTCATCAAAGAGATTGCTGTTAAATGCAGAGACTGAAACATCCTTGTGCTGAAGAACTGCTTGCTGTTGAAACTGTTTTGCATGAAATGACCATGTACCTGCATATAATTAAAATCATTAATTGCAAGATGGATCATATTTTGGTAATGAGTAAATAAGCTTGGTAGAAATATTATCATGTAAAAGGATATGTAGAATATTGTCCCAGTATTTCCTAGCAAACCAATATACATAACATTCATGTAATTATGAGGCGACATTACAAACACTGTTAGTTCTATAAGCTATAAAAGCTAGTTTTAACTTTCATTTCACAATCTGTCCTGCAGAGGTTTTTGCAGTGTAACAGTGTTTTACCCTGAACAAAGGGTAAAATTTCTGCTATTAACAAAAGCTATTAAATTCATTATAGGACTATTCTGCAATTATTTTTCAAGTTTTTAATTTCAAAAATCAATTAATAGAAGGAAAGGCTTTTTACTTTGGTGAGTGAAAGACTGAAACAATCAAGTTACATGATTTATCAAGACTGCCTTAATATTGCCCCTTCAGCATCTTACCACTGCTCAATGTTATTTGCTAACAATTTCCAGTTAGAAGATTGTGCCAAAGACTTCTGGAGCTTACTGTGACTGTGGAGACTATTTTGTGTTACTACACTAACAAGTGGCTTCAGCAGTTGTCACCTCCTTGGAAACACTAGACTACAAAAACAGCTGGATCTTTTGTGTTGTTCCAGCTCCGCCTTATCCAGGATTTCCTTCCACGACAGACTCAAGTCGGTCATTTGCCTCGTGGGACTTTAGTAGCAAAAAAAATACAAGACCCTACAAAGGGTGATGATCAAGAAGCTTCCTCTGGTAGTATCCAATATTTTTGTCTTTCAATTTTCTCAGATGAAGGCAATCTATCCTTAGCTATCTGGACAGAAATGTGCATGCTTCTATGATCCTCACATAGGGTCTAAGCACAGAAAGCCCTGACACAGCTGCCTGTGGAAAACTGATTTGATGTAAATTCCTGTTGTGTAGCCATGCTTTTGGCTCCAGAAATCTTGTCCCCTTGTTATGAATCTTACCTGCTTTCACATGACCATGGAAGTACATAAAATCTGAAGAAATACTGAGCTGATTGAGAGCAAAGAGCCATCTAGAGTGTACAGATGGGAAAAAGCAGAAAGGCAAGGCATGCACAGCTAGGTCTGCATACATGCAGCTTCCACCCAGCAGCACTCTCAGGGTTTCAAAAGCAGAGTCTGCATTGAGAAGGTGCATTTAATCTCTTTTGAAACAGATATCCAGCAGAAGTCCTGTCTCAAGTAGCTCCTCTCCTTGTTCATTAACTGACTGCATAATAAACACTTGGTGACTCATGAAGTTGTGTCACTGAACAGGAGATAAACAGTCAAGTAATGGTACTTAAAAGCAATTTTTTGACCAAACAAAGCAGTGAGATTGATCCAAGCACAAGAAGATTTGTGTCATCGTGGCTGGTACAGCACGAAGACAATATATTCATCTATCTTTATCTGTACCTTCAGCTAACAAAAGTAGGGATTATCATCTACTACTGGCATCACACAGGCAAAACACTGACTTAGCATTTAGCCTTCACACTTATTTTTTCAACAGAATAGAGAGGGTCCTTGTGTGAAAAGAAATCTAGGGACTCTTCACATTTGCTTTTGCAAATAGATTAGCAATAATCATTTTCATGGTCTTTCAGAATGTTAGTTTTTCACAGTACATGGCCAATGATTGTGTTATAGCTAATGTTCTTTACTATGAGTTATCACATTAAACTGAAATATTTAATTATGGATATGTTTAATATGCCATGAATTATTTTGCAGTATTTTGTTCCATAATATTAATTCTTATTCTTTATTCTACATTCTTTCATTAAGTATAATTATACACGTTAGCTGTGGAAAATAAATTTTTCCCTTTGTGAAGGACAGCTGTCTTGTATTTTCACCTCTTCTCTGCTGTTGTTTAAAAATTGCAGATTAGTCCATAGAATAAATAGTACAACACTGACAGCATGTTAAGAACAGTAGCTGTTCTTTAAAGCTTATCCTGTCTCTCTTCTTATGTGTTCTGTAACAGCAATTTTAGCCTTATGTAGACATCTAACAAGCAACACTACAATAGTTCAGAGGTGCTTCTTGAGAAATTAAGGTGTTTCAGTAGGGAAAATAGAATAATGTCAACTGCACATGCAGCTTGTTAGATAGAAATGGACTTTTAGTGACAGTGACCAGATGATATCTCAGCTACAAATGTATCTTCACCACATCATTATAGTCTAAAATATTGCACCTTGATCTTTAATAATTAATTATAAGCGTTTTGAATTTTTAAAGATAGATATATACATACATACAAACATACATAAATAATAGAAAGATTATTGAGAGGGCCTAGCACTGCAAACGTTCCATAGCTTTTCCAATAGGAGAGCATAAAAATGTAATGTATGGATGGGTCAATGTCATTTCACTTTTTTTAAGACCTGATCTAAAGCTCAACAGAGTCATCTCAGAACATTCCAAATACTTAGTTATATTAGCAATTATTTTGGTTAATAGATCAACTTTAAAAAATTCAGTTAACACTTGCCATTGATAGCATTTATATTATATAAATATGTTTATCCATCTGTGAGTAAAAGTTATTCTGCTTCTTAACTTACGTAAGTAAGTAGAGCCTTACTTTTCAAATATTTCTTTTCAGATGGTGCAAGGGAGTTGAACATCAGTCAACATACCTGAGCACAGAGATAAACATATATAAACTCATATACATACACAAATCATTACTGCATCTTCAGTGCTTTGGCATACCACAGGATTGTTGTCATGCAAGCCTGAGTGAAATGTAATGATAGAATAAGTGAAGACAGCCTAAGTTAATTGCTTAATTTCTTGATTAGCTATTGAACATCCTTGTAACAAGGATGAGAAAATGAGTAATTAATGCATCAGAAGAACAATCTCCTGCTTTGCTTCTTCCCGAGTCACTATAAACACCTCTAATTTCCGCAGGAAAAATGGTTCTTGTAAGAGCCTTATTATTAGAGCCATCAAATCTAAGCTCTTATGAATAGATTTGTTTTATGTGTATTCATACTGCTTCAGATATGTTCACTCTAAAATTCACGCTCTAATTCATATGATCAATGCACATTGATTAAAAAATTAAGATAACCATTCCATTAGTGTCACCACCTGTAGAGCATATTTGTCCCATCCAACAGGAAACCTAACTTTCGGTTTAAGTTGTATGTTGCACTGCTAAAACATAATGGCCCTGTGCTTTTTTATGAAATCCTTCTAATGTTATTTGGTTTGAATGCCATTTAAAATGTGCATGCTTTTTATACCGTGAGTGAAAAGATAATCCATTGAACTTTTACCTATTATTAATGACAATTGTCCACAAAGTATCAATAGGTACTAAGAATTCCCACCTCTCTTGTTACTTACTTGGTCACTTCCAAGCTAGATAACTATCTCTCTTGTAGCTTGAATATTCAGAAATTTTCTACCTAGTTGCCTCTAGTAACCCATTAGAAAGGGAATAATAAATTGCTGGATAACAATCAGAGGCACCTGTCACACAGAGCAGCTAATTGTTCCCTCCTGACTGTAACCTCCTGAGCTGTGGACTGCATTTCCTTCACATCTCCTGTAATAGGAGCTTTATTGGAATTTTTTCTGACTCTTGTGGTTTAGGAATGGTATTTAGTACCCCCTTCACCAGGACTCCGAAACCACAGTCCCTCTCGCTTGCTTCCCCTCCCCCTCTCTTCTGCCCATGGGTGGCCAGAGAGGAGAACTGGAGACACAAAAGGCAAAGACCACCAAGCTGAGATAAGAAGAATTTACTGCAAACAGCGATGAGATAAGAAAACTAACAGTAATAGCAATAATATTAATAGCAAACGTGTACAAAAAACAGAGTGTGGAGCCCAACCCACTTGCACCCATCCCACCCAAACCACTCCCTCTGGCTGGGACAAGCTTTATCCCACCGCTCCATCTGCCACGCCAGCTCCACCAGAAAGAATGCCCTGGCAATGACATAAGATGGTATTGAGTAATATTGGGGTCTTGACCACGTGCACACTGTTCCAGCCTCTTCCCCCTCACAGGTACTGCAGAAAATTAACCCTGTCCATAGTTAAAAACCGTGACAATGACTAAGCTCGGTTGGGAAGTGTTAAATTAAAAAGCACGTATTATGTTAAAAAAATACTACCCTTCTTACCTGCATACATTCCGTGAGTTTAAAAGGGAAATTAGGCTTACGTTTAACTGTCTCTTTCTTGATAGTTAAACTTGCAAATGCTATGTTTCAATTTCCGGTGATCATCATTTATAATTTAGCGTGCCTTGCTCCTGAGTCAGTAACACAGATTTACTAACCCCTGCATTATAGAACTCCTACCATATTTAATTAGGAAATTCCATCTGATTGTTAGCACAGTGCATTATGTAAAGAGCACAGCACATTAAACTATTGAGCTCCTATTTGACAACCCACCTAGAAATGTTCCATCCTATGTTACAAAATGTATGATTGCAGTAAGTGACTAGAAAGAGTCATTAAGAGGCTGTAGATTTCAAAGCTGTGAATGCACTCATACTGCAAGGTATGAAATATATGTTCTGGAAGTTCTGAAACAAATGTACATTTCCTCTAAAATCATTACAGTATTTTTCTTTCATAGCTATTGCAACTTTAAAAGATCTATTCATGTCTAAGAAAGGATGTAGGAGAGGGGAATCCTGGTCAGTGTCTGATGAAGGGAAGACTTTGTGCAGTGAGAGAAAAGAAAACATATTCTTTGTACAATCTAAATAGATTATTTCAATACTCTTCCAAAGCAGGAATATGTATTTTTTTAAGTAGGTCCAGACATCAGAACCTGTATTTATACATAACTGTATATCTTATTGCACATAAGTGATAAAGTTTTCCAATAGTGAATACTGTAGTCTTGACCCACTAAAGATTAATCATGTAATATCTGCTTGGGCTGTGAGTTAAAAGTCTTTATAGTCAGTGTCATTTATTTTAATGAGACATTGGTGGGTTTAAAATCAAGGTAAACCTGCTAATAGGATTGTTAAGGTCAATGAAGTTATCCCTGACTTCAAGCAAACTATGTACTTAATGAGCTGGCTGATTCATATTCTGCATCTGAAATTTGATGTTAAATTGAATCCATGTACACATTTTGTCAGTGTCTCTCGAGGGTTAATGTACATGTTAAAATAATTAAAATTAGAATTTATTGCATTTTGGGGACATAAAAAACCTTACCCTTATGTAGAAGAAGGAATAAAAAGCTAGAGGTAAAGAACATTTTAAAATTCCCCCAATTATAAATGGCCATTATAATGTAACAGATTTTTCTTTTTAAAAATGGTCCAAATATAACGATATTTTTCATATTTTTTTCCAAAAATATATTTTTTCATTTCAGCATAAAAATCACTGTTGACATATTGCAGCTGTGTTTTCACTTTCATAGAAGTATTCTGCTATGTCTCTTTTAAAATCTTTTTTTAATTCCTTTGTTACTGCAGTTATGTGAGAAAGGGAGTCTAATTTGGGGTTTGAGGATTTTTTTAGAGCTATGATTCATTCCTTACTATGAGAGGGAAAGTCTTGGGGGCACTAATTTCAATTCCAAAACCAAGGGAGACAAGAAGAATCTGTTTCTTTGGGACCATGCTATGGAGGTAGGCTTTCTGTGCAGCAATGTGTATGCTTGAGCGAGGGCAGAGGAAGGAGACAGACCAAGAGGAAACAGTGGAGAAAAAGAGAAAATGTATAAGGATTAAGAATTAGGAAACCTGCAAGACTTAGGAGTCAATAAATGGAAGTGATGCTTGAAGTGTTGCACTTTCTTCTTGTGACTAGAAGGGAAACCATTAACTGAATAGATATGTTGATAGCTAGTGAGGAGTAACTGATGTGCACCTGAGCACTTCCAAGGCAGAACACGTCTTTCCTGGAAGCCTAAACAGACTTAGCCTGAGATACTGGAGCTATTAAAAGTATCACTGTACAAGCTGACAGCTGAGTAACAGCTTTATAGCCAGACTGGCAGAGCTGGCTCAGGGCTTCACAGAAAATGTGCAAAGCTATAAAGGCAAACTTCACATCCTGAGAAAAACAAGGGAAAATCCAGCATTTCTGACAATTTTTATCAAAGTAAATTGATTTCTTTGAAAAAGACTTTCCTTTTAAGTAATGCTGGACAGCAGGAGGGAAACTAACTCAGCACTGTGGATTCTGAAACATGCATGTTGCTTTGGATACCTGCACCCAAGTTATTACTACAGGTCTGGTTTTAAAATAAGTTACATTATCCTTTATTTTGCAGGGAGAGCCCCATACAAACTAAATCTACATAGTGAATTTCCTACCAGGGATATGCTCAAGTCACCCAATACAGGCAAAGCAATAACATGAGTATTTACTTGTTTCTTGGTAGTTTAAGATGAGAGCTCTTTCAGTAAAAGTAACAAGCCTTTCCTGCAATGTAAGTGTTCACAGAACATAATAAAGTTGATTTACTTTCAAAATTTAATTTTAAAGTGTTGCATTTTAATTTAAACATCGTTTTCCTCTCTGTTAGGCTAACCTGTTCCAAGTCCGATAGTGCTGTTTAAGAATGATCAAATTTCTGCTCCTCTCCATGAGAATATACATATGTATGTTCTAAAATATAAAATCATTTAATGAAAGTATGTTATTTACTTACATTTATTAAAGTCATTACAAAATTGTGGCTAATAAAACAGCAAGGAGAACAAGAAATCTTCTGAAGCAGTTAGGAATAAACATTGATAAACATGTCATAGCTAATTGTTAAAATTTACTATGTGATTAAGAATTTTTACATTCCACAATAGGTCAAGTAAACAGGACATCCCAAATTCACAGGAATGCGTAGTGGCCTAGCAGGTTGTACAGGCAGACCTTCAGAAACAGCCCACAATCACAACAAACTGTGTGTGTTCCTTCAAATTGATGACCATCAAATAGCCTCAAAGTCAGTTGACATTTATAATCAAATCCCTTTCCAAAGTAAGAAAAAAACTTCTATATCCCTTGTTAACTGGATGAAAGCTGGGTAAGCTAACCAGGCTCCCTCAAGGGAAGAACCATAATTTAGACACAGAGGTGAAATCAAGCTGTGATCAAGCTTAGTGAAGTGTGACTGGGCAGTCTGTAATAGAGGACAAAAACATTTCGAGTTGCATTCTGCTTGTAACTTACTTTTAAATTGGCATTTCTTCATCTGGTTTTGCCCTGATGCTTTTTATAGTAGAAACTGCAAGAAAACACTAGGCAGAAGCCTTTTCTTTCAATATAACCAATTTTCTTCTTATAGTTCAGGAAGAACTTAATATTTTGTGTATTCTTGAGAATGTTTTTATTTTCAAGACTTTGAATGTTTTGATTTGTGAAAGTTTTTCAAGACTGTAAGATCTGGGATGCTCTGAGAGAATCAATGCTGACCATTGTGACATGTTTCTGAAAGGAAGAGTCTGGATGAAAATACTTCTGTAACACAAGAAACTTCAGGTTAGTCAGCCCCCAGCCTGTGCTGGTACTTGGGGTTATTCCTTCCCAGGTGCAGGACCCTGTTCTTGCCTTTGTTGAACCTCATGTTGAACCCTCTCTTCCCAGCTCTCCAACTTATCAAGGTCCCACTGAATGGCAGCACAGCCTTCAGGTGTATCAGCCACTCCCCCCAGTTTTGTATCATCAGCAAACGTGCCAAAGATGCATTTGATCCCTTCATCCAGGTCATTGAGAAAGAAGTGAATAAGACTGGACCCAGTATTGATCCCTGGAATGCTCTGACTGCAGACCTCCAACTGGATTCTGGTCCACTGATCACAACCCTTTGAGCTCTGACCACAACCCTTTGGGCTCTGCCATTCAGGTCTTGATCCACTTTACCTTGTCCATTTATTTATTACCTATGAGGATGTTCTGAGTGACAGTGTCAAAAGCCCTGCTGAAGTTAAGGCAGACAACATCTACTGCTCTTCCTTCATTGTCCCATCCTGCCCTATCATCATAGAAAGCTATCAGATTGGTCAAGCATCACTTCCCCTTGGTGAATCCATGCTGACTACACCTAACAACCTTCTTTTCTTCTAAATGCTTGGTAACGATCTCCAGAATGACGCATTCCATTACTTTTCCAGGACTGGAGGTGAGGCTCACTGGCTGGTAGTTTCCCTCATGCTCCTTCTAGCCCTTCTGGAAGATGGGAGAAACATTGGCCTTCCTCTAGTCCTCAGACACTCTCCCTGTTCTCCATGATTTTTCAAAGATGATGGAGAGCTGCAGAGCAACATCTGCCAGCTCCATCAGCACCCATGGGCGCATCCCATCAGAGCCCACAGATTCATGGGTGTTAAGTCTGCTTAGTTGACCTCTAACCCAACCCTCTATGACCAAGGTGAAGTGTTCCTTTCTCCAGACTTCTTCTTACCTCTGAGGTCTGGGATTCCTGAAGACCAATCTCAGCAGTAAAGTCTGAGGCAAAGAAGGTGTTCAGTAATTCCACTTTCTCTGTGTCTTCCATTACCAGGACACCCATCTGATTCAGCAGCACCTCAACATTATCCCTAATCTTCCTTTTGCTGCTGATATACTTGTAGAAGCCCTTCTTGTTGTCCTTGATGTACTTTTCCAGTCTCAATTCCAAGTGGGTCTTGGCCTTCCACATTGCATGTCTCCACACATTGACAATGTTCCCATAGTCCTTCCACATGGCCTGTCCCTTTTTCCATATCCCATAGATTTCTTTCTTGCCTTTGAGATATACTAGGAGCTATCTCCTCATCCATGCAGGTCTTCTGTCCCTTTTGCCTGATTTCCTTATCATGAAGATACACTGGTTTTGACCTTAGAGAAAGTAGTTCTTAAATATTAATCGTGTTTCTTGGACACCCGTTTCTTCTAGAGCCATAACCCATGGGGTTCCTCTGAGCAGGTCCTTGAAGAGGCCAAAGTTAGCTCTCTGGGAGTGTAGGGTTCTAGTCCTGCTTACTGATTTGCTTCCCATGTGCAGGACCCTGAGTTCTACCATCTCATGGTCACTACAGGCGGCCTGTAATAAACACACAGAAGTGTCACCATGTTAGGCTGTCCCTTAATTCTCACCCATAAACCCTCAAATCATGTGCCTGTCCCTGGGTAGATCTCGATACATTCCAGTTGCCCTTTCACATAAAGAGCTACTCCACCACCTCGCCTCTCTGACCTGTCCTTGCTAAAAGTACATAGCCATCCATGACAATGTTCCAGTCATGTGAGCTGTCCCACCCTGCCTCTGTAATTGCAATGAGATCATGGCCCTGTGACAGCAAATAGATTTTCAGTTCTTCTTGTTCATTCCCCATGCTGTGTGCATTTGTGTACAGGCACTTCAAAGAGGTATTCAAGCAACCAGGGTCCCTAGAAGGGAATTTAATAACATCACAATTTTTTTTGCTTTTTTCCTATGAAATCAAGTTTTGGGGAAATTTACCTCACTCCGTGAAGCATTTGCTTCTCAACAGATTTACTTTTTATAAAAACAAGCATATGGACTTAGACCAAAAAAGCTATTTGCCTCAATATCCTGTCTTAGACAGTGACTGGTATGCTTAGGGAGGTATATATGAGATGGAGAATACATAAAGGATATTTCCCCTGATACTTCATCTTGGTTTTCAGTAATTAGGTAATGACTTCCTGACCTGGAGGTCATATCTGGACCATCATTCTCCATCACAAGTGATACAAATAATACTCAAGAAGTCATCCAGTCCATTTCTGTTGAATCATGGTGGTTTTAGCATAAAGGAATTGGATTGGTGCTAAAGGAACACAATTTGTGTCCTCATACACCCTACTACCAAAGAGTATGGTTCCACAAACAAACAAAACAATTCTTCCAGGTCATGCACTTTTTCACGAGTTGTGAAGAAACAGAGTGATGTAGAAGTAAGGAGCCTGTGAAAAGAGAGGTTGAAAGAAGGAGCTAAGTTAAATTCTCACATGTGATTTGCATATTGTATCGCAGTAGGAAAGGCTTAAATAAGGATGAAAACAAGACAGAATGGGAAGGAAAGGTTTTTGCTAGAAAGAGGAAAACATCTTTCAAATTGTTGAAATCATGCATGTTCTAATTAATATAACAAAGGAGTTGATAAAAATTCAGGCATTTCAAACGAAAAGAAAACCAGTGCAGACTAAACCAGAATTTGAAGCTTGTACTAAGAAGATAAAATCAAAACTAATACTACATCCTTCACACATATCAGAAGAAACTCACAGACTTTAAGAAGGGATGGCTGATCATCAGGATATAATGCTACACAAATTATTCGCCTTAAGATTCACTGTAGAAATAAGAGAAATTCCCCTTCTGTAACATTCTTGTAGTGGGCTCAGCAAAGAGTCTGTATGAAACTGAAGTGGTTGCAGGAGGGACATGGAAAAAAGCCACAAAACAAACACTAAAACATCACCAGACCTGGATCATGTGCCCCCAAGAGCCCTAAGAGATCTCAAGGATGAAACAGCTAAATTACTAACAGCACCATCTAACTTCTGTTTTAAGGTTCCCATGGCGCTTGAGGACTGGAGTGTAGCATCTGTGGTATCACAGATGTGATATTTTTTTAAAAGCTCCTTTGGGATCAAGAAACTTCCAAGTCAGATTTCTTTACTGAGGAAATTACTACAAGTACAAACGAAGTGTAGAATTAGAGGATACCTTGAGAAATATGGCCTGCCTGGGAAAAGTTAGTGTGTTTTCAGTAAGGTGAATATTTACCAAGTCATTTATCAATATTCATACATACCAGAACTACACTTCTAATTTGCATTTATCCTAAAAAAACACAGTAAGAAAATAGATATAAACAAAATAAATTTGAACACCTTTTTGGTATCTAAGAGTTAGTAAAAAATTTCCCCATAAAATATAGTATGCCTTTTATATATTTTTATATATTAAGAGAATAACATTTTTCAAGGCTTTTAGAAAAATAAAGTTTCCCTTATAGGGAAAATAATAGATCAGATTATTTTCTGTCCATGAACCCCATGAAGTTCAACAAGGGGAAGTGCAAAGTCCTTCACTTGGGATAGAGCAGCTCCAGGCACCAGGAGATGCTGGGGGCCATCCTGTTGAGCAGAAGCTTTGCAGAAAAGTCCCTGGGATTGGACACCCGGTTGACCATGAGTCAGTAATGTGTCCTTGCTGGAAAGAAGGCCATCCTGGGCTGCATCAGAAAAAGTGTTGCCAGCAGTTTAGGGGAGGTGATCCTTTCCCTCTGCTCAGCACAGGTGAGGTCCCTCTCTAGAGTGCTGTGTCCAGTTCTGGGCTCTTCAGTGTCTGACACTCATTAACATAGTCCAGAAAAGGGCCACAAAGGTAATTAAAGGTCTCAAGCATCTCGTGTGCGAGGAAAGGCTGAAAAAGCAGGAACCCTTCTGCCTGGGTAGGAGAAGGGTCAAGGGGATCTCACTGATGTGTACAAACAGCTCAGGAGAGGGTGCAAAGAGGACAGAACCAAACTCTTTTCAGTGGTGCCCAGTGACAGAGCCAGAGGCAATGGGCACAGCCTGAAACACAGGAGGATCCCTCTGAAAATCAGGAAACACTTCTTTACTGTGAGACTGAGTCCTGGCACAGGTTCATCAGAGAAGTTCTAGAGTCTCCATGCTTCGCAATATTCAAAACCCCTCTGGGCAAATGGCTCTGGGTGGCTGTGCTTGAGCAGGAGAGGTTACACCAAATGGCCTTCAGAGGTCCATTCCCACCTCAAATATTCTGTAATTCTGTGATATCCTTAATGCAAGAAGAAAATGAGAATGGAAAAGACACAGAGGGGTGATTACCTTTCCAACCCACAAACTTCTTCAGCCCTGGATAAAGTGGCCAGTCTACCTTCATGGCCGGTCTATTTTTTAATTGTTATGAGAAACAACTCCATTCTTAAGTCTACTAGGCCAGCTTTGGACTGGTATTGCTTTTTCTGTCCCTTTTCTTTCTCTGTTGATCATTTCCTTCTTGTCCTGGCTGTCACAAGCAGAGCTATCCTGATTTCACTTGTGCTGAGAAACCTGAGTCTCAAGATGCGATTGTGGAAAAAACCTTTCCAAGTTTTGGGGGGTAAGAAATTCCTCACCCTTTTCTCCACACTTTTTCTTTCTGATTAAAACTTAAGAGTCTTATTTCATTGAGGCTGCCTGAATCTATCTGGGTTGCACAAGTCACACATATTTTTTTTCCTACCTCTCTATACTCTAGTGGTTTCCTGTCAGAAAGAATTTGCAGGGGAAAATTGGCAGTGCATTACTTTAAAACATGGAAAGTTCATGCTATTACCCAAGATTTGGACCAATCTTACTCTTCTCTGATCGATCTGGTGATATACACTTTTTACTTACTTACTTACATTCATTGTTCCTTCTTTTACACAGCCAAATTTTATGCTTATCTGACACTTTTAAACAAGTTTACAGAGGAAATGCAACTCTAGGTCACAGATTTTGGTGGGGTATTTTTCATTTTTATCCAGGAAATCTGACTTGAGCTGCTACAGTGCCACCTCACAGTTTAATTACCTTGGCTTCAAGAATGCAGAATAACTATCCTGAGTTTCTGCTTTCCTGCAGCATTCAGCTGGAGCAAGCTGTTGTAGCTGTGGTGCCTCCAGTCTGCAGCAGCCCTCCAGCTGAACTAGGCTGGCCAAGAGGAAATAACTTGAAAGAATTCATAACTAGGATCTGTTTGGCTGATAAATAAAATGTTTTGCTTCCAGTTTCTTTTAAGCTCTCTTTTCAGAAGCAGTCTACTTGCAATTCTCTAACCAAGATTCTAAACAACATTTCAGGCTTGAACCCTACTGTGTTATTCTTAACACCCTTGTGCCTCCCTGTTCATGGGCCGGGGATAGAGCTGGCTGTGCTTTTGTTGCCCAAATCCCTTTCTTCTTCATAGGTGTTACCTGGATCAAGCTCCAGCAATAAAAAGGAGTAGCAAAGACCTGAAGCAGAACAGAGCTGCCCTTCCAACTCAGCATATTCTGTGATTCTGTGATCAGAGCCCAGGACCTGACAGATACATCAGGTGGGAAGCCAGGCAGAGGGTTCTCGGATTGTGGGGGAGTGAAAAAAGAGGGGAATTTCACATAGGGTTTCTGCAGCCATTCTACAAGATTTACCCTTTAGAGATAGTCGGATATTGAGGCGTACAGAGATCTGTGAAGATTTATTTATTCCTGTTCTGAAAGCTTAATAATACCATGACAATTACCATTACGATGCCTTTTTTATATCTACTGGTCTTGTCAATTGATAAACAGATAAACATTTTCTTTAAAGTACTGTAAGTGCAAGGAATTTTATTTTTTATAAAATATCTTTCCACTCTCCAAAGTGTGGGATTTTTAACCCAAATAAACTCTGTGCATGCCTAACAATAGCTAAATACCAAAGTTTAGAGAAGCCCTGTGCAAACATTTGTTTTGGCAAAGTTAGTTGCCTGCGCAGTCTGCAGGGAGTAGATTAAGTCCAGGTAATGAATACAGCAGTTCCCTGGGAGAGAAAGCAAGAAAGAGTAAAGATTTTGCATTAGGGGTTCTCATAAATTTATAGCAATAGTGTGTGTGAGAGCATTTTTCTCAATGGGTAAGAGTACATTCAGAGAGAGAGACAATCTTGGCAAAGATTTTGGCTGCTGTGCTGGACTGACTAACCTCACCAGCTCACACTGAATATTCCCATCTGTTATTTGCAGCAGTCAGCATGTTGCTGCTGACTCTGTGTCACACATTTGTACCCAGCATACTTACCCAGGATTCACAAACACTGCAGGCTTTCTCTCTCAACTTTCGTAAATCAAATGTGGACAGTATCTTTGGCCCAATCCAGAAGGTGGCCATTAATACACTGATTTGATCAATGATACAATAACCTCATTTCCTTTATCTCATCCAGATAAAGGGATATAGGCACATTACACAAACAACTTCAGGAACAATTTAGTGCTGCTAGAGAAAGCAGGCAGGATATTTGTTTTAAAACCAAGGTTTTAAGATTCCTTTTCGGCAATAATTTTATGTCCTTCTGAAGGCTCACACTGCCAAAAGCCCATGAAGTTCTGCATTTTGTTAGCTCTGTTGATTATCACAGCCCTGGAAAGCTCAAAGGGAACACGCTCTCTTAGTGCTTCTGTCACCCTGGAACGCGTGGGTGGTTTCTCCCTTACCTCTGTTTCTCATAAAACACAAGCTGCTAAAGCAGCTTTCCTTTGTCCTTCAGTTATCCTTCAGCAGCGTAACTTCATTTAACTGAAATTTCCTGTAGTGCTTGTTAAGCATTAAGGATATTTATAAAATAACCATGCAGATTCCAAAGGGAATCCAAAGCCATCTCAATATAATAAAAGTTCAAAATGTCTTTATGTCCAATGAATGGTGTGCAATTCTTTGGGAGTGAAAACTCCAGCCTGAAGAGTAGAACCATAAAATGCAAAATCAGCAAGTATAGGAATTACCAGAAAGTTGCAGATTCAAACTACCAACTAAATTAAAATTAGGAATGCTAATGCTTTTTTAATTAAAGGGATTCATTTGGTTAGAGGGCAAAGTGAACTGGATCATTATTTTTGATCGCTAAAAGACAGTTTACAGTAATGGGATTCGATAATGGTTTTGCTGAAAGCAAGGAAAAGACACTTACAAATGATACTCCGAAGTTGCATTTGTATGATCCACTACTGTACAATCCACTGTGTTTGCATAAGGATGTAAAGAGGCTTAGTTTTGTCCTATTATTGTTCTGCTGCAAAGCAGTTACCAGTGGATTTACACAAAGAACTTCTGCTGCAGGCAACTTCAGTGACTTTGTCTAAGGAAACCAGGAAAGTTGGCTTATTTGCCTCATTAAGTATAAACTGTTAAATAGCAGCCATAGCACAAACCTCAACACTAATTTTTAGAACATGACCATATCTGCATCAGTTATGATCTTAACAGGACACTAAGGGGAAGAAAAGTGACAGGTTCAGTGCAGAAGGACATGAGCAGGTATAAAGAGAGATACTCTGTTGTTCTAGTTAAGGTGATTTGTCTGCAGATCTGTCTGTTGAAGACAGCTAGACAGACAGATTTATGTATTTTAATACTGTTCATCTGAGAGAACTTATATTTGCAGACATTTGAAAAACCTTCAGTAGACCCTTTAATGTGCTTGTTATGGTTAATCTCTTTTGCAGACCTCTGAAGTCTAGGTTCACTTATATCAACCAAGATAAATTTGACTACAAAAACTAGAAATAATTTATAGATTCCAAAGTCAGTCTTCTGCAAAACCCTTAGAATACATGAAGAATCACTGGTTCTAGAAACTTTACAGTAAACAAATATTATGTTAAATATCACAGCAATAAATACTGTTTCTAGCTCCAAAGGTTTAGACAATGGAGCATTTCCTTTTTTTCTTTTTCTTTCTTATTTTTTTCTTTTTCTTTTCTTTTTTTCTTTTCTTCAGTTTTTCCTTCCTATATTGAAAAATATTATTAAACTGACAACACTTTTTAGCTCATTAGGTAATTATTCACTTTAATATTGTTTATATATTTTTTCTTTGAGGAAGAATTTCAGATTAACAGATAACTTGGGGGGAAAAAATGTCTATCCTTTGGTTGTTGCTACTTACTCTACTGATGGCATTCTTATTCTTCTTAAATGACTCTATCCTCTATTCTAAACCTAGAACAACACTGGAAGGGATTAAGTAGGATTAGCCTGTTGAGACAAATATTGAGTATATAAATAATTACTCACTCCCTACTGCATTTGTGAATTTTGTGGTTGTCTTTCCATTTCGCCAATTGTACAACCTCACCTAACAAAGCACAGTTGTCTGTTTTTGTCCCCAACAGGGAGCACCAGGACTTGACTTTTCCATCACTCACATATGAGACCAGGAGATAATTCAGCTGTTCAACAGCCACTGTGACTTCATACAGGCATAACCACGTCCTTAACTTCTTCCAGCACGATAGCACTTCATAAGAGAACTTTAAAATTTTGTTGGTCCTATGGTTTTGCCTACACTTTCTCTCTTGTCTGCATGGTATGTCAAATTAGGGTCCACAGGACATCATCACATCACATCCAGACAGCTTTGCCAAATTTCAGGTCATAAACAGTATCAGTGTCTCTTTTCCATTTCCTTAGGTTTTAAGGGGAAAATGCACCTATGGTCCCGATGTAGTGCATCTTCTGAGTGGTTATATTTGAGTTTTAGAGAGATTTGTAAATCTGAGGCTTGAAGTATAATGTTGTCTTGAAAACAAAACCCAGTCAGAGAGGTATGAGTCAGAAAAAAGTAAGTTGCCTAAATACTTATTGATACATTCCTTGAAAATAACTAGAAAATGTCAATAATGTTGTCATGAATAAATTCTGAATGTTTTTCTTACTTACATTGCATATACATAGTATGCATTAGAATTTTTCCTGGGATAACTAAACAGCAGGTTGGATTCCTTTACATGTGAACAATAAATGCAACTTCTTTTATTTCTTAAGTCTGTAATTGCACAAAGCACTACACATCTGTGCATAGTTACATGGAAAAGCTTATTCTGACAACTTACACTTACTACAAATAAAGCTTTATACTGTCATTACTTACTTGCAGAGATAAGACTGTAACAGGGTTATCATCTATCTATCTGGCAATATCATTTCATGAGATTAAATATTTTGATTTGTGTTGCAGATGTGTATCAGCAGCAATTAAAGGGATGCTTTAGCTAGAAGCTTAAAAAGACATTCCCTTGCAAAGCCAGAAGGAACATTAGCTTCATCAGCTTTACAAATCCACTTTTTGTTAAATTTTTATTCATATTATGTGCAAATAAATGGTATTTGTTTTTACACACTCTACTAGCATTCTATCTAATCACAGAATCAGAGAATCACAGAATGGTTTGGGTTGAAAGGGACCTTAAAGATCATCCAGTTCCAACCCTCTGCCATGGGCACAAACACCTTCCACTAGACCAGGTTGCTCAGAGCCCCATTCAGCTTGGCCTGCTCAGGTCAACAAGCATAAAGAGCAAGGTTTATTGACTTTTAAGTAGGTCTTTTAGTTATCCTGAGGGCAATGCTGACAACCTCAAGACCTTGTTTTCATGCATTCTGTGTCTAATTTGGATTAGAGATTTATTATTCTACCTTTCTGAATTCTGGAATAGTAAATTTATGGAGAAGCCTGCTCAAAGAGCAAGTAATTCCTTGATGAAGAAGTCGGCATATGCATCCATTAGAAATTCTTCCACATTTCTTTATTAATCCTTATCCATACAATTTAACATGCTATTGCTGAACTCTATGTTCTCTTTGTACTTCTAAGCTTTCTCACACAATCAAAGCTCATCAACACACGTTCACATTGAAGCTTTTATGAAAAATAAAAGGGAATAATATAAAAATTGTTGAATTGTAAAATGGGACAAAGCTAGTGCACATTAGAAAAAAAAAATCCCCCCTCCAAAAAAAAGACCACTGAAAACTAATCTAGAATTTTACCAGTATTTGGAACATATTTGGTTTTGTTTGACAGTTTAGCAGGGTCCATTCTTTATTTTCATCCTCTGGGTGTCTCTCTTTTAATTTTAATGACCCTTTACACAGTCCAGTTTTAGTCACAGATGGATGAGGATTTATTGTTATTGTGAAAGGGGTTTATTCTGAAAGTCTTCAGATTGTACTAGGTCTTTCTGTGAGCAACTTTCTTTTTTTGAGAGCTTATGATTAATATATAAAAAAGGATAATCATGTACAAATTAGGATAAATACAATAGCAATCAAAAAGGTACAGTAATTTGTCATGGATTTGGCAATATTACACATTTAAATTAATAGTCTAGACAGTAGAGAAAGACGTTTTTCAAATTAAGCCTGTATGGGGTTCCAAGCAAACTAGGAGACAAAATATGAGTTCAAAATGTTATAGTTACAATTTTCAACAAGGAAATCACATTGCAAGAGGTCTGCCTAGTTACACAAATAGAGACACAGAAAGGAATTCAAGGTAAAAAAGGCCATGTGGCTCACATGAAACACAAACTGAACAGAAATAAACTGTTATATTCTTGACAGAAAAACAGAAGTGGGAAAGACCAAACCAGGATCTAGAAAATATATTATTCTCTACAAGACTTAGGAATGTATGTTTTCTCTTGCTTTTATAAGAGAGAAGTCTTAGGTGAAATACTGCAGGAAAGGGATGAACTAGGTGATCAAAATTCCTTCTAGATCTGTTATGACTGCTATTGGTATTTTTTGAACATAGGAACTATTTTGTGTCCTACTGGAAAATCTGTCTGGCCAATGTCAGACAGCTAACAAATCATACCATGCTTTCTGAAGTCTCTCTGTGCTATACTAAATGTGGCAAAATATTTTTACATGTAGCACATGTCATGTTCAATAAGCCCTTGGGAACCAGGAGGCAGGCACTTAGTTATCAGATTTGTCAGCGGTGGTGCTCTGTCACTTTCATGAACCGTTCAAAAACTAAAATTGGGTCAGTCAGTTGAGTCTAAGCTCAGATTTCTGGAAACACATAGTTTATTTGTATCAAAAGTAGTTAATTTTATAAGCGTTTACCTAAACTCACTTGTCTGATTAAAGATGTGCCAACACATTTCTTATCATACTAATTGAGTTGATGAGAATTTAGTTCCCACCATGCTTACACAGATTGGGCAATACTGGTGATTTTGGTCTCCTGAATATTTCTGTGCCTAAGGGTCATGGCAGTGCTGGTGTCTGCAGTGATTTTCCTGGCAGGGACTGTGTTCTCTTATTGCCTTATCTGTGCCTTGCAGAATTGCAGTTTTACCTTTTCTGCTTCCATCAGCAGTTGCCTGAGATTTCTCAGATATATTACCTATTGCTTGTACTTTTATCTCCACTTAAGCTCTCATTGCTCAAAATATGTCTCTAAAAGATAAGACTATGGTAGACTGATTTGTTAGACTGATTTTTAGCTTCTTGCTCTTCTCTTTCTCACTGAAAATCTGTCTCAATGCTTCCGTTTGTCTTTAAGATTCTTAATGCATGTTGTACCTTCTTTGTCGTAACTTCATTGTCTGATAACTTCATCCTGTGCAAACTTCTGCATGATTACTTTTAAGTATATTTTAGGTCTACTAATAGTACAAAATGAACTTTTTTAAAATGCAAAATACTTGAATAATATATGAAACAAACAAGAATTTTTTAATATTCTGTCTTTTTCAATGCAAATCTCACACTGTACTTAGATTCACTGAAGAGAATTCTCTCTCTGAAAGTTATGTACTGCCATAGGAAATCTTATGAGATAATTTTTAAACTGAAAGGTATTATAATCTGTGTGCATCACTCAGACTCGTTTGTCTTTGCAAATACAATCAACAACTAACTCAAGATGTGGGTTCTTCTATATTCTCATTCATAAAGTTCTTTGCTTTCACCTTTTATTACAATTTACCTTTATTCTGATGATTAGAAGAAATTATTTTTTTGCTGGAAAAGGATGACTGGATTAAATTTTAGAATTTAGGAAAAAAAAATGTAGAATAAAATCTCTTCACAATGAAAACGGTTCTTTGGCACTTACAGTAAACTCAGTTTTAACTCTCTTACCAGAACAGAAGGTTAACAGCATAAGAGCAGGAATGTAACTGCATCACCTGTTTAGAAAGTGATATTACTAAAAATCTATATTTGAGTAGTTACACGTAATCTTAATGCTTTTACATATGGAACATGTAATAAATTTCATTTTGAGTTTCTTTATTTTCTCCTAAGTAAAAAGCTAATTTCCTCAGAATCAAATTGCATTGCACTTTTGTATTCATTTTTAATCACATAGTTCTGTAATTAATATTTGCTTCATTTTGTATTACACTCTGAATCACCACTACACTGTTTCTTCAGCATTAATTGTAAGAAAGAATGTCTTGAAAATTTTATCTTTTGCCCGTCTGAATAAAGGCAGGGTGATCTTGTGGCTCATTTCCTGACCCATCTAAAGGAAACTTTGTCAATTTAGAAATCTTTATTTCAGGTGGGGAAAATTGCCCCTTTGTATTTTCTCATTACTGACTTGGAGAAATAGACAACATGGACAACTAGCTTAAAACAGATATGTTGGTTTAGAGTGCCAAAATAAGATAGCGTAAATCCTGATATGTCCTACCTAGAGAACACAAGTAGCATTGCATAGATTTTATTTTCAAATGATGGTTTCCTTTTTCTGCTGATTCCACGGGCCTAAAGTTAAACAAGCTTCCTTTTAACAGCACTTCACTGAGTGTAATCACACTCTCTAAACAAACCCAGCTTAATTTTTTCTGCTTTCGCAAAGGAGAAAATGGGAAACAACTTTGGCAAAAAGATTGCTGTTTTTCAAATTATTGTAAGTATGTTCTTTATTGGAAGAGTTGCACAATTACCTGATACATCATTAATAATGTTGTGCTTCACTACAAATATTATATATAATATGTTTCAGGACTTTGTTTCCTCTACCCCTATCTGAGCCAGATCATACTTTCAATATACACCAATGTTCAGTACTGGTCTGTGTGTCTGTGCAGCTTCAGCTCCAATATTTAACAAAGTATGTGCATCTCTGTTAGCATGTTTTCTCACAGAATACACCTTCACTTCAAAGAAGGTAGCTATCCCAAGTAATTTATTGTTTAATGCTATAAATGTCTCACAGACCCTTTATTTATGTTTCTATTTGATTTTTATCTGTATTTTTAAACAATTTTTAAAAGCCCTATTCTAAATATAAGTGATCTCATAACTGAAGGTGTATTTGTTTCAAGGACTGAAGTCCCAGAAATTGTGTTTTACTGCACAAGTAGGCATGCTTCACAGAAAATACGCATTCCTGCTTCCATGACCATGTGGATCCTGAATGTGTTTCCATCCTCCCTAGGTTGGAAAGGAGTAGGGTCTCATCCTGCCCAAATTCTGCCATCCAAACATTCAGGCATGGTATCATAGGACACCAAAGACACTCCCAGATGTGCTTATGTTATAGATAAAATTTAAACCAAATCCCATGTACCAAATGGCTGCAAGGAAACATCAACTAAATGTGTTGGGTGGCCAGAAATAGCTGCAATCTACAGAAAGTTTAGCACTAAGAATTACATTCTTTTTAGCTCTGGAGCAGAAAACTGAAGAACTTGCAACTGTAGAATTTTTCTTCTTCCTTTAGCTCTGTTTAGCTCCATTTGGCTAGATCTAGCTCCATCACAGCTCATGAAAAAGTATCTTGAAATATATCCAACATTATTTTACTGAAAGAGGATCAGTCATTTCTCACTGAAGAGGTGAAATATTTACCTGATTAAACTGTTATGTGCACTGTACTTACCTAAATGAATGCCATGACTTTAAAAGTATCAAATCAGCTTGACTAAAATAATTAAAAGAATATAAAGATTTGACCTGTGAAAATCAGGAAGATATTTTCCCCCATACCCTTAGGTAGAGTACTAAGGAAGGAAATATCTTGAAAGTTCAAATAAGACCTAAAGTTTAACACATTCAACAAATTCTGAACAGTAAGAAAATCTAACTCCAGGATACAAACTTCTTAGAAACACTGAGGAATCAGATTAGTTATAATTTGTTATGGACAACAATCAATTTATTACCAGAAATCAGACATATCTGGTAAAATTTTATTACCATTAAAATATCAGTGCTTTTTGTATGGCCACTTTCTGAAACTTGTGAAGCTTTCTGTTTGCACTCACGTTGGGAAGAAATTAGTTGATACTTACCTGTTTTCCAATGCATTTCAAAAATTACATGCCAAAATCCCCCTTTTATAAATCTGTGGAGACGAACATTGACAACCAATTTCCAAAATGATTGAAACTGTAAACACAGAAAAACAGGAAAAGGAAATAGAAACTCTCTGGTCTATAATCTAATGAAGGATGAACCTTAGCTGAAATTTTCTGCAATCAATACCAGTTTATCAAAGACGCTGAGTATTCAACTCAGTCATATGGGCACAAAGCTCTTGGAAATCCATCCTGAAGTTGTGATTTCAGGAAATTTTTAATCCTGGAGGTTTAAAATTAATGCACATCTACACATTTTAGTCTCAGATATCAGACTGGCACTTCATTAGTTAGGAATCTTTACTTTTTTTATAGAAAGCTTGTAGCTTGTAAAATCTTATTAAAGCTATCTTTCTGTTACCACTTCTGTGATGGAAAGATGCTGAATTTAATATAATTTTCCTTATATAGTCTACAAATCTAAACTATTTTTTGCATGTAGATTTTACATGGAATAGCTTTATATTGGCAAGAGTGAAAAGGCATCTACATGATGGACAGCAATGTAACTATTATTCAAAGCATCTCTGGGGGAATTTCCTAGCACATGCTTTTCTTCCTGACACAGTTGTTTTCTAACAGCTGTGATCATTGGCTTGATTATCTTGTTTGTTATCCATGTGTGAAGGATACATCAAACAGAAGTGATTTTGTGAACAAATCTATTTCCCAAAGTGCCTGTGCCTCCTCCAGCATGTTTGCAGAAAAATCAGAGCTTTTTCAGTTGAACATCTGTCTCCAAGAAAAGTTTTGAAAACACCCTGCCACATCAGATGGCTTTCTTCATAAAAATGCCACTGCTGTTCCACAAATGATTGCACTCATTTTCTTCTCAGGACTCAGCCTCCCTTTTAAATGTTGCTAGGATATCAAGTGCTTGATCAAATTTGAAGCAGGACAGCTTAGGATCACCATTTGTTAATACATCAGCAAATTCCTTTCAGGAATGTGCTGTTCAGCATATTGTACTCTGGGATCAATTGGTTCCTGTAAATGAGGTCTTGAATCACTTAATTAGAATACAGTCCTGGAAAACACTCCAGTGGTTTGGAAATCTTGACATTCTGTGTCTTTCATGTGCCTGGGTTTGCTAATGCCATATTCAAATTTAATTGATCCAGACAGATATAGCTGCAAGATTCCACATGACAGTATGCTTTTTTACAGCAGCCATAAATAATTGCTCTAAGGTGTAAAGAGAGGTACAAACCAGAGTCACACGCACACACTAATTAGTTCTGGGTTCTGGAAATAAAAATACCTACCCTGTATGAGTAACAACTTATTTCATAGATTTCTCAAAAAAAACCCCATCAACCATGTCTGTAAACACATTCGTTGTTTTTCTACCTTCTCATCTTTTATCAACAAGTGATTCTTCTGTTATGATCTTTCTAGCTATCAAAAAGTTAGAACAAACACAGCATTGGGCCAAATCTGATCCTTTGGGTCAGACAACAGACCCAGGAAAAATAAAATCAAAAAGAACTAAGCATTTATATTGGACTTAACAGAGTTAAACCTTGGTTTGGCAGTAAACTGTAGAACACCTCCTTCCTGCTCTACTGCCCTAATTCAACATTTGCATGTTGAATTCAATGCTGAAACTACTATGAACTTCAGATGTCCTGTAACTAAAACAAACTGTCATATTTAAAACAAATTGGCAATTATAACTGAAGGATTAAATTAAGCAACAGAAAAATAGCAAAGTGTTGGGAATTAAGATCTCCATTCACACTGATTTAAGGAAAAAGAAATGTCATGTTCAGTATCTATTTCCCTATCAGACTTCGCCAGGCAAAGTTCTTATGATTGTTTGCATGATAGAGTATGACTCCTTCATTTTTCACCAAAAATAATCAAAATCCCCTATGATTGTTCTGAATCAATTCTGTTAGAGAAAACCAGCTGAGAATGCTTTAAGAATGAGCAGGATAGTGCTGGAAAAGCCTGTGTCTCCTAGTCAGACTGAAATGACTAAGCTCTTCAGTTGTGCCGTTCACAGTAGATCATGGGAACATCTCCAACCCTCAACAGATTCATTCACAGGGACTCTGTAAATATGAAGTGTCTCCTTGTCAAAAAAATACTCCCTCACCTACATTATCTCTATGCCAGATTCCCTTTGGAGTAGGCTGCTAGAAGTCTTGTTGGTGATTTTTTGGCATTATGTTCTCCTAAAGCAATTCCCTGAGTGCTAGCGTGCTCACTCCAGCCTGCTTGCTCAAGTGTGAATAGATCTTCAGCTTAGCCCTCTGTTCCTGAGATAGGAGACATTACATTCCAGCGAGAAATGTCCTTATCAATCTTCTGTACTTGACATTATCTGCACAAGGGGCAATAGAGGCCCTAAAATACCTTGTGCCTCTGGACAATCCTGTCACCAGCCATAGAGTGAGCCTGTCCTCACTGTTTTTCCTTGCTGTAGCTCTTTCAAAGGTTTTTAACCCATGCTGGACAAAGACAAATAAGCTGCACCCTACATCCAGTAACACTGCCTGCAGCCTTCTCACCAGCAGGTGTTCATCACAACCACACAATCTCCATGGGAATACAGCATAATGAAAATCACCTTCCTCATGGAAACTGCCATTTTCTCATCAAGCTATTAACACAAAAATACATCATGTTATTTATTTTTCCCAAATAGTTGAAAACATATTCCTTAGCAGAAATTGGATTAGACTTTTATCTCACTGGCCTAAATCTATACTGCCTCTATTAGCTGCCCTGGTCTTACTTTTATGTATTTGAAAGAAGAACTGGGCCCTTGATGTATTAAGACAGCCTTGAAACAGCTTTCAGACTCTAATTAGGAATCCACTGAAAGGGAAAAAGTGTTTGTTATGATAAATACTGACAGAAACGTAGTTACACAAGCCAAGCACTCCTGGTGTAATAACACTACCCACCTGTAACTCAGCCAAACAGAAGGCTAATGCCAGACAGGGAAACAAAGGGGGATCAGGAGGCCCAGACAGAACAGGAACCAAAAGGCCGTTTGTCAAGCAGTGGCCTTTTCCTTTGCCAAATATTGGCTAGGAAAAATCCTTATATATAATGGATCCATAAAACAATTAGGGGTGAAAGCCTGAATGATCTAGCTCAGCTTCATAGATCAGTTGCCCTACAGAATATTTCCTCCCTGCAGTTTCTCCTCTGACTGGAAAAACAAGACCCAAGGATTTATGCCTTAACTTTGAAGTCTCATTCCTCACCTCAGATATTCACAATTACCAGAAGTTTCAAAGCAACGTGAAAGAAGTTAAGTAGGAAGTTCTAGGAATAATCCCACAAAAGTTTATTTCTACTTTTTCAGTGCAATTTATTCTTCAATATGGAGTTTATATTTGATTTAGATTAGGCTTGCCTTTAACTAATTTCTTTAGAGGCACGGTATATTGCAATCATGTCTTTCATGTCAAGACCCCCCCATCAATTTGACTTAATTAGGTAATGTAAAGAGGTATGATGGAAGAATGAAAATTTTAAAAACAGTTAAATTCATACAAGTTCCACAAAAACTCTCACAGGACTAGAGAAGAGAAACCCAGTTAGCAGTCTTCCTGTGCAGAAGTTAACTCATTGTCCTTCGTGTTTTGCCTGTTGATGTGCCAGATGCTGCATAAGCTGCTTGCCAAGCTATGGCACAGACCTCACAGACCACGATGGAGTAAAGAGGGCAGCTAGAATTGCTGAGGAATTCTGAGAATTCTCAGAAAAGATGCAGAAGGATGGATCTGAAGGTACTGAGGCAGATTTCTGAGGCTAAGGTACATGCACAAAGGACATGAACCGGTGGGAAAGCAAGCTAAATAGTTTGACCTTCTGTCATAAGGAGGCACAGGGTAATAAGCCATAGGAAAAGATCAATGTTCTCCTTCCAGTTCTGCCACAGCTCTGTTGGGTATATTACCAGGTCAGTCAAGTAATCACTCAGTGTGCCAGATTTCCATAAAATAGGGATAAAATGCTGACTTTACAGGTCATAGAGAGGTCGTTCACTTTTGCTAGAAAAAGGCTTTGCAGCATTTGAAAAATCTATAGAAGTGCAAAGTGTACATGAATGAAACACAGGAAGTGAATTTAGGCAGACATCACGTCATCCATTTAATGTAATGAATTGACACTAGAGTTGGTCCAGGTTCATTTCTTATCAAAATTCATTCAGTGAAAATCTCCATATTAAACTACCAAGCATCAGGCTTTTCCTTTTTTAATGTGCCTTCTTCTTCAATTGTGGAACTTTGCCAACCATCTCCTCTGACAAACAGGCCCTTGAGACAACCACCTGACACTGAGTCCCGCATAGGCTTCCGAGAAAGGTCCTTCACCCAACCCTCTCAGGATCTTCATGCAGTTTTGAGTATTTCTGCTTTACACACATGGCATTCAAAAATCTCTAGCACCTTTTTTTTTTTTTTTTATCTAAAACCAACCACCATCCTGAAGGTAAAAGGTATCTTTCCCTTCCTTAAGGGAGCCTTTGGGAGTACAGAAACTATATTCAAGAAGACACGTGTTGTCATCTGGGCCTCTCCTATTGTGAAAGCCAGTCCATTTGCTTCCACTCTCCTCCTGCCCAAAGTTTCCCATGTCTGCATGAGGCTTACTTCTTGTGAAACCTTATTTAAATCCGTGCTTTACCTTTCGGCTTCTGTGCACAATGTTTGGCACCCTCAGTAGCCACAACAGACCAGCTGGCCACTCTGGTTTCTGCAGGAGAGATCCACCTGATCTTCAGGATATTGTAACCTGTAAAAATGTGACATGTTATTATTATATTTGACCTGGAAACAAGGTGAGCTATTTTATTCAGAAGCAGGTTCTACATATGGATATAGAGGCATTTAGGTGACAATAGATGTCAGAGAAGCAAGTGAAGGTTAAAATAGTGAATTCAGCCTGCAGCTGAAAGTTCTTTCATTAAGTTCACCAAAATACTATACTTGTCTCTGTTTTCCTGGACAGCTCACTACATTTCTGATCAGATCAAATAGACATATCATCATGTATGCTTGGCGAAAAAGCTTTTATATTTGAAATACTTACCATAAGAATATTAACAATAAAAAAGTTCTGACAACTGGGCTAAAGAGAATGAGGATTATGCTACATCCTTGTAGGCTCACCAAGGATCTTTAGTATGGTAGCCACTGACAACTGTTGGCATGTGGTGTGGGGTGTAATTGAAGCTTTGTTAATAATTAGAGTAGTTTTACTGGAGTGCTTCCCTGCAGATTCTTGAGATTTTGTGGAGGTCATTCTTCATACTATTACAACTACCATAAATACCTTTACTTGTCTTTCTAACTCTCAAATTAGCAGCTGCTATTCCCTTTCTAAAATGACCTTGTCCCCTCTGGAGATGCCAATACTTAAAATAGCATTATGGGTTAAAGAATTGAAATGGTTTACATTTGAATTTTTCCCTCTCAGTGACAAGGGTTTCTCATCTACCAGATTTGGTTTTGCTATGGCTTTTAGTCCTTTCATCACATTTGGAATAGGTTGTCATTCTGTTACCTCATTCACCAAAATTTGGTAAAAAGATATATTTGATGAAGATCCATTCAGAAAACTACTCTTAAAACCAACAAAGATCATTTCATGCAAGTTAGCAATGTAAATCATCTCTGGTCCCAGAGCAACCTGAGTCAATTCTTTCAGAATGGTCTGACAACTATAAAATAAGATTAATTCCAGTAGAAAATAATAAAGGCTGCAAAGGCTTGTCATTACTAATTTTTTTATAGGATGGGTAAGCTAAGTTCAAAATATGGATCCTGTTAAATACCAGATCTCTTAGTACAGAATAGTAATATTGTTACATCAATTTATATTTTCATTATAGGCACTATTTTTAACCGGCCTCATTTTATAGGTTATTCATATCACAACTTTTGTTGAGTTTGACATTGTTTGATTGATCTCTCCTACACTGAGAGCCATCTGCCCACATTGTTATAAGCAGCAGGACAGCAGAAATTGACCATTTGTTACTATTACAAATGGAAAACATTATGCTTTCATGATGTCCTTAAACCATATTCATCTACTTCTGTCCTCTATAAAACATAGCATATCAAACTTCAGTATTCATCATGTTCAGATCAACTATCTTCTGATTTTATTAGAAGTTCAGCTTTCTTTTTAGCCCAGGGACGTTGAAAAGTATATAAAGTTTAATATTTCATGCAAAACTAGGTTATGTAATGGTTTCACATGTAAAGTAGGTGAACAGATGGATTTCTGCTCTTGTGATCTGAACTAGATTAAATTAGAACTAGAATTAACTAGGTTAAATTTCGTGGTTTTGATAAGGTCATTTAGAACAAGAAAAAAAATTAAATAAAGTAATCATTAATTCCATCACAAAAAATGTAATCAACATCAAGTTTTATTTGAAGAAAAATAATTAGAACATTTTAGCAATAATTGAATTTATTTTTCTAAGCAGCAATAAGAAAAGTTTAAGCACATACTCTGTGCTCGATAAGCTATCTTCTAATGTTGGAATTTTCTGCTACAAGATTAATTTCTTCCATTCACATCTCGTATCCTATGTGACAGAGGATTAGCAGCTGCTCATAAACAGATGCTTGTATTTGTCACAGGTATTTCGGCCCAGAGCCAGCAGTAGCCAGACAGGTGTTTTGTGGAAAATCTACGTCCCCATCACAGGAAGAGGCTGGTGTCTAATGACTGCCTAATAGCTGTTCCTCTCAGACAAAATCACTGTTAGAGCCACATCTGCTACTCCTCTTGTGTCCCAGTAGCTGCATTTGAAAATCAACAACTTTCTAAGCTAATACACTTTTTCTTGATCAAATTCTTCAGGATTTTTTCATGCATCATGTAGCTGATTTGTCACATTGCATTATGCATGAACTAAGTTATTCTGGCTAAACTCAGCTAAAGACAACAGGATTTAAATAGTTAGGTAAATTTATATTTCATTAAATAGAGGTCAAAACATATTTCTTCATTCTAGTTGTTCTGAATATGGATTTTGGTAGGAAGAATAATAAACACTGGCAGTCCATAAACAGTGATTTTTATTGTCCAAAGGCTTAAAGATTAATTTTTCATACTGCAGCAAGCAATGAACAAGCAGACAAGGACAGAATACATTCCTGAACAAAGCAAAATGCTTTGGTCTATGGCCAAATGTTTTTCCCATCATTTTGCTCTTTAAATGTTGTCAGAAAATCTTCCAAAATCAGTGCTACTATCCTCAAAATTTCTTTATTTTTCACAGGGGTGAATAAACTAAGAACTTCAGATTATAAAGTATTTTTTTAAGATTATTTCTCCAAGAAACAAATTCTAAGCTACTCAAACTCTGTGACTAAATCTGATAAGATTGATGGGAACCTAAGTCACTCACAGCAAAACACATGTGGGAAAGAGCAAAGTAGACAAGAATGTTCCCTCTTCTAAGGGAAAAACAGTTGACCAAAAAAACCAAGTAATGCTGAAATACCTCCTAGGAGCAAAGTGAACTGTTTTGGTTGACTTCGAGAAGAGTTTAGCAAAAAACCCAAAATCCTTAAAAGGAAGTTTTAATCTCAGTTATAGACTTTTCCAGTAGTGTTTTGGGGGATTTCTCTGCGGCAAGGAAATTTGATAATATTTTTTTGATCTTATGGGGAGATAAAGGGAGTATCTCAAGTTGGAAGAGTAGAAAAAAAAGAAAGCTCTTAGGACGAAGATGAGAGATCATCTTTGCTTTTTAATGCTTCAACTCAGTTCTTAAACCAGAATTATTACGATCGGAAAAGTGAGACGAAAAATCCCTGTTATGCCATGATTCATTTGCTCTTGCTTATAAAAGAGCTATCTAGGAACAGTTTTTTGGTTTTCTTTTTTTTGGCTATTTTCATAAGGACCTCAAAAATTAGAGGTTTTAAAGATGTTTTAAAGAAAATATATCTATGACAACATTTTGGTTTGCCAGTCTTTCACACCTTTACAGTCTTTTTGACCTAATCCAGAAAAGGCTAAGCGAGTCAAATTTTTATCACAGTATGTTTATCTTTAAACAGGATCTGAATGATCACCTTTTGCAGACATTCAGATTTGAGGGATGCTAATCAAATTTTTTAAGCTATTTCAAATATTCAAGAGGATTCCTTAACCTTATTTACTTCACACCTTCTTGCATTTTTTTAATGTTTAACCTCTTAGTATTTTAAGTGGCCTGTATAAAAATCTATTCCAGTGTCAGTAAACAAAGGCAATCCCAATTATCTGAATTCTCCCCTTTGAAGAAAAAAAAAAGAGAAATTCCTGGTTTTCCATGACTTGTTCTGCCTGTGTCTGGCAGCCTTTCTTGGAAGATACATCTGCCAATCCTTGCTGGACTTGAAGTGGTAGGATAAGCTGGTGGGTTTTATTGCATAAGAAAAACCCATTGTGTTATGAATCTATGGTAACACTTTTCTTATCAAACAAGAAAAAATAAGCTGAATTGCACTGCCAAGTACTTAATGTGCTGACACCATTTTCCTTTTTATCAAATTTCGTGTAAGAAGGAATGGGGTTTGGATACATCCTGGTAATGTATGTCATTTCTGAGCTCTGGAGGAGTGTAATCAAATCTGTAAGTGTTCTAGAGACTGAAACACCTTCTCATCATCAAGCCTGTAATCTACATGAATACATCAGAGTATGGAGAAGGCCAGAAACAGCAAGATATAACACATAAAATTAATTGTACATCATTCCATATGTGTCTCAAGTATTCCCACATGCTTTAATATTTTTTAGGTTTGTGGCTTTATTTCTGATGCCAGTTTCAACTAAGTTCAGAAAACCTCATTAATTTGCACTATCAGGAACAAGTGCTTTCTGATAATGACAGGGTTTAAAGTACTGTATCAGTGGTGCATCAAATGAAAGCCTGTTCAATTCCATGCACTGCACATGCATGGACCAGGGCCTCTGAAGTGCTCATTTCTTTCCACCCTTTTCAGGATTGCCTGGAGCCCCTGGAAGAGAGTAGCAAGGAAAAAGTATTCCTACATACGGAAGAACATGATCAGTGAAAAAATCTTTGACAATTAGATGGGAACTGTCTGTGCTAATAAATACAAGACTAGGTAGGATATAAAACCAAACTACAGTCCATCCCACAGACCCTGTGCACATTCAGGTTAAGTGTGAAAAAATTGCGAGCAAATAGGTGCCCATTTTCTGCAGTTTCCTTTTAGAGTTAGTTTTCACACAGCATTTTGCCTATTCACATGATACCACTTTAGCTCCACAGTAGTTCATTACAATTACATAATCGTGAGCTGTGAACTCCTGCAGCCCGTTTTTGTTATGTGATACAATACTGAATGAGAAACAATAGCTCACAAGACTAAACAAAGTGGAATTATATAGACGAATAAAAGTAATTGTGAGACCACAGTAAACCAAGAATATTAATAGAAGCATAAAAAAAAAAAAATTATCAGCCATACCTGCCAAGAATTACGTGCTGAACTTTTATCATTTTGCTTCAGCAAGGTATTTGGCACAGGAATGCTTAATGATAATCAGTGTTGGTTTCTGGTTTATGTTTAACCTCTGAATGTGCTAACCAGGAATGTAGGGAATCATTCTGATTTTGAAATACAACTGAGTAGTTATGTGGGAGGGACTGTACAGAGTTGTGGTCATAAGGCAGAAAAATGATAGGGAGTATATTTTGCTGTGGAACTTTCCTGTAATGCCATCCTGGAATATTATACATCTGTGCCATCACAAGCAAACCTAAAACCTGCCGATAATGCTCAGGCAAGGGATTCCTAACAGCAACAGAGAATACTGTATATGATGGTCACAGTTTTAACTCTTCCAGGCTCAGCTTAGTTCTATTCCCTTCTGCAAAAATGCTGTACACTGGGATTGTCCTTCTGGCACTGCCAGATTGCTTGTGCAGGTTGTGCATTCAAATGTTGCCATTGAGCTGCTCTGTCACTGCAGGACAGGACTAAAATCTCCCTTAGTCTTTATGTTTTAATAGATGCATATTCTTGTTTTATTTCATTCATTTTACAAACCACAGGTTTCTCTAACCGAATAAAATTACATGAATAGTCACTGTTTACATACTTTTTCTGCTTACTGAAAGTCAGCTGTCATGTAAGAAGGTTTCAAATGAATAATACATTTGGAAGCAGCAAATTCTTCAGCTTTGCAAAACCAGCAGGGCTCCAAAATATATAAATGCTTTAGTTTGCTAAGATTCAACCTGGAATGATGAAAAAAAAAAAGAAAGAAGATTCAAGAATAAGGTTCATTTCAGGACTTTTCAGTAATTCCCCATTTATTTACCAGAAAACCCTAACAAAGTTCCTCTTCAGAGGGACAAGTTGTTATGAGAGGTAGTTTGGTGGAAGATTTAAAGAGTGAAGGACTTTAATTCTTTTCATTATCTATATTATGATTGACACAGGAATGTGATATTAGACTCCTAGCACATCTCTCTCAGCCGAAACATTCTTGTGGAACCCTCTGTGTTGTTTATATTTAATATGGCATTTCAGCTTCCAGGGCATCCTAATTTTGTACCTACACCAGAGAAAGACCTCATGGTCAAGCCACTATTTACCAGTGCATTCTGATAATATTGTTTCTAAAATCAGATGACACATTGTGAATACTGGTTTCAAGGACTGGTTAAAACCCTCAAGGTTATGCCCTCTTTGAATCTTTGAATTCCCAAATAGAAGGATTATTAAAAGAGCATGATCAAGGTTAGCGGCCCCTAAAATTAGACCTCACAGCTGTGCTTTGATTTTGCTGTCTGTGTATGAACACAAAGATCATCGGTGCATTTGGACTTCTTTACAATAGAACAACCTCTTTTTCTTCCCAGACTACCATACCGTTCATTAGAATGCAGGAACCTCAAGGTACAGTATTTGTATTTTACATATATTCCTGTATCAGTTCATGTTGCATACTAACTGATAACACAGACATGTAAGGAATTCCTTTAGAAAGCTTTTTGGAGGCAGGTAACTCAAACTGTCCCCTAATTTAAGAGTTAGTCAACTTTTTCCCAGTTTAATTTATGTTAGATACCACTGTAGAAGGGCAACACATCCTATTGATGTGATGAAATGATACTTGTAGATAAATTAGCTCTGAAAACCTAAAGAGGTGAGTCATCCTTGCTTATTTTTAATTTGAGCACTTAAATATCACTCTTCTGCTTTTACAGCAGTTTCACTTTCTAGGAGGACATAGGGGTTGCTCTGGATTACAGTGACTTCTAACGACCCCAAGGTTATCTAGAACGGAGGGACTGCTATGCTGCATTTGCTCATTGCATCTGTGGTGCCCTCTCCAAGGCAAAATCCTGTATTTGCTGGTGGAGGCTGGTGATCTAGCACTGGGCTCAGGTAGCATTTGCTCAGCAAAGGGGGACAGCATGCCCTCCACAGAGAGCTGGGCACCTGCCCTGATGGCAGAGTCTAGTTGAATCACTTGACACACTCTGATACCTAGAGGGGCGCTGAGATAGGTAAAAGTGAGTTAAAAATTTCAATTTTTAGCAAATAAAGTCAACAAATGCAACATTTTATAAACTTGTGGGAAGATGACAACCAAGCGATAAGAGTTTTTACTTCCACAAAGTGAATAGACACTTTTCTCACCATATGCGTGTCTGAACTTTGGCAGCTGAGATGACTGTTCAGCTTTGGAAATGCTCTCCTCTCAAGGATGGTTAGCCTGAAGTCTGCACTAGAGAGCAATCTAGACCATGCCCCTGAAATCCCTGTAAGAGCTAAACCACTGTTGTTAACACTTTGCTACTTCACTTTTCCTAGAAGCCACCCAGCAACTGTCCCTAGATTCCTTTATTCTGTGCCAAAGGGAAATAATGTGGTGAAACAGGATTTACCAGGCTGGTTATAGCTCTATTTAAATGTTAGGAGAATTCAAATTTCAGCTTCAGTAAATGCTTTCCCTTGGATACACTGGGCTTTACTGAGACCTTTGGACTGCAGAGGTTTTAAAGGTGTTTCAAAAGCAGGAGTCCTGTGTTCAAATCTGAGCATACATAAATATCGAGTTGGGGGTTGTTGTTTTCTTCCAAAGGTCAGTAATGTAAATAGTCATGTGAGAGAAGGAAGTGGTAAAAGGCACTAGACTGGAACTCCAGGCCGGGTTGAGCTCCTGGCTCTGTTTCAGCTTGTGACTGCAGGCAATTCTTATTGGTATAGTATTTCACTGCCTCAGCGGGCTGCTATTAATTAATGTCTGTGTCTGAGGTCTGTGTTAAGAGGGATGAGAGCAGGGAGTCCCCTCTGTGAAGCACCAACAGGGATGCTTTCTGTGCCCAAGGCACCTCTTTCAAAGTTGACACGGGTTTCTCAGCACAGCTCTCCACAGGTAGTCCAGGCAGTAACCCGCTTCCTGGGGCTGAGCTTCACTTCTTCTGTGCTCACTGCAGCTATAAAATTATCATTTCAGACTATGAGAATCAGTTACAGGACTATGAAAATCAGTCATGGGGGGAAAGAAAAAGACCTCATAGTTCAAGAATGAGGGGATAGGGGTTTTTTTCTCCAGAACATATGAATTCAATTTCGGAGAGAAATGAATCTCAGACTGTGAGCACATGAGAAAACATATGAAGAGTCAGAACAAAGAGCCTCTTAAATGATAATCAGTCATTCTATCAACCCGTGACTGTAGCAAAATGTTTTAGTTGTAAAACAGTTGTCTGACACATGCTTGTAAACCTGCCAGAAAGGATATCCCACCTAAACAAAACAGAAAAAGTGGGGCTCCAGTTCAAGATACCCCTGATTTTTCATAACTTTTGTTTAGTTCATGGAAATGCCTAGAGAGTACCGTTAAAGTAAACAAGAGCACCACTAAAGTTGCTCTGTCTAAACAGAAATGGTTATACCACTGAGCCCACCGGCCACGGGGGCCACTGCAAACCCATTCCATCTGTAGCTTGGCACAGCAGAGGAGGGAGCGGGGCTGCTGCAAGCCCTCAGACGGGGATCCTGATGAGGGGTTCCTTCTCCTCAGGCACTGCTGCTCAAGTTGGGCTCATTAGCCATGATTTGCAGGGCTGCGAAATGTCTGGGTAAGTCAGTGCTAGAGGAGGTCCCGGGCCTCACCGTGGGTGTGGAGGCTGTGGAAAAGGAACTGAAAGGTCACTCACTACACAGTGGGAGGGACCTGGCAGCAACAGGAGTGGAATCAGCCCAGACAGCCCTTCGGCTCAGGAGAGCCAAGTGTTGAGTAGGTACCTTGCAAGCACTAGTGAAATTACTACGAGAAATCAAATTATTCCAGTAAGTTTAAGGTATGCTTGTGGCTATGCAAATGGAACAGGAGTTGGCAAGCTGGGGCTTCCAGAACATTACAGAAAAAAAGCAACCAAACCCTAGAAATTATTTTTAAAATTAAATTAAAACTAATCCATCATAAGTGATAGGATGGCTCTCAATACTAAGACCTTCTATGAATCCAAATGCTCTTGTTCCATCAATATATCAAATTCACATATTGACTGGAACTTTGAAAAGTGAAAATTAGGAGGCTAATATGGGGTTAAATACTCATCCTAACCCAGTCTTTTTAAGTCTTTATTATGTTTCTATTCTTTGCAGAGGAAATACAAAACAAACTGTTCTTGCTATCAATCATTCTTCAAAGTCAAGGAGGAAAAAATATATTTTGTTACGTATATAAGGTGATTGATCAGTATAATTTATTTTAATCAAAGCAATGTCCATGAGCATTAGCAGGTAAGAGGAGAAAGAGAATGAGAACCTTTGAACATATATTTTACTTTATTTTTTATATGAAGTTCACTATCTTACATTGGGATCCTTGTATAAAACAACAAAGATGCATAATTTAAGGTCAATCATCAACAATGTTACATGGGAAAGATAGGATGAAATGGGGATCCGATAACTTCTGAAGACTGTTTTAAGAATTTATTGAAAGCTATTTAAAAGAGCTCTCTGTTAGGGGGATAACATCTCAAAATACTTGGACTATATTGAAGCAGAAGAATTCAACCTTAACTAACTTGTTAGAATTCTTTGAAGATATTACTTCCATGATAGATAAAGGGAATTCTAATTTAATTAGGTTTTCAGAGGATAGTTAGCATTGCTCCACATCAAAGATTGCTGGATAAAAGGTACAGAACAAAGACTAAGAGCTAGAGTAGAATAAAAATTTTCTCCCAAAGAACAAAAGAGAATGATGTTTAGCTATTTTTAAGGAAGAAAAGAGATTATTACATATGGCAGGGTTAGTTGAAGTATAAGATTTAAACCTTCTGAAATTCTTGAGGCATATATAGTTTGAATGGGACTTTTATAAATCAATGGGCACAGTTTCTGACAGAGTACATTCGCTTTGTCCCTCACAGCTATCAGAAATTTACCTGCCTGATGCAATATGACAGATGTTTCCAAGTTGATTAAAAACTAATGCACAAGGGAAAATTATGGATTTCTTCCAATATTCCCCTGTCCTGGCAATGATTAAATGGGAAATTAAAGACTGATGTGACATCTCCATGCCAAACTAGTCAAAAAGCATGGCCACAGCAGCCGTGGTTATCTAAAAGTTTATGAGAGCAGTTTTCAGGCTAATCTAAATTGGCACAAGAATTTTAAAACTCAGCAAAGTTGTAAAGCATACACAGCTATCAGACGAAAGCTGTGTGCTCACTGTCTGCACTGGTCTTTAAAACTGCAGGCAAAGAGATTAGAGCTTCCCCAAGTTCAAAACTTAGAAGAAAGTGGGAAATGTTGCCATCACAACTACTTTATGCCAAGACTTTACGTAGTGCTAATGGAAAAAGTGCTGGAAATTAAAGACCAGTTCAGCATGAGTTAGAGGAGCATAGTGAAAAAAGAAGGGAAGTGAGTTTCAGATAAACAAGGGTAGAAAGAAAATACCAGGCATATTGAGTCGGACAGGCTTTTCCTGTCCTTGTGCTGAACATTTCTTACGCTGCCTTCTCTGTTTTCTAGTTGTACACTCCAGGTGAAAGGGCATGCTTTGCTCTTGTGGGGGTTTTCTCACAAATATGATAACTGTTACTTCTCTAACCCTATCCTAAAAAGTATGTTAGTAGTATCAGATTAGAAAACAATAACACAAAATTCACCATTCACAGCAGTCAGAGAGCCAAAGCTGGGGACTATATACCAATTTTGGGGACAATTTTGCCTCCCTCTTTGCACCTTTGTTGCACAGTGAAGCAGAACACTATAAAGCCCTTTAGGGGATTACCTGCAACTTAAAATGGCACATATGTATCACAATTACACTGTATTCCAATAGAATCAGCACACCATTTGCAGCAAGAAATCCCTTTGATCCTCTCCACAAAGTCTGGTGAGTAGGCTTCTCTGACAGAAAGTCATTTTATTGAGTGATTTGGTGGAGACAATCTCTCTTGGCTGGTGTAGCAATTGCAAAGGAAGAAAACCTTGGTAGCTATTCAGAATAATGAAAATATGTTTTAAATTATATTCTTTATCCTTAAGATAAAGAATGTAATTTTCAACTTATTTTCAGCACACAGGCTTCAATAATTTTACAGTCCAAATGAGGATACAGTTCTCAGGCACACAGTGGGAATAGGAGTCAGTTGATTAGTAAAGAGCAAATTATCAAAGGATCTGCAGCACCAAGGGTTGCTGCCACTGCAGAGAGCCCTGTGTGTGTTACAGATCAGACCACATTTGGATGGTTGCCCTTCTAGCTGCTGCGAGCACAAATACCCATTTTCATCAGCTTATGAAGGAAAAGTTGGCACCCATAGACACCCGTTACTAGAGTGCAGGCTGCAGCACAGGAAATGCAGTCATGGTCAAGATTTTCCTCTGTTTAAGTCCACGTGTTCAGAGTCCTGTATTGTTTGCTGTATACTCACTACCAACTGTAAACACTCTGATGTTCTTTGGAGGTCCCCAAACTGGCCTTTTCCTATTCGCCTGAAGAGAATTGTCCGGAACAAAATTCACCACAGAGAGAAAATTAAGAACCAAAACGATGCACAGAGAGAAAATTAAGAAGTAAAATGACAGAACCAATCTGCAACCTTGCCTATGGGGTTCAAAGAATCACTGGAGAGATGGCAGAGGGCCAAGGGGCTAGGAGGGTGGTCTAATGAAGGACCCAAACTGCAGCAGAAGTTTAGGGTAACAAAGCTTTGTGCAAATGACCCTTTTCCTGAGCAGTGCAGAACATCAGAGACACAGCTCATAGTGCTCATCCTAACCCAGCCATTACAAGCTGGAGCAGATGCTTTGATCAACCATTTGTGCTAACATTGTTTGCCGTGGCATAAATAAGGAGCACTTCTATTTTGGTCAGAGAAGTTTAGCCCAGAATAAAACTGCAGTGACATCAACATGAGACCACAAGGATCACAGTCTGCCAGTTTATGGAAAAGTTATGAGCCCACATACACATTGTTTCCCGGGAACAGGAGTTTTCTATAATTCATTACTAAACTTTTTAATCCTCAGAAGAGTGAGAGTAAAGCCATTCTGTTTATTGTTAGCTCAAGGTCAGCTTTGCTGAGTGTTTATCCTCTAGAATACTCTCACAGACCAGGCTGGGCAAAACAGCTGGTAAATCTACCAGAAAAACATCATGTGCACCCTCAGTTTCTGAAAACACACAGTTTCATGGTTGCCTTCACAACAGCCCCAGCATGATGCAGCTTTTCTGACTTTCTGTTTCTATACATCTACCACTAATGAAGTGCCTAAGATTAGGCTGATGGCTCTGCCTGTGGCTGTCTCTGGAAGAGGAACAACTCTTTTCCATTGACTGCCATCGAGGGATGTGGGATTCCCAAGCAGACAGATTCCAGGCTGCCTAAATGGGCAGCACAAGGCCCAGGTGGACACCAGAGCTCAGGTCCAGCACAGGCTTCAGCAGTCAGGTGAACACTAAAGACTTTGCATTGCACCAAAGTCCGCTAAAACAGAGCAACCAGGAAACCATTGCTGACATGAACGCAGATTTAAGAATTTTTCATTAGCAGGATGGTGACTGCAAGTTTTAGGGCTGTATTGCTAATGATAATAGGGTGAGGAAGTCACTGTAATGTGTTATAAACAAGTCTTCATATTGCAGTAATTCTCCCATGAACTGAAACTCTTTTTAAGGAACATTATTGTTCCATATCACTCCTGGTGTTTTCTAAAAGAGCTCAGAGGAAATGACTGGCTTTGTGAGTGCCAGATCTCAGGGTATAGAAACAATGGGGGACCATATTAAAATAAAAATTAAAAATAAAAAAAGAAGTAACATTTTTCAGGCAGTCTTCTAACTTGCAACAAAAAAATCCTTCAACCCTCCTGATGTTCCTCACTAGGGACTGGGATTTGTAATAACACCAGTAAAGTCAGGGGTTTTTAGACAGAAGTTCATTGCTGTGTTCAAACAAAATACTCGCTGTATTCAGATCAGCTTTCTCATTTAGTTTTCTGCATTCTCTCCTCCTTGTTTCAAGGATATTTCTAGGTAGAGCCCTTTCCTGACCTTTCAGGTTATTCCTAGATTTTTCTGTCAAGGAAGGGGTGGCATTTCAGTAGGCTGGGCTCACTTGCTCAGTCACAACAAAGGAAAATAAAAATAACCAGCTGAAAAACTGAAGTTGCTGGAATGTGTAATACTCAGCATTAAAATGGCACAAAGTGCCTGCCTATTTATAGCTCTTGTTTTGAGAAAGAGTGAGACACGCTTTGGGCACTAGATACAATGGATCACCCAGGAAAGCGCGTGGCCTTGCATTCTGCATGTGAAAGACTTTGTTTGTTGCAATACCAGTAATTTCCCAAGAAAATGAGGTTTATTCAGCATTTTATTTATCTCTTTTATGCAAGCAAATGCCAGATTTGACATGGCAGTTTGGTTGCTGAGTAAAGACTTGGATGACTAAATAAAACACTGTTTGCTGTAATTCAGCTTTATCCACATATCTTCGTCATTAAATCTTTGCTGAGACATGCATGCTTACCATGATTATACAAGAAATGTATTTTTGTATACTAAAAGACCTGTATTATCTCATTCATCAAATGATAAGACTTAGAGGAGGACAAAACACTCCCAATTTACCAGTACCTGTACTTTTTAATGTGCTTCTTTGTCTTTATTTGAGTCATGCTGAACTGTATTTAATAAATTAGGAGTTTCTCTCTTTCTTTCAAATTTTCACGTAATTTCTTTTGTTTTGTTTTCCAGTTCAGTAGAAGGTAGGAAAGAATGAAATGTCAGAGAGCAAAACAACTGGGGAGAAATAACGAAACTGCTGTTTGCAAGAAATAGAAGAAAGCTATGCTGCACATAACATGCAGAAGACATATACAAAAAGACAGCACTCTTATAGCAGCCCAGAGATTTTTGATGCTGTGTTTAAATGTAAGCCAAACCTTACTGTGCATCATGTGGATGGATGGCAGACAAGAGTAACTAGTAGGAGTACTTTAAATAATAAGTAAATAGGAGTTAATAAACACACATTCTGTGAACTGAGGACCACAAGAAACTCCCTGTCATGTCAGAAGGTCAGTTCTGTGGTCCACCTAGCTCAATCCTCTGTCTCCAACAGCAACAACAGGAGATGCTGGTTAGGGAGAGCACATGAGCTGAGCCATTCTCTGCAGGCTCTTCTCCTCGTACTCCCCAGTAGAGTTCCTGGAGCAGAGGCCAAGAGGGCACATTCCTGTCTATTCCCTTCAGCATGTCCCCATATAGTACCCACTCTGGAAGAAGAGATAGAGACTGTCCATGCTTTTTGAGTCTGAAACCTGTAATCAAGCATGACAACAAAGGTAGGATCAGAAGTGGGGGAAAAGTGCAGTAGAAAAATGAAGGGAAAAGATTCTGAAAAGACTCTGAAGTGATTCAGCAGGGTACAGTCACTGCAAAAAAATTTAAAAAAAGAAGAAAAAGAAATTCTGATCTGAAGCCAAATCATAAACGCGCTCCTGTGGATCCATTAAGGTACATTAATGCTGCCACTTTCCCATCTGTTCCCTGAAGTTCCGAACCAAAAACAAGTCATCTGCAGTCTTGGCTCCCTTATTGTGTGAAACATTCATCTATTAAATTAATCTGGAGAAAATGTATCTATTTCATCCCTGGTGGGACTTTGTTTTGTTTTAATAGGGTTGCATACCATGGATTGTAGCCCATTGAGGCCACAGATAAAAAACATGTGAATAAAAAACAACAAATGAAACAAATAAATAATGACTACACGCTATTTTTTTTCCTCTAGCAGAAATGCCTTTGGAATGGTTGCAACTTTTTTCTGTTGAGTTGAGAAGGCTAGCAATTTACACTAACAAAACTGGCCCAATAACCCCAGGAACCCTTATTTTTCCGGGAACAATGTACAATGACAAAATTTAATGGAAAATTTCCATGTCTTTAAACTCTGATATATCTTTCAATTGTGAAACAAAATTCCTTGTGCCAGTATCACGGAGGGAAAAGTTCATGCTTGACACGCTTGCTATAAAGCAAAAAAATCTAAAATGTTCTCTGCAATCTCCGGAGTCAGTAATTCCCGGATCCTTCGTATTGCAAAATTCCCTTCTGTCACCCCATGGTTATGATAGCTCATTAGCTCACTAAGGTGATGCAACCACTCTTTTGCAGCAGTGACAAAATTTATTTCTAGTGCTTCCAAAACATGTTTAAGTTCATAATGTTCAATACTGTGACATAAAAGTAGCCTAGAAACATGACTGCTGATTTGCTTAGCAAAGTTATGTTCATTTATATGTTTCCACTTAGAGCTAATCTGTATAATTTAATAAATTAAACTAGAGGGAAAGCCCTCTAGTCTCCCTAAATACCCCACCAAAATTGGCACACACCCCCCTGCAGAGAATAAATCTCTAACTAGCTACTTCCAGGAAGATGTGCCATTTCTGTAGCTCACATGGTATGGTCTTATCTCCTGTTGTGGATGATTAAATGCATTATTTTTTACCTGCTCCTTTACAAAAGTACTTCCCAAACTGTTGATTAATTAAGCTGCAACCTCACATGTAATTAGGGCACAGGGCTGTGAGTCAGGCAGTTCCCTCTATAGTTACGTCTGGCACCCAGCACTTTCCTGCAAAACACAGTTACAGAGGCACAGAATCACAGACTCAATTAGGCTGGAAAAGACCTCTGTGATCATCAAGTCCAACCCATGACCGAACACCACCATGTCAGCTGGACCACAGCACTGAGGGCAGTCTTTTCTTAATCACCTCTGGGGACAGTGACTTTATCCCCCCCCTTGGCAGCCTATTCCAATGCCTAATCACCTTTTCTGTGAAGAATTTCTTCCTAATAGCCAACCTAAACCTTCCCTGACACAGTTTAAGGCTATGCCCTCTTGTCCTATCCCTAGTTTCCTGGTAGAATAAGCCAATCCCCACTCGGCTACAACCTCTTTTGAGGTAGTTGATTCATGAATGAGTATTTTAAGATCACTTAAAAAACTAACTGGAAAAAGTATCAATAAAAACAGGTTTAATTTAAAAGCAACATCACAACAAACTTTGTTAGTGAGGTTCACTCTACTACACTGTTTACAGGGCTACAAGAGAGTGGACTTTAGTCATAATAATGTTTCATCCTGGCCAGACTTCAGGTTGGAAAGTGTCTATGAAAATTTGAAAACTCCTTCCAGCCCCTCTTGTGGATGGGTGCCACATTGGCCAACTTTCAGTTACCCAGGACCTCCCCATTTAGCCAGGAGTGATGATAAATGATTGACAGCAGTTTAGAGAGCTCTCCCACCACCCTGGGGTGAATCCCACCTGATCCCAAGGACTTGTGAGCATCTAAGTGGCACAGCAGGTCACTGACTACCTGATCCTGGATTTCAGGGGATCCGTTCTGCTCCCCATCCCTGTCTACCAGCTCAGGAGGCCAGTTGCCCTGAGATTACCAGTCTCACTGTAGAAGAGTGAGATAAAGAAGGCATTAAGTACCTCAGCCTTTTCCTCATCTTTGGTAACTATATTCCCCCCATGTCCAATAAAGAATAGAGGTTTTCATTGCACTTCCTTTTTATTATTGATGTATTCCTAAAAACACTTTTTATTACCCTTTACCAAAGTGGTCAGATTCAGTTCTAACAGAAATTTTGCCTTTAATTTTCTTTCTGCATGATGTATTGACCTCCATAAATATTTCCTGAGTTGTCTGCCCCTTTTAAGAGGATATACCCTCTTTTTTTCCCCGAGTTCTTGAAAAAAGCTCCCTACTCTGCCAAGTCAGTCTTTTTTCCTGCCGGTTGATGTTTCAATATTTCTATTCCTAAAACACAGAGTGTTCATACAGGGGTTAACAAAACATGCCTTTCCCACAGGTATCTTTAACTTAGTAATGCTATGCATACTTTTGATAACATGATTTCAAAATGAAAATATATTTATATTAATGGTACCATGCAGTGCTTTTCTGCTGCTTATTAAATTTATTTAGATATATTTAGTCTGTTTTATTTTAAATTTGAAAACATTCTCTTCCTACTGTTCATAAATTATACAACTAGGATTTAAATTTGTAACAAATTTTCATGTAAATTGCAGCATTAAATTCATTTATAGAGATTTTAATTGAGTTTATTTGTGCTTCCTCTTACTGAAAGTCTTTAGAGCTGCTGTAGATCAACAGACATCAATTTATTTTTGCAATAGATCTAAATTTGAAGTTACTAACTTATAAAAATGTCTCTATCAAAACAGCAAAATCCCTTTTGATTCTCACTCACTTCATTCTGCAATAACTTACCTAACACAGGTATTGCATGGAAGTTCTGAGATATCATGCCTGCATGAGCAATACTAGAATAAGATTTCCTCTGACAACCTTAATAACTATTTCAGTGGTGATATAGCAGCACTATGAAGAAATTAGCAGATAAGAAGAGTACTTTCTTCAATTTTGCACAGCAAGGGCAAAAGTAAATTTAGTTACTTCAGGAATTCGAGTCACCAAGCCACAGAATATGAAAGCAGGATGAAGATGTAAGCTATGCTTTGTTGAAATACACCCCTATTCCCTAGATGGGAAGGAGAATATGAGGTTTCACCCCTTGGATGCAGATGTGGAAAATCCTGTTAATAGTGCTATTAGACCCTGTAATTTTAAAAAACGCAGGTCTTGATTTTAAGAAGGAGTAGAATGCAATCAAAACAAGATAGCTGATACTGATGTCTGGTAATGTGCCTGATGAACAGCAGTGGTTCCTGTTAACACCTTTCTACCTTGCTTCATCAAATTTTACACATATCCCTCAGAACATAGCTCAAAGAATGGTTTAATTAAGAGAGCAGTCCTCTGATGACTATCCAGCTCAGCACGGCTTTCAAATACACCAGCAGAGCTGTGGGCTACTGGTACAGCCTGGGAAACAGGCTGTTCTGAGATGGCACAGTGGAAGAAATCACTGGCATGGATACAGGGAAATACCCACTGTACCCTACATAAAGCCATCCCTAGAAAATATTGTAGTTTCAGGGTTAAAAATGTTACAAAAATGCTGAATTTGAAGTCGTTTAAGACTGTAAAAAGAAAGAGGCAACAATCTTTTTCTTGTGTTTGGATATACCCCCAAAGTGCTGCTGTAAGGGCAAAGGTAGCTTCACAAATAATTACTAGCTTCAGAAATTGCATTTGCCATTCATAGCCTTAAAAAAAAAAGGAACACCTTTCTTGAATGTTAAAACAGTGGTTAAAGGTGGACGGTGGGGAGGTGTAATGTGGATATATATACATATCCTAAATGAATACATACACATACATATACATACAGCTGCTCAGGAGTTTGGCCCCTGGAAAGCAGTACTTTTTAAAAGAATAAAGTTAAAAATCTCTGTGTGGTTGGCTTTTTATAAAAAAATCTTTCTTTCTATTTCATTTTTCATTACTACCCTATTTGTGTGATGTGGAATATATAAATATTTATAAGTAAGTATAATCTGAATATGAGGACTCAATTTCTCTGGACCAAATTCAAATACCTAACCCAATTCTGCTGTTTCAGAAGTATCAGGACATAGACACGTACTGAAAATGCTCATTGCTGTCTATCCCCCATAACTTTTCCCCTTCCATGCTGCAGAAACCAGTTCCCACTTTCAGCCTGTGCTTAGAGGAACATTTCAAAGAAGCAAGCAGCCTCTCCCAGTGCTACTTTTCTTAACTTAACCACATTACCACTCCTTCATGTAATTTTAACTTACTGCCTCAGAACAAAAAAACAGACCACAGCATTCAGCTGTGGATGTCAGCTGTCCCAGCTGAAGTGGTTAGATCAACATGTCATGAAGGAGCATAAACCTCATGGATGAATGAAAGGATATGAGCTTTTTCTCAAAGTAAACCTCCAGAAAGCCCTATTTCCAGAAAGTTTCCTTTTCTGTACATAATTAACATGGGAATAATATATGGGTAGTTTCATCTGGGCTAAGGAGAACCAACTTTTGAACTCCTGGAAAACAAATGAGGGTCATTGCTAAGCAAGAAGCTACACAAATTTTCCTAAAGTATTTTTTTCTATGCTTTTGTATCTTTTTCAGGATAAAAAAATTCATAGTAAATCAATAAAAAAAACCATATTAAACCTCTCCAAAATGTGATGTATATTTAAATTGAGCCTGGAACTGAAAAGATGTGAGGCTATATTTAACAAAGATGAATGTTTTGTTTCATACTTTAATTACAAACCTTTGCAAAACCACCAGTTGCCACAATACCTGATTTCTATTCTCTTTGCTTAAATAGCCTTGTTAATTAACCTGTTTGTAAAGAACAAGCAACAGTTTTCTCTGTGTTGTTTCTGTTCTCAGTTTGAAAAGACAAAGCAGAATAACAAAGATTTGCCTCTAATTTTTTTTTTTTGACTTGACTTTTTCAGCATTATAAAACCAGTGGGTTTCACCCATTCCCTCACATTCCCAGATGCCCACATCAAGGCACATAAACACCTCTCCTTTATAGTGGAAAAAAGGACTCCAATCCTTCCAGCATCACCAGAATATAAAGTTCAGAGGCTAAACCAAGATTAAAAACTATTCTTCATGATACATAAAATTATCTGAAAGTTATTATCTCAAGCCACAGTTAAAATTCTCCTGACACAAAGTCAGCCCCTTCTCAGACACTTTTTTCATTGGAATTAGTACTGAGCAGTGGAAGATGCACACACCACTCTCCTTGGCTTTTATACAAAGTTGTTCTCAGACTGTCCAGGCGCTTTTAGCTGACACCAACTCTTTGGTGTGATGGGTCTTCCTGCTCCCCACACCTCAAACATTTTTCCATCCAAATGACAAATTAGAGAGAAGTAAAAGACACCCTTTTTTTTTTTTTTTTAAATCCAAAAGCATGGAGAAGTACAATGGTTCTGGTTTTGGTTTCTTTCACACAGACACATACAAAATTTATTGCAATAGGGATGAGGAAATTTAGACACAGTGTTAGGATAACATTTTTCTATGTATTATTCCACTCATTTTCCCTTGATTTAATCAGTGAAAAATGCTGTGCTTTACACAGCTTCCTTATAAAACTTAAGCTAACCCAAGTTGACATTAAACTGGTCCAAAATTAACTTCAGAGTTTTGCTAATTTTGTCTAACTTTGTCCTGGGTAATTTAAGCTGGAAATGAGTACTGAAATTCAACACTCAGAGATTTTTGTGTGATTTGTAGTTCAAATCTTGCACTTTCCAGGGCTCTTTGGGTCTACTTTTGTAATAAAATGTGCATGCTCCCACCATGTCAGGACAAGAAACCCTAGCTCACAAATCCCATTCCTCTCAGTAACAACACCCACTTGACCAGAAAAGGCTGCTTAAAATCTGTTTGAAAACTTTATAGTTCCTTTCCAAGCAACACATTAAATGTGCTATGCAAAGGCTGCCCATCATCTTGCCACCAAAATGTTTATTAATTAACTCAATGTAAATACAAAGTTAGTATTAATAACAATGACAGTTTCTTTTTCATTTCAGTAAACTTAAACTAGTGACTTTCTGTGTGTTTGCATTTCTTGTATATGGCTCTCACAGATATTATTCAACAGACAAGCTGAAGGCTTGATCATACAAGTATATAGCCACTAACTTATATTTCTGAAGCAATGGGTTAGTAAAGACTTCTCACTCCGAGTTCTCCAAGTTCAGGTGCACGAATCCTTATAAAATTATTTTTTATTAACTATTTTGCCAAATATGTGAAAGTGCAAAGCACGCCCCTTGACACAAGCACAACATAAAATTTGGAAGTATAAGCCCCTTGCCTATGAAACCCAAGGCAGCTGCTCATGGGATCATGGGCTACAGACTCCTCACAGACCCTTCTCTTGCTGCACCTTCACTTTACTGCTTGCCACCAAAAGCATCCTCACAATATTTTTTTCTCACTAAAATAGCATTTCCATAGTATTTGAAAGGTCTAGGAAGCTATTGTATATCTGAAAAACAATTAGAACTGTCATAGTCCTGAGTACTTCACAGGGAATCTTGTAGAAACACAAACATGTTGGATTAAAATATTCTCCTACTTGCTCCTTTATAAACCAGGAGAATAACTTCTCCATTGGGAACAGTTGCACAGCTGGAATTGAAGGAGTCCCGCTCATGTTGTCTCGTACACTTTTCTTATGGCTGTGTCACTAGCCCAGTTAAAACTCTGTTTAAAGCCTGATGTGTATGCCTAGTTGATTTAGCATACTTTTGGAGTTTCAATAATATGCAGATAGATGTCTAAACCCAAGAGACATTTGGCATATCCACATTTTTAGCTCTTGGTTTGATATATGTCTTTTGGCTGATTAGTTTTCAAAATATCTATTTGTACTTGTGCCAAATAGTCTGCCATTTCCATACAAGCCTCCAGTTTGTGCACCAGCACTTTATAAATCTCCAAATAAAATCTTCCATGTTTATTTTCCTTACAGAGAAAATCCCATTTAATAAGTGTGGACCTCCTTTCTTTAAATGCATTTTTCTATTGAGATGGTATCTGTATACTTTCTAAGTCATTTCGGTGTTTGAGGGTTTTTATTATGGAAAGAGAAAATAAAAATAATACTAAAAATATATTGCATTTCTACTGTGGGCTTTATCTACACATAGCTTAAAGCACATCATCATCAATTTTTGGCTGATGGTACTGCAAAAAGACTAGCATTACAATAGAAAGGAGAGAAAATAGGCTTTCCCAGAGTTAAGCCAATATTTTGTCAGCACCCTGATCTCCTATAGGACACCCACTCCCTTTTAGATACTGTTTGGTGCTGTTCACTATGTGTGCTTTTTTAGGTGTTTAATTTCTTGAAGTAAATAGTGAAGAACATCCTTAAAGGGTGTCAGCAAATATTTTATAACATATATTTATCAATTTTTTGCTCTCATATCTGTTTGATATATGCATTTTGGGTGATTAATATTCAAAATATCTACTTACATTTGTGCTAAATATAAATTTCTATTAACAATTTACTCCCCCTCATCAGAGAAGGGGATTTCTCACCTTCTGGTCCCAGAAGGAGAATGTAAAACCAGGATGGGACAGGAAAAGAATGACACTGGCAGCAGCATCCCTGGTCATCCAGCAGCCAGGTAGCAGCAGCCTGGCATTCAGCCAGTGCTCCACAGCGCCAAGATATGAGATCTCTGATGGTCTCAGTCCTAATTTCCAGGCCCCATCCCTTTCCTGAGTACCCCAGTAATCACAGAACACTGGTCACTGAATTCACCCGTCATCACTGGTGGCCCCATGGCATATGGTCCCAGTGCCATGGGCAGTAAGTGGTGCTTCCAGAGACAGCTTAGAGCCTTTTCCTTCATTTCCAACATCTGCACAGGGCTGCACAGAGGCTCCCAGAGGGCCTCCATGCTACCATTTAAGCAGCCATGATTTTATCCTGGGCAACCTGGACTTAAAATATTTAATCCAGGATATCTTAACAGCATAGCAAGAGCAGGCTTAGAGGCTCTGTATGTTCAAATATTTATGCTTCCTGGGTGAGTCTGGCAAGAAGTGCTGCCAAGTGTACCTTTATCAGTGTCCTACGCTGGCTAATTTAAAATTAACTTGGGCACTGCCTACATGAGTCGAGCAACGTGTTTGACCGAAACCACCGTGTCCCTCCAGGCAGGACACCCAGTTCAGGGGGAAGGTGGAGGTGAGAAGAATCATTTTATGATTCAAAACCTGAGCTACTTCACCAGCTGGAGAGACTGACAGTGTAATTGAGGTAGCTGTATAGCAGTGCTGGAGAGAGCACCCTCACTCAAGGGAGACGCAAATGAGGAGACCAGCAAGCATTTTGTAGAGAACCTGTGCTCAGGGTGCTGCCAGCAGCTGTGACAAAGGTGTACAGAGGCTGGTGTTTCACACCTGTGCTCACAAGGTGCTCAGAAACCTGTGGCCCACAGAGTAAAATTAGGGACATCCTTCACATGATTTCACATGCAGGACAGTAGCTTTCTGGAATTGGCATTTATCAGAAACATTTCTTTTTAAAAAAAAAACCCAAACACTGAAGAAGTGGGAGAGGAAAATAAAGGGGTGTGCAAATTTTCTCACTTTGTCTACAGAGCTTTCTCTGAGTATTATTCCAGAATTGGACCCTGAGTTTTTTTCTTGATTATCTCCTTTAGAGTGAAAAGCACTTAATTAATGTACAGAGATCAAGTTAAATCATTAAAAAATATCAAGCATCTTGGTGTGTATTAATTTACAGGATTGCTCTAGATGAACACACACCGTTGTAAAAATAATTCACTCATTTCCCAGTGCCTTTCTAATTAGGTACACAGCCATATCAAGCAAAATGAAAGCTTAATCTGTTTTCAGGAGAAAGATAGTGCATTTCCCTGCTGTAGAAACGATCCGGCATGTAGGAAATCAAAGCTCCCGCTCCTTGGTGGTTTAATCGGAGCAGAGCCCTCTCGGTTTCTGCATCCCTTGCAAGACTCCCTGCTCCACCAAACCATGTGTTGTGTTTGAGTAGCGCTCTCCGCTCGGCGTAACCAGCAGAGAGTTTCACTTAGACAAAACTAATTCAGGAGCAGGAGGAGTATTACAAAATTTGCTGTTAAAAGGAAACAAACAAAAAACCAAAAAAACAAAAAAAAGGAAGTGGACAAGTGTTCGGGGAGGAAGCGTTCCGTGCAGGATTGCAGGATTGCAGGATTATCTCAGGTTTCTCGTTTCCTAGGAACGTAGTAACTTCCCCGTGGGTTGTTTTGTGGGCGGTGTTTTTGAATATATGCTAATTCAGCTTCCCTGACAGGGAGCGGAGCCGGGTCCCGGTGGCACAGCTCTCCTGACAGCCGGCAGTGGCGAGCGGAGCCGGGCCATGGGCCGGTGCTTGTGACAGGGTCCCAGCGCCGCCAGCGCTGCCTGTCGCTCCTGTCACAGCGGCCGGGCCGACATGTGCCTGTGACCATGGAGATGAAGGACTCGGGCAGCGTGGTGCTGACAGCCTACCATCCGCACAGCCCGGCCAGGATCCCGGGCATGGAGCAGAGCTTCGGACAGGACATGCCGCCCAGCCATTCGCCCAGCAGCAGGTAAAGCCTGAGGGGTGGGGAGCGGCGCCATGCCCCGGTGTGTCGCCAGTGTGGAAGGTGTGTGTTGCTGGCCGTGTGTCAGCCCCCGGGCATTTGCTCGGACACTTCAGAGCACATTTTTTGCCTCCGCCGGGGAAGTGATTCAGGCCAGGTTGCGGGTCAGGGTTGGGAGCGGGGAAACACGAGTGCTTATTTTAAGTCTTGTAAGTCAACAGATCAGGCCAGTTTCCTGCCCAGGATACTCAGCAAGACAATCCCCACGAAAAAAGGCACGTGAATCGGGCTTCTGCTCAGGTCCTTCAGGACTGTCTTGCCAACAAGTGAGGTGGCGGGACTGGCTGAGCTTGGCGCTCAGAAAGTTGATTCTGGCTTTGGTTTAGAGGATTGTTTAATTCCTTCTCCGTTCACTCACCGGGTCAGAACCGATCCTTGTGCTGTTTTCTGTGAAATTGAGGTTGCTGCTTTGCACACCCATATACACACAATGGGAGACTGCATCGTTACAGACTTAGTCTAAATAAGAAAATTCCTTTGTGCTGCAGGAAACTAAGTATTGTCTTAATTAATGCAGTCGTGTGTATGTTTACCTTCCTGCCTTGTAAGAATGGATGTATTTGCACAGTTCAAAAACAAGCGGTTTGAGCAGTTGTAGTATTTTAGAAAATCCCATCTTTCTCCTAAACATGTCTGAGTTTTGCAATTTTCTACAAAAGAAGTGGTATAAAAGTTCATACTGTAAAAAGTTGGGGAAAGTAGGAAACCTTGCATCATGGCTTGACTGAAAAAATAAGAACTAAAGTCTAAGGAAACAGCAGATGACACTATCCCCACGAATTAAGTCTGTGTCTTCTCTTAATAAAAATAATGATACTTACTTCATATTGTTTATTTATAGCCCCATGGCTATTTTGTTTTCAATGTCATTATTTAGATTAGCTGCATCTTCCTGTTCTTTGTGTGTTTCCCTGGCTGTCTCATAAAGATAACTCCTTTGTTCTGCTAAACTGCTGTTTGAGAGCAGTACCAAAATACACAATTACATGTTGAGAAAAGAAACGGAGTCTGGGCTTTTAGACGCAGTAAGAATGGCATTTGCTACTCAAAACAGAGAGCAGTGGTTTGGCATTGGGTTACAGGGAAGCATGTAGTTTCTTCCCCTAGGAAGAGCACTGAACTCAATCTCCCTTTAAGTTTGTGAGCAACAGAAATGTGGTGTTTTGCTGTTTTTCTTGTATCTGTGCTAATTGTTTTAAAATGCATTTGAAACTTAAGCTCAGAGTGTATGGGAATTTAAATCACACACATAAATCACATGCATATCACCTACGAAAAGCAGAAGTGCCAATTGCAGTTCCTGAAAGTAAAAAACTAAAGCGGATCCTGACATTTTGATGAAGAGCATAGTTTGGAATCTCATGCCATGAGGCAAAGCCATGTGTCTCTCTCCATGTCTGCATATGCATAAGATTTTGGTGCTGTCTCCCCTTTCTTGTCCTCAACTTCCTGCAGCTGTCTAATAGCAATAGCCAAATTCTGCCATATGGGCAGTCAGTGGCTGTCTGAGTTTCCAAAGCCTGTTCAAGAGAGGGATTTTATTAACCCAGCATGAAGTCCTCTGGAATGCAGAACCCATGAAGGCAAATGCACTGAGTGTTTTAGCAAATGGTAGAATAGGCTCTGGCTTAATCCCTACTTCATCTTCTAAGAACTCTTTCCTGGACTGCATTTTCTGTATAGTTTCCTCTGCCGCCATCCTAATGCAAGAAGTTTTATTATAGATTCTGTCTCGTGTTCCTTGATCCCTAGGGCAGCTACCCACACTATGGCATGCTAACTCCTTAACTCTTAAGGAAAATTATTCAAAAAAGCATGAAAAGAACAGAGATGTCACCTGTTTTTTGTTTGATAACAAAAACAGTTTGGACCCAGACCCTGATTTTCCTCTGAAGTCAGCTGCTTAAGTTACATGTAGCTCTAATGAAGTCTGTACTTGAGATGTTTATCCATGAGAATAGAATCTGTCTTGGATATTAGCCTTTGATTTGATAAACTGCTGACCAGTTCTCTCTCAGCTTAGGAATCAACATGTTTCATTTCCCTTCCTGTCCTCGTAACATTTTGCTTGCTTTAGAGTGATGCACTCCTTATGTCAGAATATCTCCACTCACCAGAGCCAGGCTTGGACGTGTCTTCCAGCTGTTTCCTCTTGCAAAAACTTACACTTTGGAAACCTGCTAAGCTGAGTTTTCTCACAAAAAGTGGAACCTAATGCAACCTCAGCCAGCATTTAACTGCACCACTCTCCACCATTTAAAAAGACTTTGATAAAAAGAGAAGGAAAGATTTAAGTAACCATCATGAGTTCCTAAACAAATCAGTAATCTTAAACACTCTTGACAACCCAGACACACAGCTGAGAAGCCCATGAACACGAAACGTTAGACTAATAGATGCACTTGGATTCACATCCATGCACCAACTCTCACAGGGCCAACCAGGCTGGCATCCTGTGTGCATTTCTAAAACACACTGACAGCATCAGGGTCAACGTGAAGTATAGCAGCTGCAAGTATTTTCATTCGTAAGTCCAGTGGGTGTATACCCCTTCATAAATTAGGGGATAGTAGCTGGTGGGCTGTAAGGAGAACAGGAGAAAATTTGCTTTAGTTGCTTTGAATGGAGGATGCATCAGTGTGCAGTGAAGGATAGAGAATTCATAAAAGTAATGAAGAGGAGAGGGGGATGAAAGTTTGACTGCATAGTGATGCCATCACCAATTTGCAAAGGAAAGTTCTAGCTTCTAAATGTACTGTTGGATAACACCAATAAAATGGTTAAGAAAAGGGACCACAGATTCCACGCATCCTCCAGAACATGAGTTCATTGAGGGACTTAAAACAGTGATACTTCAATATCTTTGCCTCAGTTATCCATATAGTTCAATTCTGTCTTTCTCCATTTGTTGCATCTTGAAGACTTATTTAACCACTTCTATACATGGGCTGGGGTGAGCCCTGAAAACTGCACTGTTGAATTTCCTAGAGCTCCAGGAAAACTTTCCTTTAATTCTGCTAATGTAACTAGCAAGTCCATTTTCCATTTTTCTCATGAGATATTAAGGTCTCTTTCCTTAGTTTGCCATCTGCTTTTATGTGCATTTTATGAGCATTTTACTCATATCTTTTCTTTTTTTTTATTTACTGCTTGTGAGAACGAGGTGCTGGGGAGATCTCTTTTTGTTTGCTTGGCAGTCAGGCTGGCTCTACAGCATTAAGGGTATAGTGGGAAAGACTCCTGTTCTTGTCGCAACCCCATTACTCGTTTTTAATCCCATTTATTAGAAAACAGATGTCACAAGTACCAGTACAAAAGAAACCAGAATATCACACTATCCCTGTCAATACAGATCCTGTCTCAGTGCAAAGGTGAAAGTGCTGATTTATGTTACATAATGGTCAACTTTGGCATCCTCATTTCAGAGAATGAAGGGCTTTGTAGTTGTGCACAAATACTGCTCCTGGATTATGCAGAGGAAAAGTGGGGCCATGGCCATATGTCTTCCTCACATCCCCTTTTTATCCTGTTAGAAGCAGCTAGGAGGAGTTATTCCTGTGCTCAAAGGAAACAGGCATGACCTCTATGCCAAATGGCCAGTGAGCCCTCTAAGGTAATTATGCAATTAGGGGAAGACAAAGCATTCCTAAGTGAGTCATGCTCCAGCTTTCCTTGACTCCAGTATGATAATTAGTGAGTTCCTCAGCCTGTTTGCTACCAGCACATCAACCAGCAAAGAACTCATCCTGCTCTGCAAATCACAGACATTTTTACTTCAATGAGTGGCTGTCACTTTTGTGTGCATGAAATAAGAATTAAGGGAAAGAAAAAGCATGTTCATGGGGTTTGTTCCTGCAGAATGGGGTGAGAGCAGCTTTTAAAGTGCACACCAAGCTTTTTAAACTTAATAATCACGCAAAGAGCAGCATATATACTACCAAACCTAGGAGCTTGCTGCATAGGTAAAGGACAAAGTAGATGTCAGCACCACTGATCAACACAGCCAAGAGCCCTTCTCACCTACTTCCCTAGTCACCTGCAAGTCTGGTACTTCCAGTTGTTTCAGAGAAATGCCTTCCCCATCCCTTTGCATTCAGCATGTCTCCCTCCTCCTACTGTCAGGGGGGTGACTTTCAGGCTGACATCACTAAACTGCAGAGTCAAAAAAGAACTGGAATAAATTTTATATTGGTTGAAAGATACTATGTGGATTGAGTTATCTGCTGGCAACTTCCAGGATCCCTGCTCTCCAAGCCTAAGACTTGCAGATTTGGAGCTGATAGTCAAGTCATTACACTGGACAAGCATGACACCAGATTGTTTGGTAGATTTCATTCCTCCTTGTGCACCCCAAGATATTACAGATATATGTGAAGGTGAGGTAAAGTGTCCCAAAATAATTCCCTGGAAGGAATACAACTGCAGGAGGACTCTTTATGCACCAAAATCTGTCTTGTGACAGGAGGAGCTATGTGAACTGTTCAGGTTTTATCCCAACAGAAGCAGATTTTATCACACTGAAGTAAGGTCTGGATGCCCTGAGGCTGGGTGATCTGGTTTGGATTTCTGTCAGTGCTGATTGAGCAGCTCCCCTGTGCAGTTGTACACAAGTGATGTCAAAAATGTCTTCTTAGTGATGCAGGATAAACAACCTTAACTATTTTTGATGTTTATCTCACTCTATCATAAACTTCCCCAGAAGACAAAATAAAAATCTGGCTCCTTTTCCACAGTAAATCTTGACATGACTTGGGCCTTCTGCAGTAACTTGGACTCCAAAGCTATGAATTTAAAATTTTAAAATGTACTAAAAGTGGTAAAGAAAAATCCACAAATCAGTAGCCTAGGAAAGTCAGCATTGGCACCAGCTGGGCAAAAAATAAATTTTGTGGGATAAAACACCCTTTTTACAACTTAGAGAGGCTTTCTAAAATATGATTTTTACAGTATATTTTTATAGATGCTAAGAATGATAATTCTTAATAAAATATTTAGCAAGAGGATGCATATAAATAAGTCAGACAATAGTAGACACGCTTTTCCTGTAGGTTTTAGAAATACTTACAGCACGTCCTCTGGGAGCCACACTGAGGAATGTAGTATTTATAGCCAGCTCCTCATGTTATGGTTGAAACTAGAGTTGGCTTCTCTGGTTTCTTTTTAGTTTGGTGCTCCTGCTGCTCTCCCTGGTACCTCCATGTGTAGAGCTAATGAAGAACATCTGGCACTGTCCCTTTGATCATTTTGTTTGGTTGAGCATTTAGCCAGCTGCCCCATTCATTTTTAACTAAGTCACTTATCTCTGATTACATGAGGGTTGGAGCTGCCTGCAAAAAAAAAAAAAAGGAGTAGGACCTGAGAGCCCTGCATGCCCTACACAGGCGTGTTCAGATTGCATCTGGCAGCCTGACAGCACTGGCATAACAAACTGCCAGGAATCCCCAACCTTCGTGGTACTTTTGCACAGCAGATCATAATAATTGAGTGCAATGTGTGGAAAATGTGCAGAGGTGGCAACTGCAGGACACGGCCATGGAGTACTGGTAAAAGTACTCAGCTAGAACAGTATCTGAAAAGCATCTGGTTAGCGCTGTACAAATATAGAATCACATCCTGAACCAGTGTGGGGTATCCACAGCAAACAGTCAAGCTAACATCCTGGATTTTGGCTAACCACAGGAGAGCAGCCATTTGGCCCACTGAGATGCTCAGCTCCAGCAGGCCAGGCAGCACAGCAGAGCAAACCCAGCTGGCAGCACATCTGCCAGAAGGGCAGGACCATGCTCTGTGCAGCCTCCAGGTACCACCTCAGTGGGTGCATTAAAAGAGCACAGGAGAGGTACCCAGAGAATAGTGCTCAGAGTCACATCCCAAGGTGGTGACTGAAGCTAAGCATCCTACCTGGTATTTTGGCCCCCCTTTTCCTGCATCCTACTTTTTCTCTCAGTGGAAATTGACTCACGCCACCCTGATCTTCCAAGTCCTGTCTGAGTGCTAGGGACTCAGAACAGGAAGACAAAAAAAGAATACATGGGGGTGGGAAGAAGAGGGGGGCAAAGGAGGACAGGAGAAGGATCACATTCCTAGGTATATTACCTGATTCTCATCCTTGTGTGCAAATAAAAGGATCTGGAGTCAAAAAAGAAAAAACTCACAAATGTTGTTTTGTACTGGGGCAGTTTGTAGCTGGGCCTCAAATCCCACCAGACACATGAGTTTTGGAACAGCATTTAAGTAGTGATTTTGAAGTCAAAACATGAAATGGTTTCAAAGACAGGTTGTTTGAAAAAGTGCCCTATTACCCTGAAGGACTGTTTCAGCAGAGATCAGCAGAAGTGCTTGAGTTGGCATCCCTTGTAATTAATGCAAGGAAAAGATTGATGATCTGTGAGGGATCCCTCATTTCTGTAATTCATTTTTTCCTCTGCCATATCTTAACTTTCCAGACACTGTCAGAGTCTCTGAGGAGAGTGGAATAAACACTGGAGCAGGGAGCCTTTTATCAGCTTGTTCGTTTAAAGACAATTACATTGTCTTCTTTAGGATGTTGCGTATAATACTCGGCTACTGTAAGTCTCTGGGATTTTCAGATGTGTAAAATCATCCAGTTTAGGATGTACACATGCTCGATGTTTAGGCAGAAGAAGGCTGAACAAAGGAGAGACAGAAATCTCTGCTACTCAATGTTGCTGTTAATGAATTTCCATCTGAGGACTATACAAGCCATTTTTAAGATCTCTTGCTGCAGAAGGTCCTCTGAGCAGATAACGAGCAAAATAATGACCATAAGGGTTTTTGTGGAGAGTAGAAGAGCCCTACCAGAGAGAGACAGAGGAGAACAAGTTTATATGGTGAACAAGTGTCAGATGTGGAAGTCCAGCTGTGTTGACATCATTTACCAGATGAAGGACAAGTAAAGCAAGATGCAAACCAGGGAACTGTGTTTTAAATACCTGTGCATGAAACCTCAGGATGTCAGACATCAGGTCACTCTCACAGTTTGCTACCAGAGATGGAAGAAGCTTTAGAGCTGTAAGTCTTCATATTTTACTAGAGCTTATTAAGAAATCCCTAGCTTCCAAATGGTCAGACTTGGGAAGGGTATAATAAATGTATAAAGGCCTAAATTTGACTCATGGAATAGTAGGATCCTTGCTAACTACACCCCGGCAGAGTCTGCAGACAGCCAGACTGTGAGTTGGTCAATGCAAAGTATAGGTATGGTAGTGGAGAGCCTCCTCATGATCAGTTTCTTTTTCTCTGGCTAATGAAAACTCAGAACAAAATATCATCCAACCTTGTTTTCTGGCCTAGTGATGATCATACCTACTGGTCAAGAGGGAATTTAGAAGTGAGAATGACAGATCCTTTTTAAGGTTAACCTTAGTATAAGAGCAAGAACTGGATAGTTATAGCATGAATTATTTTTTTTTTAAATTCCAATTTAAAAAAAGGTCAATAATAAATCATGCAGTGAAAGATCAAGTGGGATATGAGCCTTGTTTATACATATGGACTGAGTTAATGGACACTTAGGTGTAGTAATGGAGGTTTTAGCTCTGAATTTAGTGGAAATGGAATCAAGTCATCAGAACTCACATCTTTTTGTCAATTAATTTTGCTTACAGGGCATGATCTGATTATGCTATCTCCTGTCTCAGGTCAGGCTGATTTATTTAATAGTATTCTTGCAGAATAGGACATCAGTATGAAGTCTTAGATAATTAAAACATAACGGTGACTAGGCGTGTCTTCTTTTTGCAATACTTCCCTTCAATACTCAAATATTTTGAAAACTTGAGTTCTAAATATTTGTCTGGATGTATCAGAGATTATTATAAAATCTTTGGTGTAAATACTGGTGAAGCATGGAGCAGGGAAGCCTAGGGCCCTAGGGCATTCTCTGAAGATGTTTTTCAGGCTTGGCTGTCCTTGGCCATTTCTGGGCCAGATGGTGCCCATATCATGCATGTGCAAGGAAGTGAAAGGAAACAGTGAGTTTATCATGATGAACAGACACAAGTGAAGCCTTTGTACTCAAGCTGCAGCAGGATTTCACATTTCAAGTGCTCCCTTTTGGAGAGAGGGTAGGAAGAAGGAAGCCAGGACAGCCTTCCAAGCAAAGGAAAGAAGTCTTTTAAATACATGGGAATCTTTTGTCACCTGCTGAAACAATAGTGTCTGCCTCATATAAGGTCCTTATATATTCCACTCAGAAGATGTGTTTCACTGTAAGCCCCAGTGATCTGTTGCAATCCTTTGATGCTGCCTTGCTTGCCTGCTTTCTTCCCTCCTTCTTTCTTTCAATTAGCAAAAAGAATTAATCCATGAGAATCTAACATTACTGGTAATGTGAATTCTGTGGAAGTATTAATTGATTCTAATTTACCTGTGTGTGTAGAATACGTGCAAGTGCATAGATGCAGCATGAAGCTCAGGGTTACCCGCATGTTGCTGACAACTCACAGACTATATGCCAAACATTAGAATTACTTGTCCCACAAGTCAAATATTAACTGGAATTTTCTTCAAGCATATTTGTTCAAACCACCTGTTGCCTCTGACAAAGAGTAGCAATTAAAAATAAACAAACAAGAGAACCTACTACATCAATTTTTGAAAAGCCTTCTTCATCATACAGGACCTCCATGTTCTGTGTTTAGGAGGCACACCACAGATTTTTGGGAGAGACATTGGTTCTGCAGCTATTTTGTATGGTCAAAATGCATTTCATCCTTAATGGACTCCATTTCTTATGCCTTTTTTTAATTACTGAATTTGTTTTATAAGATTTAGCTAACCCTGGCCTGAAGTTAACTGTGCCATGCTCAGCAATGCAGTAAGATCATGCAAACCAAACCAGCTTGCTTCAGTCTACACCGAACATAAGTAAATCTGCAGTTAATTGCCTTACATGTCATGCAACAATGAGTTACTAGTTTTAAGTAATCACCCATTTGTACATGGAGTTTATTGTCATAGCATGTCCTTGTAGGCTCATTTTTTCTTTCCAGATTCAAACATGGGGTATGATATTCATGTGGATAACAAGGATGTCTATAATTAACACTGTTGGCGCTTTCAAGAATTCTAAAAGATACAGTTAAGTTGTAATTTTCAGAGGTAATCATCTTCTACTTACATGAAACTTATTCAAGTAAGAGATAAGTGCATTGCTTTTTTATTTCACAGTCTTTTTTTTTCTCTCTCAGACATGGGACACTGGAATTTGTGTACTATCAGTATTTAGGGCCCAGCTGTGATGTCTGTATTCTACTGAAAATCTGCATTACAGGCAAAATAGAACCAAATAAGGCAATGGAAAAAAAAAGTAAAACCAAAGAGGTTCAGTCCAACATCATACGGTTTAGCAGCACGGTAATAAATCCGTGGCTTTAGTGGATATCAAGATTACCACGTAATGATTGCACACAGGAATTCAGAACATACTTTTATGGGGTGGCTGCAAGCAAATCTGACCTCCCTCTGCCTGTGTCCGGGAGCTGTATGGCCACGTTAGCAAAGAGTTTTGCCTACGCCAAAAACCAGCCCTGGTGAGGCACTACCTCAGCTGCAGGGCTTCTGGCCCCGGGGAGCCTGTGTCCAGCCCACTGACACGACTGTAGCAAACCTGAAGGCTGGAATTCAAAGTGTTTAAACTAATGCTTCAGGACTGATAAGGGGAAAAAAAAAAGGGTATGTGTTTTTCTGAACAGGCCACTCTGCTGATTAATAGGTTAGGCTGGGTATTTTCAGGTTTAGGTACATAAACAGGTATAAAGTTACACTGCATTTTTCTCAAATACGTTGCAGCCTGGAGGGGAAGCTTTACTCAACTTACTTGAACCATAGCAGAATATCTTGTTCTTTTGTGCGAATCAGGTTCCTACCAGGGAAAAGCACATGAAAAAGGAGGGCTGCTTGTGATATTCTTAGAAAAGCTTATTGACAACAATATGAAAGTATCCATCATCTAAATCCCTGTAGACTCCAGCAGAACAATCAAGGGTACAGCAGGGACCCAAAGCTAGTTCTGATGAATAAATTTCAAAAAGATTTTATATTTTTCTTAGGTTAGATTTTTTCCCTTTAACTTAGGTAATCCATCTGAAGAGCAGAGTTCTGATTTTCTGGGAGAATAGAGCTTAAAAAATCTTTTATTTCTTAAACAAGACTGAGACCAGTCAGCATCTGAATACCCATTAGAATCTCCTTTCTAATTAAATTTCACTAGCTGGATCAGAAATATGATGGCGTTCAGAAACTGCATTGAGCCACATTCAAACACTGTAAATAAGTTTTATAACCTTTATTCTTGAGCTGTCAGTTCAGGCTTTGGTTTCTGAATCATTTCATGGCATTGATCCAGTGCTTCAGTTATGCTGAAAAAGACATTGACCACTGCAAAAGTGGGTGGAAAAACATCATTCAGCAGTCAGCTGGGTATATCTGCTGAAAGTATGTCTGTAATTTTGTGAAGGAGATGGTGTTACTAAGAACAGATTGGTTTCTGAGACTGCCTTGAACCCAGCCAGCTGTAGTTAAACCCTCAAAGGCTGACAAAGTGCATTCCTAATTATATCAGTGGAGTGGATGGCTAGATTAAGTTACCTCCTTTGAGACTATTGGTGACAAGTTTCCATCATTGGGATAGATTTTATATTTCATACAAACTAAGGGGACCTCAGGCTGTGCAACAATAGGAATGATCCAAATGCTGACATGATACACATCTGTGGGGCTACCCTAAAGCCCACAAATAGCCATATCCCATGAATTCACTGGACATAGTAATAACATTTGATAGGCAACCTTTGAAGACTGAATAAATTTAAACTTTGTATGGGATTAATCTTTGAAATTAGGCACAGCAGTTTGCACCAGGTACCATAAAAAAAGAGGAAAAACATAAACAGTGGGAACAGTTTTTCTGGTATCTTTAGAGAAAATACATATTTATGGCTTTGGCCATCTTCACAGGGTCTTAAAACATTCACTGACGTCAGTATACTTAAGCAACTGGTATAGCTGAAGATAATAAGCTCAGTATTTATTTTTCTGTACTTTTCTATGATCTATATTTAATTTAAAACTTACCTTAGTACCACTTTTCTGTCATTTTTAAGTACCTATAAAATGAGTAATGCCCTATGATGTGATTATAACAGACCAAACTTATAATTTCCTGAAGATCACTTGAAAGCAATGAGTAGATCTCAGGGATAAACAATGAACAGCACATCCTTATGTACAGTGAGAGGAGTGACATACTCTTACAGAAGGGGAGGAAACCTCCTAATCTTTGATATAAATTTGATGAAAAGAGTTTGCTCACTTTGCAAGACTGCTGTTGTGCATTTTATGTTTGGGAGACAAGGAAAATTCCTGTTTGCTTGAGCTGACATTTCTGCCACTGTTGCCATTTCTAACACTTAAACCACGATATCTAAAGCCAGAGAGACAACGCAGTGCTCTGTACATGACACCTGGAAAATCCTGTTTAGAGTTATGTGCTGTGATGGGCTGATCAGATAAGTCCCTCTGGAGAAGAGTACATGTTTGTTTTAACTGTGGAGTCTATAGAGAGTTGAATCTTTGGATTACAAATGTAATCGGCATCTCACCACACCGAAAGTCAGATCTAGAACTCCTCCTGGTGACAGTAGGCTTTGGGCTTGCCTCTGAAGATCTAGGTGTCCTGTGTCACCCTTCTGCGACTGACTCTGCATCTTCAATACATGTTGCAGTTCTTTTTTGTCGTTTATCCTATTCACTCCATTTTCTTGTTTAGAAACTCCTAAATTCCACACAGGGATGAATCAGTTATTGAATTTTTCTGTAATTATGTTTCTATTGAATCCAATTTGTGCATTTATTGGACTTCGATGAAAAACAATAAACTTAGCCAAAAGCTACTGAACAACACAGGAAAGATAATTGAGTGTGGCAATTCTGTAATGGCCACTCATGATGGAAAAACTTAGCAAGTTCAGTGGGATATTTTTCCTTTTAGATTCATCACAGTCACTTTTTTGGATTTCTCTCAGAGAAATATACTTACAAATGGAAATATTATCACAAGTTAGCACTGGACCCCAAATTCCAAACAAAACAATGAAGCAACACAGTCTTTCCTTCCTATTCTGATTGCATCACTGGAACCACTGCCTAATAAAGGGATTTTGTTTGAAAAAACTTCCTTCTGTGTTTTTTTCACAGTGCTGTGTGTCTGCATTCCTGTTCATTTGTATGCTTGATTAGCTGAAATCAAATACAATGATGCAGATCTCCAAGCAGCTATAAAAACTCAAAGTGAGCAATACTAACAGAAAAAAAATATTCTGCATTGCAATCTTCATGGGAATTGCTGTGCAGAAAGCAAAAAAGCTGATGCAAAATTATGTATGTGTTTTTCCTTCATCTTACTTTGTCATTTTGTAAGAGAGTTTGCTTTTTAGTGGACTTCAAATAGTCTTGTGAACAGGTAACAAAGGATGCACTGTTTGTGTCTCTGCCTCATGCACAGCTGTCCCATGGCCAGCAGCTTGAAAGAAACAGCTAGATTTTAAGAAATTCTGTAAGTATTAATTGCGAGATTTTTTTTCCTCTACCTGTGATATGCTTTGTGCTTTTGATATTACTTCTTGCTTTTGCTGAGTTAGTCTTTTGTGGTTTTGGAATGAGTCCTGTAGACTTTAAGAACAGGGAAGGTATTTTGGTTTTTGCAGGTGATGTTGTATCTTCTAGAAATGAATAGAATTTATTCTGATTATAGACATCAATTTAAATCAATAGAAATATATAGATATATAATTTTAAAGGCCTAAGATAAGGAGACTGGTGGAGATTTATGTCATCCTATATGCATATTTAGAATGTATAGCTTATGTAAAGATAAAATAATGCATGACACATCCAAACCCTAACCAAGAAAACTTCCAATCATTAAAAGAATCTAAAGGAACTTAGAAAAAACTAAAAATGTAAGGATAGAGTGGCAATTAGTTAACAAAATAAGAAGTGCATAAGTAAAAAAGAAAACACACCTAAGATCTACTTTAATGACTATCATGCAAATGCCTCTTGCTAGTTAGTTGAGGGTTTTTTTTCTTTTGCTTTTGCCTTGTTGTCAACAAAATCCTGGCCAGTCATTCTTTGAAAATGGGTAATAGTTGACAGCATTGGAAGAGATCTTGCTGAGTATATACACTTTTCCATTACTAAGTACTAAAGTGAAGGATAGACTAAAACCATGATGAAAGTAGATGAAAGATCATGAAAATTCTTTAGCTGCAACTTATTCTTGAATTCAGTGTTTTGTTTTGATATGGTGGTTTACTTAAATTACTGATTTAATCATGCCCTTGTTGAAATCAAAGCTGTTGAAAAGTTCTGTGATTGGATTATGTGGAAAAGAAAGTTTGTGACTAGAATATTGAATAGGGGTTGTTGAAATTGTTACTCAGAAGTCTGAACAAGTAACTGAAACACACATTACTGGGCGTTTTCACAAAGAAAGCATACGAAAATACACGTTCATAGCAGATGTGACGGCAGAAGTTTTTTGAAAGGTCAGGTCTGTACATTTCTTTGATGCAACCCTTGAAATGCCTAAGGTCAAATGATTGACTACACTGTATTTGAGTTTTGACTGCTATCCTATGCAATATGTAAATAGGAAAGTCCTGCTTCCCTGGAAATTATGATAAGAGAGTAGCTTCTTAGTTAGCTGTGACCTCATGCTACTATCCAATGTCTGCCTAACAAAAATGAAATTAGTTTGTTTTGCATGAAAAAAGCAATCAGATAATATCTTGAGTTGAAAGCCTTGATTTAGACACATGTACTGTCTGCATCATAGAAAATTTTATGATTTACTGTATTTTCTGATTTACTTTATTTCTAAGTACTTTGAACATTTTTTGATGTATGGGCTGGTTTAACTTTACTGACAAGATAAATAATGAGAGCAGCTCTGTGGCTCCTCTGAATTGCTGTGGTTGTCTAATTTTCATTGGACACAAACTTTATCATAAATTTATTCTGAGTAGCACTTGCCCTGTGTTTCCTGCAACGCTTGCGGGGCTTGATTGACACATTATTAGTCATATTCTGTTTCATGTAGAAATGTTCTGTACAAAATTGTTGGGTTGTACTTTTTTCACAAATGGTCACGTGGAGCAGTTAATTGCATTGTCCAGTTGCTCATGAAGGACAAACTCAGGTGACTTCTAAGCTTGACTGCAGGATGTGCCAGGGGGTGCTCTGGGGTCCTCCTGACCATTTTCCCAGCTCATATCATTGCCTCAAAGTGTTACAGTGAGGCCAGAAAACTTTCCCTGACAGCTTTCAGAACTGCAGCTCTATGGACAGAAAGTGTAGGAGAGCCAAAGAAAAACGTGCCCATACACTCATGTACCTCCTGGAGCTGTGACATCTATGTGAGCATTTCCTGGAGGACAATCTAGAAGAATAGGCAGTTGACAAAGGCAAAATGGCTTAGTTTCAGTTTGTTCCTTGTTTGATCAAAAGTGATTGTCAGATTCCCACCAAGTTCATAGGTACTGTCTGGTAGTCAGCTATCCCCAAACTACTTTCATTCTTTCCTAGTCTACTAGGGCTCAGAATCACAACCAAGTTGTGATGACAAAACAAGGTGCCACTTACACTGTGAGCTTTTATAACCATTTAGGGACTTGCTCTTAGTGCATGGCTAATAAAAAGTAACTTAACTAGGCTTTTACTTCTTTCGTGACAGAATTACTCTGAATTATGCCTTATTTGCCATGGGCTAAACTTTCACATGACAGTTAATATAGCTCGGTTGCTAATTGGGAACTTTTCCAGCAGTAGCAATAACATTATTTGTCTTAACTCTTATAATTATATTCATCTGCAACTCCTTTCCCTGGACCAAAAGAACTCCATAACTACACCTAAGAAAATAATTTTCTTGGGTGATACGTAGATGTAAAAAAAAGGGGAATTACTGCTTCGTCCAGTCCCCACCACCAGCTTTTGAGATAGGAAAATCTATGTTTCTCAAAAGTTCTAGGCCGTGGTAGTCAACTGTCAGCTTCTTACATAACAACACAGCAGCAGGAATCCTCACTAAAATTATTATTCAGTGAAGTTTAATTTATATTGGCCAATTCACTGGCATTATCATTCATCAGTTCAGGATCCACAGCACAAATAACTTTGAGAATGAAAGCTCTGAGAACACATGTTAAATTCATCTAAAAATTCTCTCCAAGGCCAGGAGAAGATTAATGCAGTCATGAATGCAAAGGTCTGGCGCCTCCATCAGCTCCTTTTCCAGTTGCCTGAATGCTAAAATGATCACAGAAATTTCCTCTTAAGTCTCACTGCACAACCCACACACATGCACAGCTCCAGCAAAGCGATGACTTGCAGCCTGCACAAAACCACCCCTAACCTGCCTGGCAGCCAGCTGGCTTGCCCTAATCCAAGCTCTGAGGCTCGGACTTGAGCCCAGACTGCTCCGTCTTGAGAGTCAGCAGTGCCAGCAGTGCAGAGGAGGAGGCACGTGTCCTACCTCGGCTGGAGACTCTGCTCCCTGCAGCAAAGTGGCTCCAGCTAGGACAGCTTCCAGTCGTGCAGTGCTCAATTTCAAAAACATCCATGTAAAAACTGGCATCTGCACAAATCACAAGTCTGAGGAAGTTCTGGAGATAGTTGTAACTGTGCTGGAAAGACGAGAGTGGAAAGCCATGTGCTTGTTTGAAAAAACAAAGCAGCAACTAGAATTTGATTTTTTTCCTTCTGCCTCCTGGCAGGTGACCTCAGTGGATGCATGAGTGCTGAGCACTGCATGGCAGCATTCTCACTTCAGTTCAGTTTGAACCCAGTTTACAAACAGGCAGAAAGCTGGCTTCCATTGCTCCTGCTCAGCCATCCTGCCTGCCCCCCTCCCCAAAAAACGTCAAGGCATTAAAATAACCTCTGATGCAGGCACTGGTTCTTTCAATTGCGATAGCACACTCAACACATGTTTGGAGAGCTCATTAGAGGACAGAGTCAGCATTTTTCTTCCTTCAGCAGCTCCAAACTCCTGATGGTCCTTTTCCAAGCACGGCTGATTTAAGTTGAAGTTAAAAACAAGCAGCCGCTTTCCCAACCCTTGCTTTAACTCCATACTTGTGAAAAGGTGATAAGGGGCAATTTCAGTACCTTGCCCTCCTCTCCTAGTACACATGGATTGTTTTATAGAAAAGGCAAAGCAAAAAAGGAGAAAAAAGGAGAGAGAGATTAAAATGCAAACCAAATAACTTATTAATATGACAAAGCTGACATAATGCCATCTGGTTTATGTCTTGTCCCTATTCGGAGCTTGATCCTGCCGGGTACTTAGTGCTCAGGCTGTTCCCTACGGCACTCTCCAGAGCACACTTAATGTTTAAGTGCTTTACTGGATCGTGGCCAGTGTGCTGAGCACCTCAAAGGAATCAGACCTTGCTTAATTTTTCTGGTTTGTAGGAAAAACTCTTTCCAGCTCTGAGTCCTGGCACTTCTAAGTGAGAGTTTTTCCTTCTCCACTCTGCTCCAACGCCCACATTTTTTATTCTGAATAGTCAGTTCCAAGCAGGATTAGACCACTGGTTGCCCACAGTGGAAACTCCAGAATAGACCACTGGCCTCTAAGGAAACTCCAGGGGACAATGTTTTCGCTTGAGCTGAGGTCCTACCTAGAGTTATTCAAAACTCCTTTTGCTCAGCCTCTGAAAAACTTCAGCTATAGAGCAGAAAGGAGAGTGTATAATAAATTCTTGGGCATAGTCGGCATATACTCCAAAGGGGCAATAAGCTGTTAAATCAAATCAAAGAAATCCCTAGTAAACCAGAATTCTTCGTGTGTCTGACAGCACACACTACATTAAATATTACAAGACGATAACTCCAAACATGGCTGTCAACATGATGTGCGACCTCCGTGCACTCAACTTCCATCTCCTTCCAATAATAGTGAATCTTCATGAAGAGCTGCTGTAAATTACAATTACTAAGCAAATTTTCAAATCTTATAGCCAGATTTGTAACTAGTTTGAAGACCATGGTGAGAAAGGAATGATGAAGCAAACAGAGACACATTTTGCTGTCATGGCAAGTCTGCTCAAGGTTTTAGTTTCAGGGTCAGGCTGTGTAATTCCTCTATCAGCTGATCCTTAATACTTTAAAAATCCTTGAGATGTTCACACTCACTGTGGTGTGGTCTCTCCTGTGCTCCACACCCATTTGTGCATCCATGCATGTGTGTGGGTGTGTATTTGTGGGGGGTGTTTGTCACCTGCAGTGCATCAGCTGTGGTGCTGAAGTGCAGGCACTCAGCATTTTAGCTATGTGGAAAAACACACTCTCCAGGAACACTATTTCTGCTCCCCTGCCCCCTGCTCCCTCTCCACTTCCACTACAACAAATTTTTACCGGCATTGCAAACCTCCATCTGTCTTCAAATAGCTCATCTATTCTCTAAACAGCCAGCCAGAGAGAGAAACAAAAAGAAAGGAAATACTAACCTCTTTTCCTCAGATATAAGATTTGCCATGGGCCTGAAAAAGACAAAAGTGTACTCGTGGATCACTGATTGGATTGAGACCACATATGTCCATACCCTCTGAGGCTAGAAATCATTCTTCACTGCACCAGAGCACTATGCCTCATAGGGCCCAAGACAATTTAAAATTGCCATGTAATTGAGTATGGGAAAATCTCTGACGTTTTGTTGTTATTGCTATGCTTTTCTTATACCCCTAACTTTTTGAGTGTATCTAGTGAGAAAGAAGCGATTCCATCACTGAAATGTAGCTATCTTAGGGATATAAAATGGCATTTTCTGCCTGAACTGCCATCAGAGCATGGCTAGGGAGCACAGCACTCTGCATGGGCACAGGTGGGCTGCAGGCTCTTGATGGTAAACAGTAATTGTCAGGGTAGCTGATACAAAGGACAGCAAGCAGGAGGTTTTTACTTCTGACTCACACCTCCAGTGAATAATCATAATATTAATAATAATAATAATAATACAGAGCAACATTTTCACAGCACATGGAAACAGATACAGTAAGCACAGGTGACGTAAGCAGCAGACTGAAATTTCATGAGCTCTGTAAACAGCTGGGTGTATGCTGGAATTTGTCCAGAATACTGGACACAGCACTGCAGCCCTATCAATAAATGGATTCTCATGGAAATTCCTGGCAGGTCTTTTGCACCCAAATCCCCAACCAGATGTTGGTGGGGCAAGGGAGTAAGGGACATCTTTATCAGTTAGTGCTTGTATGTTTCCTGTGTGGATGACATTGCCAGATGTCATTGCCTCCCCTTTACAACACATGCTTTTCCCCATCAGCCATAACCCACCACTAAGTTACAAACTCATGTCCTATAAGACATAAGTTGCCCTCTCAGCTCTTTTGGGGCCTCGTGAAACACTTGTCCATTGGACCATCTGAAGACCCACTGCCTGCAATTACATCATCTGGCAAAGGAGACTGTTACTGCAGTGTTGGCAGTGTTGCCACAAAAGCCTTTTTGAAACACCATCTTTTATCAAATATCTTGAATTTTCTGCCTCTTTGATCCAGAAGTTTCTATTAGTTTCAATCAACAATTTTCTTCTGTCTTGCTAGTGCCAAAAAGTTCTGCCAGTGAAACTGTTGGTGCTGGGATCAGGACCCTGTTACTTGAACAACGGGGAGCTGAAGAGCTTTGCTGCAACAGAGTGTTGCAAGAGGAAATGACTGTCAGATAACTATCTTGCAGGACTCCATGAAACCTGTGAGACTGTCACATGGTTGGTGTCCTCCTCAGGCTTTCCACTGGGGTTTGTGCAAGTGTGGGAGGGACTGGGAAACAAAAGCTGTGACCTGCAGGTTCAGGCTGGTGCTGAAGTGCTCTTCTGTCTCTGTTCATGAAAACCATGGGTCCAGGTATATCTTGTTTGGACAGTGCTGATGAAGCCAGAGATTTCTCAATGTTTAGGAAAGCCTTGATCTTGAAAGCATGCAGGAACCCCATTCAGACTTTTGAAGGCATTTGCATTTGATGAGGAGCAATGCCCATTTCCCAGTGCCTTTGCCAGCCTGAGTCTCCAGTACCTTCAGCCATTCAGACCTGCACAGTTAAAGGAAAAACACCACTTTCAGCAGTACTAGTGATGGTCTTTGTTCCTTAGGTGGAACTGACATGAATTTGGCTGCACTGGGTGTGCCAAGTGCTGGTTATGATGGGCTCTGGGTCTCTGGGTTGAAGCCAGAAAAAAAGAACAGAAGCCTCAACTACAGTTAATGCTCTGTGGCAGTGGTAAAGAGTATTGTATCTGCTTTTTTTAATCTCATGCTAATATTTCAAATGTCTTATATTTTTATTTTTTATGTTGAAATGTCTGTGATGGAATGGGTAACATAGATTCTTTCTTTTAAACTTGGTAATAGACGTTTTTTTTTGCCCTGTCCTCTATTTCACTGCATTGTACAAGACTGGCATCCCAGATTCTGCCTAACTGCCAAGTCCAGTTCTGCTTTCATGTCAAATAATTAGCAAAATTTTAGACTAACCTAATATTTATGGTATACATTGTAATTCGATATGTCTGTGACTTATGTATGTTTCTGTTTAAAGAAGCTTATGTATGTTTCTGTTTCTGTTTGGGGATGGGCAATTTGTAATGGATTGAGCATATTCAGAGTCATAATTTTGTACAGAAAGTAAAAACTTCTTTTTTCCTTTGTCTGTCTTTGTCCAACAGATTTTCAGATGTGATGCCTATTTAGTTTGGGATTTTTTAAAATCCTTTTACTGGAACACATTTCATGATTTACAGTCCCGCTCAAGTAATACTGCTGATTAAATTTACATTACCTAATAAGTGAAACTAGTAAGGTATTTTGTCCAAATTAAATCTGCACCTTTAAGGAGAAGTGAATTGGTGAACAGACTATTAGAAACTCGGCATAAACTCACCCCAGTTCTTAAAATAAAAGTTACTTGCCAAATATGAATCTGGCAGTTACTTCTGAAGTTACATTCGTGAAGAACATCTGTTAATATAAAAATATCTTGATACATTACAGTGGTTTAGCTGTAGTTAGTTCAGAAGTACTTGGTTAACATCTAAGGGAGGAAGGAGAATAAATATCTTACATTTGGCAATCAGTAAGCCAGGGCTTTTACCCATTGCTCGGCTTTGTTTGGGTTTAAACAATGTTCCTCTGTTTTTGCTCAAGCTGCAGTAATCCTTCAGCCCTTGATGTTATGCATCCTGGGTTTTCTATACTCTTTAAATTAATCTTTGAACCCTCAGCCCACATCATATGTTATGAATATTCTTGTTTTGGAGTAGAGAGGCAGGCAATCATTTTAGACTGCAGGAACCCTACTCCTAACATTTCCCTGTGCGTCAAATACATGGAGCAAGATCAAGCAGAAGAAGTAAAAGAAAAACAACTTTGAAAGACGGTTTGGGATGAGAAAAAGCAAAATGGGGGAGGATAAGCAAAAAAGATTGGTTTTAAGGGTCAGAATTTTACTTCTTTTGAGGAGTAATCCAAACTCTTCCTAGAAAAGTCTCTTCAAGGCAACAGTTGGTTCAGGGTGTAAGCATGGTTGGACTCACGGTTGAGGGTTAGAACATGGTTGGGGGTTGGAACTAGATGATCTTCAAGGTCTTTTCCAACACAAACTATTCTATGATTCTGTGGTTCTATGAGTCTGGTGTCAGGTTGTTGCCAGAAATTGGTTCTGGAGAATACAGAAAATGGTAGCATTGCAGACAATCAGCTCAGGTCCTTCTTTCCAGGTGAAAATGGCTTCAGAAATATCATCAATACTATAGCTTACAACAATGCATCAGCAACATCAGCAATACTAGCAAGTAATTATTTCCTTCTTCTTCTTCCTCTTCTTGTCCTCCTTCTTCTTTGTCTTCTACTTCTTCTTCTTCTTCTTCTTCTCCTTCTCCTTCTTCTTCTTCTCCATCTTCTTCTTCTTCTCCTTGCCATGTGACTTAGAGTGTTTGTTATTTATGTCCTCCTCAGCCAGTAACTCTTCTTCCAGACTGTCATCTTTTTATTTTTGGCCTTCTTGGTTTAGCTTTTAAAGAAATTACGTCTCTTAAGGGGTACGAAGTGGCTTCCTTAAGGAACTGTTCTGTAAATCTTTGGAATTAGGATAAATAACAGCCTGTCTATGATATTGTTTAATGCAAGAAGCAATATAGGCTTTTCTTGGAGGACCTAATAGGAGAATATTGTCAGACGTCACCTTTGACAATTTGACTGAAAACTATGGGGGGAAATAGTGTTTGTCCAAAGATCAAAGAGCCACCTGAGAAAAACTGTGTGAATTCAGCACAGAACCCAGCTCCCCCCTCATACAGCTCCAGACACTGTTTCCAGTGTACATATGGCCCTGGCTTACGGCTATCGCAATCGGCCCTGCAAAACAAGCTCAGTCCCTTCCTGCTAATTTACTAGTGGAGGAGGTTTTTTCCTGCCAGGCAAGTTCATTTGTCAAGGTGACCTTTGCAGCCTGTGCCGAGCACTCCTGCAGATAAAGAAGCCACCTCAGTGCATTTGTGAAACCCAACTGGTCTGGTGGCCCGCGGGCCTCCTGCAAGGAGGCACAGGGGCGTCGCCAAACAAAACCCTTCCTACCGGCACTCCAAGGATTTCTCTGTTCCATAGTTTTCATGGATCAACACCGTACATTTTGCAATCCTTTTATCATGCTCTGTAAACCCTCTCCTCTTGCCTGACTGGTTTTATGTCTAAATGGTCTTGAGGTTAAGTATTCTCTTCTGAAAAATCCCTATTCTGTAAATTAATGGTCTCCTAGGCAGAGGTAAGAGCACAATTAAATCTTAATCAATCATGAATGTAGGTAGGACATTTCAGAGATCCTCTGCCAAAGCCCAGACAGAAGAAGCAGATCTTCAGAGATCTCCTAAGAGAAGGTTTAATCTTCAGTGGCATCTGAGGAGCTGATGTCAAGTCTGGACTGCTTGGCCATGAAATACTATTTTCTTTCTATCCTCATAGTTGCTTTCAAATACATCACTTATTAAACTTTAGCATACTGCCATTTTTACACCACAAAAAACAAGTCAGATTTGGAGCATGTGTGCATAATGTATCCCAGTGTTAATGTAAAATCCAGCTTGGAGAAGAGCCTCTGGTTTTTACTCACTACAGCTGGAATAGATCAATATATAGAGAGACTATGGAAAGAGCAGTCATGTTTCAGAAGAAACCACCACACAATTATAATCATTCCAGTTTAATTTCTGTGGAATAATTAATCCAATGATAATATTCCAGTTCCTTCCTTGTAGTTTTATTTTCATGCCTGCCATATGACATTAGTTAGACAAGTCCTTAAAGCTATTCCCCATCAGCGGTGACCTGTAAAAACAGGAGACTGTATTCAGAAGTGGAACCAAAATAAAAGGAACATTTATTTTTCAAGGGGGAAAAAAAGTTAGGATTGATCAGAATAATCTACAACAGCATGTTTTGAGCCAAGGAAAAAAAATTGGCAAAAATCAGAAAAAGCTGAAACATTTCATTACAACATCTTCTAAATGAACTGCTTTCTTTCTAATTTATGTGGATTTAACTTTCAACAGAAAAGTAAAACATCTCTGAGATCAAACTGTTTATTGTTCTTCTGAAGTTCTACAGGAAAAGAAATGGCTTTGTTTCAGATTAACTTTAAATGAGACTTTGTTAAATTACTTGTTTGGCCAAAGCCCTGAAAAAAACTCAGTTATTTACATAGCTAATTGTTTATGACTGGTGTAACATTTAAATTTAGAAAAAGAATAACATGAAACCATGTGTCAGTAGTTATCAGATGTATGGCATTCAGTATATCTGCTGAAATATTCCATCATTGTGTCCCATATATGGAATTGGTTCAGAATTATTTTTGTACAAACCATAGGACAGAATACTCAAATATGATTAAAGATCCTGGGCAGGCAGATCCTCAGAGGGACACCTGTGCATTTGAGTTCACCACTCTTTACTTTCATAGGACACATGTGATTAGGGCTCACCACTGTGGTGGTCCTGAAAGAGCAAGGCAAAAAAATGATGTTTAGGCAGATTTACACAGTTTTATGGCAAGGCTTTAAACCTAAACGTTTGTTTACAATTTAGCTAAAGAAAATACTGTACTTTTGTAGGTAAAATATTTTAAGTGCGAGGACACTGCAACTAGAGGGTCACACTTCCCTTAATTTTAAATTTACTAATGCCCAGTGAGCAGTTATCCACGTGCAGCATTTAATAGCTCTCTGGTGAGTGCCTCACTGTTCTTGCCCTTTATGGACAGCAAGAGCAACCTCTCAACCGTGGGTGAGCTGAATTGCTCTTTGGAGGTGACTTTCTGCTGGCTGTGGCAAGCAGCATTCTAGCTCACACATCCTGGTTCAACACATAACATTAAATGGGAGGATGCAGCACTTCTTGAAGCACAGGGAGTGTTTTAATTGCCACTAGCAGCCAGAGGGAAGATGCACTCATTGTGAATTGTTGCATGTGAGCTGACCTCCGTTTCCTTGTCTGCCTTCCCAAAACGCATTTTTCTCTGCCCCACAGGCAGTGAGCTACAAGGAACATGGGTTGAAAATTTCATATTTACAAAATGCAACCAACGGTCACCTTAGTTTCTAGGAAAACCTAAGTCATTGCTACTGATAAAAGTATAAATTTCATCAGACCTTGGGAAAAGGCAATCCAAAATCTATGTTTATATGACACAGGGAGAGTAACAGTGGGGACAGCACATCACTTCACTAAAAAGAGGGAGGTGACATCCTTGAAGGAAGCAGAGAGGGCAGTATCATGACACTCAACCTAGACGTTGCTTTTGAACACCTGTATAAAGTAACACTGTGGAAGTGTTTAGTTGGGATGATAGGGACTAGCATCGTTTCATACTTTCAGGCAAAGCAGCAGGAGTTTCCAAGCAGTTTCTGGTCGCCACCACCATCAGCTGGATTTGTAGTATGAACAGCCCCACAGTCCACTACCAAATTCCTAAGCCACATTTTCTCTTGCTTGCAGTTTGTCCTTTAAAGCATGACCTCATAGTCCCTAAACAGACCTACAGACAATGCTAAATTACTAGAAGTTCTCCAAATTTTCAAGGATTTATGCAATCATAAATTTTTCCCAGAAGAAAGAAAGGTGATGTTAAGTCCAGCTTGAAACACAGAGCAAATTTAACTTCAAGATGAATTGTAAAACCAAACCACTTCTGGTTTTGCTCTTTTCTGCTCCTTAGGAAATCTGTGTCTGATTCAGGAAGTCCTTTCCCTTCTCTCTCCTTTGTTTCAGTCTTTTTTTTTCCTTTCTCTGATTAAATAACAGGCTTTCTTTTTCTTTTATTCTGCTGTAGGGTTTTAGCCATGTCTTTGGAGGAAGTGTAGGATATCAAAAAGCTTATAACCAGCAAGTTAGCTTTTCCTCCTGTATTTCAGGCTGGAGGAATGATGACAGGAATGCTGTAAATTTGACAGACCCATTTAAGCATTTCAATGCATAAACAAATGCTTGGTGGAGGGAGTAAAGTTTGACCAACTCATATGTTTTCCATGCTCAAGAGTTATTTCTTAGGGCTCCTTTGACAGCATTAACTGCCTGTGGCAGGGAACATTTTGCACAGCGTGTTTCCTCATCCCCCAGCTGCAGCTCAAAACCATCCCTGAATCTCAAGATTTTACTGATCTTGTGGCCACAACCCAATTCTGGGCCACTATTCCTATAAACCTGATAAACACTTTTTTCAGTATTCATCTAGGCCCCCCACTGATCATCCCACTCTAAGAAAAGCAATAAAGGCTTCGCCATAAATATTTGATTTCTTAACAGCTATACTCTGGCTCCTTTCTCTTTCCTCTCTGGTTTTGCACACTACACTTCTCCTCTGGGTGGAGCAGCCATCTCCATGCAGAAAGAGCTCCTCATCAATTTGCATCTGGCCATTTATGATTTTCTGCCTTATGCTAATGGCAGTGTCTCATATCCCTTCAGAAGAAAACACATAGGCTGGCTCTGTCTTTTTCTGAGCCACCCCACAGGGACTCTCCTGAATTACAGAGCAGCTTAGTGCTGATTACTTTTTTATTTCTCCTCTTAGGAAACGGATAAAAGGTTTAAGTTCTGACACAAACAGGAAAACATACTAAGAGGATTTATCCTGAAGGCATCTGCTCTTTAAATAGTGATGGAGCAGTGTCAGTCTGTTTCCCAGAAGGGCCAGAAGCTCCACCACTCTTTGTTCCCGCAGCCCTTGTGTGACTAGAGGCAGAATATCCTGTCACAGGCTGTCAGATAGCTCCCAGAATATGCAACTTGGTGATTATAGGCTGAGGAGGGACTCACTGACACTATGAGCATGAAGAAGTTTGGTTTAGGAAAGACTGCTCTGCTCCTTTAAGGATAACACCAAGGCTCTCTTCTGCTCTGAGGTAAGACTTTGTAGAATTTACTAAATCAGTAATTTCTCAGCCTTTCAGACCATGTTCCCTCCCTCTTGTTTTCTTAAACAAGGAGAGACAGGAGGGGGATCGAGCTGTCAGACTTATCTCTAGTGGAATTTTCCAGCTTTACCAGGCAGGAAAGGGGAGACAAAAAAAAAAGATCCACTGTAAAAAAACAACTGGACAGAGTGCAAGCGTAAGCAACTTACGGAGGGGCATATGCATGGTTTGATTAACTCAAGCTGTATGAAAATATGCCTCAAGAATCTATTAACATAAACCCTCTCAAGGTTTTATTAATCAGGTGTGCATCTGGAAAGTTATACTCTGTTATAATATTTTATTTTTCTCTGTTTAAAAATGTGTTCCACTGGAATAATATTCCAGAGGGAGTAGAATCTTCATTTCAAATTGGATTGTTCATAATTTTTCCCGTTTTTGCTCTCATTTGATTTGAGGTCAGAAATTTGCCTTTTTCAACTTTTGCCTTCTGATATCATATAGATGTTTATGTCAATTACGTGGGTTTCAGCTCAGTGTCATGGCCAGACTCTAAGTTGCACAAGAAGAGCTTTATACAAACCTAGCTATAAGGAAAGAAGAAACTCATGACTTGTTCCATGGGAGGAAAGCCAGGTCTGACAATTTAAATGATGCACTCATAGAGATTACACGGCTAAATGAGCTAAAGGGCTTCTACATTCACAAATACATTATCCTAATCCTCATTTTTCAAATTGTGCTCAAATCTGGCTTGGTCCTGTACACTTGGCAGGCAAGGATTTGCAGATAGTGCAGTCTCTTTCTAATGGCTGCTTTCAGTTTGAAAGTGGTTGTAACTGGTAACTGGGTAAAAATCCAGCAGGAGACTGGTGGGGAAGAGCAGCTAAAACTGTTTACCTAGTAATGAAAACTGGAGAAATTCAAGGGAGCTGGAAACTAGGTCTTGTCCACATAGTTTTAAGGAAACTGGAAGCTTGTTTATGTAGTCTAAATAAATGAAAACAATAGACCATCAACCCAACACTCACAAACAGTCTCTCTCATCTGTTGCACAAGGATTCCAGGGGATTTTTCTCCTGCTGGCTGGCTGGCATGACACTTACAGCTCTGCACCTCCAGAGTAAACATCAAGAGTGCTTGAGGAGTTTCTTTTAGCTGTTCTTGCTCTGTGACAGTTTGCACATACTGACATGGCCAGTGCAGCCTTTCTGGTTCCTAAGTTCCCTTGCAGCAAAATATCATGAGCCGGGGTCATGACCATCAGCAGAAATAATACTCCTTGCCTTGGGGAAAACTTCTCAGGGATTTCTTACCCTGGTATTCCCTCTGTAGGGGCAGCATGTGGCCTATACTGGGGATCAAAGGGAGGTCTGAAATGGCATCAGATGCTGCAGAGCAGCACCAAATTATGATCATGGTCAAAATGATAAGTACATAATTGATTTTAATTGACTTTGATCACGATGAAAGAGCAACTATTTTCTTCTTCCCTTGTCAAATATGAAGTTTCACTGAAAGAAAATCCAGGCAGCTAATATCTCCGGAGATTTGACTTTTGCTCCCTAGATTCTTGATTGATTTGTTTGGAAAAGATAATTAAATCAGTGGGATTATTGAGAAATTTCTACTGGAGAATTATGCTCCTAGCACTGATGGAGTTTCTTTAGTAAATAAATACAGTGTCATTACAAGTCCCAGCGGTGTTCTGTCAGGATGGGAGATAGAGTTTACTGGCATAAATGATTGTCCAAGCTCATTTTTCTGATTTTGTGACTCATTTTTCATATGAATGGAAAAAATCTGAAGTATCTCCTGTCACTGGGTTTTCTTGTGTGTGTTCCCAGTGAAGGTGGTCATGTATATGCCATGAAAAGGCAGCTCACACAGATGTTAGGGTTTTTTAAGGCAGGGCTTTGCAGGAAAATTGCAAAGTGATTGCTAATTCAGAAAGTCTCTGTGAGGCACAGAAATATAGATGTTTCTAGATAGCTACAAATTATCCACTGTTGAGCTTTTAAGATGATGATCAAATTCTGATGAAAATTAACGTAGCAACTCTAAGCAATATTGTATTTTCTGCAACTCTTTTAATTGCTTCTTACTTGAAAGTCTCCTCAAATGCATTTTGGAAAACCTTAGGTGGTGAGCAGTGTGTAAGTTATCATAATGATATAGCAGTCTCTTAATTTGACAGATCTTTCTCCCACCCAAATGATTTCAACTTCTTTGAAGAAACTCTGTTCCATTTCTTATCTTGAATTATGCTTTCATTAGGCAACTGATTAATGTTGATCCTCTGCTTCGTGTTGTATAAAACATTCTATTTTATGTGTTATCTAGACTTTTTCACAATGGCTTTTAGGAGATTACTAAAATGTTCCCTCCCTTTGTTGCCATCTTTGTTGTGCATTCATACATTTATTTATATGTCAGTACAAATCTGTATAAATGTATAGTAATCTTCCCCTTAGGATACTGTGAATGCATGTCATAAAGGAAAAGGAGATTAACAGTAGAATACAATACAAACAGGCTGACTTTATGGTAGTCTTGCAGAAACTCCTGCCAAGCAAAAGAATAAATAACAGCTGTGTTAATCAAAGCCAAATTTCAAAGATAAGGAATTTAGGTGGTCAAAGTCCCAGAAAACTGGGCAGGATTAATGCCTACAGAAAAATAACTCGAGGAACAAAGAGTGTAATGATACATAAGTAAGTTGAAGGCAAATTTTCAAACGTTCTTCTGTGACTTAAAGCCTAAATCAAAACTGACTTTGAGAGCAGGAGCATTTACTCTCCCTGTAAGTCCATACGGTTTGTGCTCTGGAATCCTTCAGTATTTCCTGAAAATAAGAGTTAGGTGGCTGCCTGCCTTAGTCCCTTTTTGGAAGCATAATCTGTAGGCACCTGAAAGTCCAAAAAATATGCTGGTCCAAGCAGTGGCTGAATATCAACCTGGACTACCAACCCAAAACAAAGAACTAGAGGTACGAGCATGATTATTCCCTGTTTTACTATAAAGCTGTATATCATCTGGTTTGGATTAAATTCACAAAGATGTGTTAGCCTGTTCAAGATCCTGTGGAAGCATTTTGAATCAATTGTAACTGACGTAAATATAGCCCTTGACTGGAAATCATCCAGAGAGAGAGAGAGCTGCAGCAGTTCAGCCAAGATGCATTATATCAAAAGCATGGATAAGTAATTTGGTGTCCTCATGGGAAGGATAGCATTACAGTTTCACAACATTCATAAAGTGCCTGCACAGTGAAAGATCTAACAGAATCATTAAAAGATGGATGAATGCCCGATGAATCTTCACCTCCTATTGTGGATCGTGGCTCTTATCTAGGCAGGTGCGGGAAGAGGAGCATGAGCTCACAGTGACAGAGGCACAACAACAGCTTAGTCGTACTCCTTTGACATGAGCACGGGAGCTTCCAGACATGATTTACTATGTTTGCATAGCAGGATTAATTACTTTTTAGTGGTTATCTAGCCAAGAATATGTACAGAGTTGCAAAGCTCAGATAGAAACTTCAGCCAAGCTCTGTAGGACTTACAGAAGCAGTCCTTTTACTCACAGTGTACCATAGCTTTAAGTCACGAACTAGCACTTGTATTTTTAACCCTCTTCCATAACAAAACATCTGTGTTATTTTGGAGATCTCGTTTTCACCTCCCTCCATAATTTTTATTTGATGCCTTTGGAGGTGTGATATGATGAATTATATAACGATATGATATGATACATGATATATGATATAATGATATGATATGATGAATTATATAATTAATTAAGTGCTACAGGGAGTGGTTGGGGTGTTTTGATAATTAGCAAATTCTGCAATTATCTACTGCATGATAATTTGGTATCTGGGTTCAGGCTCTGAACTGCGACTGGCTGGGAAGTACTCAACACAGATTAAAGAGGCAATTCTCCAAAGTCTTCTTTCCATTGTCCCAGCACAACCTGGTGCAAACCCCAAAGAGCTTACAATAAGCCAGTACAAAACAGTAAATGTCAAAATAACCAAGAATAATCCCTTCTTGTAATATATGACATCTACAAAAAGCACTGAGTAAATTTCTAATGCAGTTCTGGGGTATCTAAGGTTTCTACTTCCCAAGAGAATGTGAAGGGGCATTTTGTGCCCATGTTAAGATGCTTCAAGCTAAGATAACACCATCCCTCTATGTTTTCTGAGTCTTGAAGTCTTCCTCCCAACAAGAGCTCATTTCCCTCTGAGAATTCCAAGAGCTAAATCTTATTCCCCCAGCATCAATATTCAAAAAGTTAAGGAAGTCAAACCCTATGCACAGGAGTCATTTGGCTGACTTCAACAGGGCTGCTTGTCGGATTCAGAATTACTCACATCACTGAGGTACTAAAGACAGAGGCACCATATTTTGTAAATATTAATGGCCTCTGTAGCTCTAAGAGCTTCAGGAGCTGCAGGATATATGAAAACCTAGCTTTGGAATACCTGGCATGCTGCAGGTTTCCTCAGAGTCCTCATGGATGAAATATTTGAGACAAACCTCAAAAATCATACAAGCAGGAGAACAAAATGGTAGTTGAAGGAAACTGGAAACCTACTGTGCATCATGTACTAGTTTTCCCATTTAAAAGGTGATTTTTCTTGTTCTGGTATTTGCCTTTTTTCTGGGTATTGTGAAGAAGTGTGTCTTAGTCTAACATTTCCAGCTCTCACTGGAGTCCTAGTGGTTTGGAAGCATCACTGATTTGTTTGACTGCTTACATAGAAAGGTCATGTTTGTCACAGGCACATAGTACAAACATTTGGACACAATTAGAAAACTACCACTTTACATCTAGGGTGTTGCCTTGACAATTCTCATGAAGATGTTCTTTCCATCTCTTTACCAAAAGCCTAGAAATCACTTTAAGATCACAGAAAACCTTTTATACCCCACTGATTGGAACTGTATAGCCAAAGTATAAGAAAATTCTTTGGTTTTTTTCTCTTGACTTCTTCATTCCTCTATTGAAGACCTGAGAATATAACAAACTAAATTTGATTTTGTGGTCTATTGTTTCCTCTTAAACTGGGAATTTCTGCTCTTTAGAGGCCTGTGATGACCTGTTTGGTGTTCCCTGTCTGCTGTGCTTGTCTCCACCAAATTTTAGCCTCTGCTCTTCATTTTCAGCTATTTTCTGTCATTTCTTATAATGACATTTGCCATCATCTCACCATGACCTTTTGTAGTACTGTTAATGCTACTAGACTCATCTGGCAACTCAGAAGGTTCTTGCCAGCACGGTGTTGTACCTACATTTTAAATGAAAAGTCTCTAGACCAATCTCCAACAGGAGTCTTCTACCAGCTTTTGATTTAAATTCAGCTTTATGTTTACATAGTTATGTTTGTATAATTACTGATACCCTGAATAGGAGAGATTATCAAATAACATACTGCAATTTAATTTTAAAGTGAGTGAAACAGCCTAAAAGGATATAAGTGAATTATCAAGAAATTCATCGTTCACTGTTCCCCCCAAAAATGTAGGTCACAAGCCTATTCTGATACAGTTTTCTTCTTAAAGCTTGAAGGTGAAATGTGCACCACGTTGGCAAAACTTATATTGGTTCAGCAGAGCCAAGAGGATTTACTTCTGTTAATATTGCCTGGCTCTTTGGGGTATTTTAGTCATTAATTTTTGTAGAATGTAAAGTGCCCTCATTGCTTTGACTGAGCTTTTTGCAAATATTTGGAACTGGGTGGAAAGAGGGGCTGGTGTGTGACTTCTGCTGATAAGGGAACATGGCTGTCAAATGTTGTTGGAGAAATGTGGGAATGCATCCACCAGCTGCAATGCCCATCCCATGCCCTATGTGTTTTGGCATTGGTGTCACCTTCCCCCTGCACAGGATGCCCTTCTCAACTTCTCTGCTTGCTACACCTCCACACAAATCTCTCACCCAGCCCAGCAGCACTTGATTTCTGGAAAATGGAAAAGGAAGGGAAAGAAGCAGGGTTCAGGGACATCTGCAGACAGAGGGACGGAAAGGGAGACAGAATTAGAGATGGGGCCTCAAGTCATCAACAATCAAGTCACAGACTGTTCAGGACATTGACAAGAGTTTCCATGTTGATGTACTTTCCATCAGTTTCCAGCTGATGTATAACCATTTTTCTTCAGGTAAAAATAGTAACCCAGTGCTCTGAGATATTCTCCAAGACCCATCTACATTTCTTTATTCATTGCATATTCTTTATCTACACTGCTTTTTAAGCAGTCTCATTAAGAAAAGAACATACTATTCAGCAAGTGTGGGACACTTTCCAAAGTAACTCATACAATCTTTACCAATGTACTTGAGTGGCAAAAAATAGAATTAAGCTCATGTCTTGATTTTTATTTGGCTGCAGAATTTTCCAGCACATTTTTCATTCCTTCTGGCTGATCCAGTATAGCACAAAGTACAATGCAGCACAGAAAATACAAGCTGAGAGTCCGGAATTGTCAGACAGCCAACCCAGAACTGCCGAGAAAAATTTAAATGGTGTACCTTTGCTCATGAAGTTTTGTGATTTGTAATAACTTCACCCTTAGCAGTACCACAAAGAAGGATGTTCTGAATTTAAACATGAGGGACAGATTAAGCCAGTGGGGTTGTAACAGTTTATTGCAATCTGAGAATCTGATCCAGGATTTTCAAGACAATGTGAAGTTGTTCATCACTCTGTCAAAAGAATGAATAGAATCTTTAGTGAATATGCATTTTTTTCAATAAAATAACTTTAAAGGTTGTGTTTTGCTTAGCTTTAGAAGTTCAGTGTGTTGCTTTACATTACTTCAGTCCAGTCCTGTGAATACTGTTAAGCATAATGTTCGAAACATTTTGTCATGAATACCATTCACGACGAAAATGTAAATGAATACATTAGAGTTTACTTATTCATATTTCGTAGCTCGGCCATGGCCTTCAATGTACGTTAAAAACATCGAAAGGAAAAACCAATAACTCAAATAATGCTTGTTTGCTTAGGTCCTGAAGCCTTTGAAAAAAGTGTAATGGGTGGAGTGGTGACATTTACTTAAAAGCATTCATTAATTATGGGAAGGAAGAAAGTAACAGCTGGACTTCACTCACAGCTAAGCACAAAGAAAACTTCAAAGACATATTGCATGACTTCAAGCTCCTGTTTAGTTTACATGTTCACTCTCTAGATGTGTCTGCCTCCCTTTGTTGCTTATATCAGGACCTTAAAGTGCTTACACTTGCAATGTATGTAGTTTCATTAGCAGCATTTCATTACTGCCTTCCAATAGACAGTAGAGTCCAGTTCTTTATGTTATTACCTTAATTCAAGCAAAACGACTGAATTTGTCTTTTGAAGTGTTTCAGAAAGTCCTACAAATACTGTGAGTTTCTTAATGATAATAATCATGCTGGTCAAAATTATAGCTCCTTTAGAATGATTTAAAAAATGTATATTCTTTCACATTTTCATCGTAAATGCAGGCAATGTTAGATGTATTGAAAGCTGTAGAAAGTTTGACCCCTTATGTTTCAGTGCTTCATTGTGTCTGCCAAGTATTTTAATATTTCTTTTTCTTTAAAAATGCTAATTTGTGGTTTTAGAGCCAAAACTCTTCTAATATTGTCAAGTTTACATCCCCCATGCATTTTACTTGGTTTTTTTCTTTGCTTGGTGAATGATTGAAGCCCCACTGGAGCTCTTGAACCTGTGCATTTCCTGCAGTTTTAACTGTATCCTGTTGTGTTATAAATAATGAATCTGGCTTAATGCGAGTTACTGGCAGAGGCTTATCAATTTTATTGTGAAAAAATATTCTGGATTAGTCTCCACATTACTCTCCTCCTCCTTCTGACTCCATGGTATTTGTATTTGCATGCGCATGGGTGCAGAGTGGCCTGAGGTACTCCAGCTGACATGAGACCATGCTGTATCCAGGGAGGGTTTACAGGGCTGTTGGTTACCTTAGAAGTGACACTGCCAGAGCAGGGGGAAGCAAAAGAGAATGACAGCTTTTCCACTGCCTTTCATGAGATCTTCTTCACTGCTACAGATAACTCTCTGATGAGCGACTGAGTGCATGCATCACACTTTGTGCAGTACCAGTGTTTAGACAGAATTTAATGTATATGTACTCCTTCTCTCCTTTTCCTTCACGTGACTCTAAACCATCTTTTCTTGCTACTTTGGGTAACACACTGCTTGCCCTAAACTGTGGAACAAAGCACTTCTGCCTCATGCTATTTGTGTGCCTTCACTGAGTAATTCATGCCAAGGACTGGTAATGTTATAGTAGTAAACCCCCAGGGCTGCCACACAACGTCCTTTCAGATTCAGTCCAGGTGGAATCTGAAGGGTTTGACTTGGATTCCGGGGTGCTCAGCTAACTAGGATCTCTCTGGGTGAGTTCCAGATGGAATTTTTGGAGGCATGTACTCAACAGGAATGGATAAATTGTACATTGCATGCTCAGTGAGCCTGATGTTCGTGGAGCCTTTCATCAGCTCTGACTGATAAAGTGTGATTCAGTGGGTTCAATGCTGAGACACAAGTCATTTGTACTGTAAAGGCACAATAGAGCAAACATTTTCTGGAAGCACAGGATTTTCTAAGCCCAAAGTATGTGGCCCATGTGCCTATGTTTCCTCCTGGAAAACTTTGTCCTGCCCTGGATTCGTGAATTTGTTTTTCATATAAAAGAAATTGGTCTTAAGAGAGCATCAACACAACAAAAGAATTTGTCACTTCTAACAATAAATATGTGTTGGAAATGTTTAAGATGTTGGAACCAGCTGCTTATGACCAACTTTTGCCTCCTGTAGGCCATGTTCACATGTTTCTTATCTTGCCCATAGCCACTGAAAATTGCATGTAACATATTCTGCCATGATCTGCTCATGTTCTTAAGTCTTCAACATTGAAAACTGGCATATACTGCTTCCTCCTAATGTATATGAAAAGAATTTTTTCCAATTCACTTGAAAAAAAATGGTTAACAGAACATAATCTTGTTAGTGTTAATCATTTGGGAACCCCTTCTGCCCTTTATCAATAGCTTTGTTAGGAGGCAGAAGATGAAATAGAGTCCCTTTCAGATTTTGACAGACACACTGCAGCCATGCAGTGCACTGTCTCTGTTGCATCGGGCCAACGCTGAAGTGATGTGATTGCCAGTGTGGAGGAGAGGTCTGGGTTATGTCCCCAAAGGTCACTGTTGCCAGCAGGCAATACCTAGAGAGTATATTCCCTGAACTCCCCTAGCTCAAAGGGTTTGATTGTGAGAGCCCTCACACTGAAACCCACAAACAGAGAGAGATTCTTCTGCAATCTCCATGCTCGGCTAAAGAGCGGCCACAATGTGGCCTTTGTTACAGTGGGGGACTTTCCTGCCACTTACAAAGAAGTTGCATAAGAGACTGCTGAAGAACCCAAGGTGAAACACATTTTTAAAGGTTGGCAGGTGACACTGGCATGCAAACTCTGCAACTCAATCTCCTAACGTCTGTTAGTACCTCGATGAATTGCAGCCAACGTATAATTAAATAAGCAAAACTTTTAATTCCTGTAAACCTTAAAAATCTTTTCTCTTTTAAGTCTTTAAATCTTCAGATTTATTAGGCAACCCTTTTTGGTCCAAAAAATCATAGAATCATAGAACATCCTGAGTTGGAAGGGACCACAAGGATCATCAAAGTCCAGCTCCTGGCCCTGCACATGACAGCCCCAAGAGTCACACCATGTGCCTGAGAACATTGTCCAAACTCTTCTTGATGTCTGTCAGGCTGGTGCTGTCACCACTTCCCTGGGGAGTCTGTTCCAGTGCACAACCACCCTCTGGGTGGAAAAACCTTTATCTAATATCCAACCCAAACCTCACCTGACACACCTTCATGCCACTCCCTCATGTCCCATTGCTGGTCACCAGAGAGAAGAGATCAGTGCCTGCCCCCAGCACTGGAGGTGAGGCTGCCCCAGCTCAGAGCAGAGTGGTTCAATCCCCTCCCTTGCCCGGCTGGCCATGCTGTGCCTGGTGAACCCCAGGACAGGGCTGGCCCTCCTGGCTGCCAGGGCACTGCTGGCTCACGTTAAACTTGCCATCAACAGGACCCCCAGGTCCCTTTTTTTGCAATGCTGCTCTCCAGCATCTTGTTCCTCAATTTGTGCATATGTCCAGGGTTGACCCACCCCAGGTGCAGAATCTGGAGTAAAATTAAAGTTACAGAAACATATTTTTAAGAACCTTTTGTAGAATACAAAGACAGGCAAAATAGAGAATTCCTGTGTTTTGAAATCTAACCAATACAGTAAGGTGATAGCTTATTTTCAAACCCATCTTTGTTAACAAAGAGCAATGAGAGTCACATGTTTTTGGAGTTCTGCTGGGCCACAGGATGAGAAAATTAATAATGAAATAAAACCCTCCTCTGCCTTTCACTCAATTTCTCTGTTACAAAGGGCAGCAGGGTGACAGCACCAGTGAGCATGACAGTTTAAATATTTGTTATGCTATATGCTAGAGAGAGGACAAGGAAGCTTTAGCATCCACTGTCTACAACTTGCCTAACATCTGCAAGATAATCAGAAACAGAAGTGTGTAGATGGAGTTGGGGGGATATTGTCTGATATATAGCCTTCTCTGTGATCAGAAACCATGAAGCATGGGGAGAAGGAAATAAGCAGACCACAAACAGTGCAGGAACAAGGTCACCAGGAAGGAACCAGAAGATGAGAGATTTGGGTCAAGAGGGAACTGTGCACAAAAATACTATTTCCCATTGCTGGACTCTTCCTTTGCCTGAAATTTGAATAAATTTTATTTAGAAGAAAGAGAAATAATGGTACATGACTGATGGCTAACAATTTAATACAGTTCTTAATAAGGAAGGATAAATGTTGTTTTCCTATCAATGCAAGCTACCACCCCCTTTTTTACATTTGGGAAGAGCCAAGCAAGTGGTTGTACTGATAGAATGATTGCAATGTGAAAAGGTGGATCTTTGTCATACAATGACCAGGACAATTTGCTTCCTTCACTTTCCCCATTCCTATAAATGTGACTAATTTTGGTGAAGCAGGTTCAAGACCCACCGAATGAAATGAAGGATAACAACCCACAAGAATAATATGTCCTGTCCCTTTGTGTAAACAACAATTAAGTGCCGTTTTTAACTGCAAGATGGCTTTATTGCTCCCATTTGTTTTATGGATTCTTTACCATCCATTACTTAATTAAACTCAAAATACAAGCCTGGCTTTATAATTACTGAGCCTGTGAGCAATCATTAAGTGTCACTGAGCCAGCTCTTGTTGTGGTTTTACAAACGTTTACTTTGAGGATAGGATAAGAATAGCTTATTGGATCTGTCTTGGCTATCCTGAAATCGATAGGTGGTTATCAGATCCTGAACAGCACACTACTGCAGTACATGTAGAAGACAAAATATAGGATCAGGAGGCCTGTTTAGCTGTTGCATTTCATCAGCATTATAAACATACACCAGGCCAAAACCACAGTCATACACAGTTGAATCAGCTTTCTAGTGCCCCATGGAAATACCCTCCTTCCCTGTAATAATCTTTCCACAGAAAGCTTTCTAAATGATATCATCATATTTCTCCTTCCTGGCACTCTTTAACTCTATCTCCTGTGAATATTCAGAAGTAGAGGAGTTCTTTGATAACATTAGTTCTTCTATACTTTTTCCTTCTTTTTCTTCCATTTTTCAATGTTTTATGTAGCTTTTCTTATTTATTTTATTCCACCCTGAAAAATATTTCAGCTCATCCAGTGAAGTTGCTATGATTTTTGCCCAGTGCTTTTAGGTTCATACTCCTCTCCCAACTTTTTCCATCGAGGAAGCCAAGATCTGAGATCCCTCCTGTGTTGAATTTAATCAGCATTTCAGATTAGCTCACCGCTGCCCATGTGTGTGAGGGAACAAACGAAACTGAGCATGAACGTCATGATCGCTGCTTACTTAACAGGGTTGGTTTACAACTTTTCTGTAGGAACCACAGAATCAAGTTAGTGAAAACTTTTTGTTGTTCTAAACTTCTCTTCAGACACTGAGGGAAAAAAGACTGAAAAAGGACAGCTTGAGGGTGAAAAATGTGTCAGGAACAGAGGTTTTCTTCTGCAAGAGTTCTCAGGTAACAGGCTAACTGGGCTTCTTGAGCTATTTCTGAGAAAGGCAGGCAGATTGCTGAGTCAGTGCTCTTACAGTGTCCTTCAAGAATTAATTAAAAGCAGTGAAGAATATGTTTTGCTTCCTCAGTAAGAGGGGTTTTTTTTCCTGAAACTGTTTTGAGCAGCTTTGGCTGGAGGAAATGGGAGACAACTGCCATTATCACATAAAGGCAAGACCACTTCCTCCAGGACAAAAGCCACAGGTATATGGGTCAAAACAGCAGCTGGAAGTCTTTCAAACACATGAGCTTTTAATAGGCAGACTCAGAATAATTGCAGAATGTTTGTACCAAACCACCTGGAAGCAAGCTTCAGATGTTTACCAATAAGAATAAAGCATCTCTGCCTAACCTTTCTTGTTACTGGAATTTTACACAGCTTGATTTAATTCAGGTTGAGATAACAAGCCTCAAATATGAAGTTCTCAGGAGACTTTTTTCAGTTGATTTTCCAAATAAGCTCCATACTTGTAATATTGTTGTAAATGCACATTAATTACCCAGGAACCTTAGACATATTTGGCAAAGCTGGTTGCCACAGCAGTTGTTGCCGTGCTACGTGTTCTATTTTGCATTTAGCTTTTTGGTATGGTAATATTACAAAATAAGCACACTCACTGTGGGGAGAAAAGCAGCAATCCACCAAGCCTCTTTCTTCCTAATATGGTTAAATAAAAAGCCTTGGTCCGAGCCAGCTGAAGTGCTGATGGAGTTGAAGCCCAAGGATCAGTGTGGTGTGGCGCCTGAAGAGCACAAAGGTCGTGGTCAAGATTCACACTGGGAGGGCAGGAAATGTTTAAATTCCCTGACTGTGACTAAATGATAGGAGCCAGTGATGCTATCAGGGGTGCCCTCTTCTCATCCCAGCTAGTGTTTGATTCCAGACTGGTGAGAGCATTTCTTCCTGCAGTTGCTGGCTCGGGAGCTCGTGGCTGTGCTGTATAGCACATGTAGGGATTTACTCTTCCCAAAGGTTTATATTAAGCAGGGACATGAGTTTCTCAGTGAGCAGCAGTGTGGGGGTCTCAGGCCCCGAGCTGAAGAGGAGACTGGTGAGGGACAAGCTGTGGCAGGAGGACAAACACCAGGCCTTGGCATCTCCTCTGCTTGCACAATGTCCAGTGAACAGGCGCCCTAACACCATTAGAGTACCAGGAAGTTTTGCCTTTTTCCTTATTTGTGTTCACTATCACCTTTTAAACAAAAGAGCTCGGGTTTTTACAGCAACAAGCAATTGGTTGGTGGGCGCTGTTTCCCCCTTCCCACCTAGCTCCCAGTTGAAGAGATGGGGTTTTCTGGCTGCTTCTCAGGGGTTCTGCTTCTGCTTCTACTCAGGGATGCATGGTACAGTATCAACTCATCATATTTAAGTCCAGTGATCCTTGCTTTTTTCTTACTTGCTAATGTGGGCAAGAGACATAGGTGAATCCATAAAAGAAAGGGAATTCCATAAAAAAACCCCATAGGCCGACAGGTCCAGATGCATCATTCCAGTGATTATAATTTATCAGGTACCCCAGTCGCGTGAGGCTTTGGGAACAAAAGCTGACTGAAACCCACATCTCCCCAGAGGGAGAACTACGACGAAAGCACTCAAATAGCTTTAACCACACTTGTGTCACAAATTCCTCTCGCATTGGGTGACTGTGGCTTGTTCTAATTAAAACAATAACAGCTTCAGCACTGTGTTTTAAAGCAAACAATCTGTTTATGAGGGGAGGAAAGGAGAGAAACTCTGAAGACAGCACTTCTCTTCCCAGAGAACGTGTCTCCACCGCCCCATAGCATGTTCTCTCCTGCTGCAATGTCGTCACTCACCAGAAAGCTTTGCTTTCCAGCTTTGCTTCCAAGAGCACAGGGGCCGATTTGGAAGATGAATCATCCATATTACACCTATGAGTGTTCAAAAAGAGGCAAAGGCCTGAGAATTTCCTTTTATAAAGCTTGATTATGTCCAAAGCTGGATTTGTTGTGCTCCGTTGTTGCCACCACAGCTCCCCAGCCTGGGGCTCAGACCTAGCCCAGAAGGAACCGCCCAGATAAAGTGAGGAGGCTCTACAAGCCCCAGGGAAGCAGCCAGTCCTTCACTGGTGAGGATGAAGCAGAGGCAGCAGTGCAGTGAGGGAGAGGCATGCTCGGTCAGCTTTATTAAATAATACATTGTTTATACATCCATTAGGAAAACTTTGATAAGGAGGGAAACACTGAAAAGGAAGTATCTTTTTTTTAGTGGAGTAAAAGTGATGCCTGTAGTTTGAAACAAAGGCGTGTTGCCATACAGAAAAGGAAGAGAAAGGGAAACTGCATTTGAATTAATTCAGATAAGTGAAGGTCAGAAGACCTTATGTCAGAATTTTCCATTAATTCCTGTGGTCTAGCTCTGTGCCAAAATTCGGTTACCTCCTAACTCCTTTGTACAAATATTGTTGTGGTTATTACTACCGATTACTATATCTACTGCAATTACTCGTACAAAAGCTGTTTACAGTATTGCAGCCATAATAATGGAAGAGCAAAGTCAGACAATTTTCATGGTGGGTGTTATATGAGATTTTGAATGAATTTGTATAACTGTCTTCAGCTGCAAGTACTTACAGTGGGGAAAAGAACAAAGGAGTAATGAACAAACTTTGTTTTAATTCAATCACTGTATTGAATTTTAACTTGAAACTTGATTTTTAGTGAATCATAATTTTTTGAACCTGTGATCAAAACCTTCTGTCTGACCTAGAATACACTATTTTAATTGAAAGTCAAATTTTGTTTAAAATTATTTTAGTTTAACTTAATTTAAGAAAAAAAAAACTCTACTCTTTTTTAAAGGGTTTTAAAATTAAAGGTAATTACTCTTCCAAATTAAAATGTTTCAGGTTTTTAATTCTTTTTTGGAGTGAAGATGAGTTTGTAAAATATTTCAGGGTTCCCAAATCTCATTATTTTTCCCCAGAGAAGTTTTCACTGAAGCATTTCAGCCAGCAAGCAGAACAGGAAGGGATAGAAACAGAAACTGAGGCACAAAGAAATGAAAATAGTTTTCCAGTTCCTCATTAGGTGGATATCAGTATTAGAAATAAAAATTGCATTTCCTGAGTTCCCTCTAGAGTGGGAAATACTGAAGGACATTAAAGAGATAAATTATTAGATGTAAAATACATGTCCATCCATAATTGTTATGAGCAACAGAGATCACGACAATTACCAGAACTGTGTACTTGGCCTCTGAAATCTTGTTCCCTACTTCCTGGTACAGTCACAGGTCAAACCCTGGTTGCCTGCTCCATTTGCATGGCACAGGTTAGCGTGATAGAAAGATAATTTTATTTGTATCGCTCTCTCTTTTCAGAAAGTCTCTCTCTCGTTGTCGAAGAATTAACAGGATGCTTTCCAACGAGTCAGCACCTCCTGCGTTCAGTCGCTCCAATTCGCAGGCCTCCATGGACAGCACTTCCATGGAGGACTTCTGGTGTGAAGTAGAGAGCATCAAGGAGAGCAGAGAAGATGGATCTGAAGAAGCAATGCTCTTGGAGTTCAAACCTGCTGATGGTGAGCACACAGACACCACTTCTTCCTCATTCCCTGGCTTTGCCTCCTCTCTAGAGTCGTGCCCTGATCTCCTTCCTCGTGTCACAGTCCGAGCAAAAGTACTAGGCTGGGTCCGTGATCATTGTAGCTCCACTTCTGAACATCACAGTCAGTGACTGGCAAGAAAAAATAGTCTGGAGCCAGTAACTAACTTCTGAAGTAAGTTCTTTGCATTGATTTTATTGGTGCTTCAGGAGGACAGATACGGTGTAATTCAGAGAAGAAAGGCACTCAATGAAAACAAAATTTCCAGCATTAAATAGACCAAACCAAAATTTTAAAGTAGCAAAATGTTAATTTAGTATGCTGGAATTTTAAATTTTCTGGCTTTTGGTAGGGTATGATTCAGAAGTTACTAAAGTCTTGAATCAGTTTTTGGTTTGTTGTCATTTAGTGCTATCAGCAATTTGATATCTCTCTGTTTCTCTGAGATTGCCCAATTAAGATATCATTCAAGGAGAGTTTAGAGATAAGTCTGAATATATGGATGCCTACATGGTTCAGACTCTGCACTTGACCACATTCATTCATCACTTATACAATGCATCCTGAAGGTATTACTGCCTCATTCTGTTACCTTAATGTTTTCCTCTCTCTTGTCAGGTACTGTATTTGGAAAAACATGCAATAGTGTGTGCTAGCTTGTTGCAATGCAGCTTTGTGTTATCATGATTTGATAACATCTAGAACAGCAGTTCTCTTTTTTTTTTTTTTCCAGTTAGGACCCCACTCACAAATGCATTATATTGTGTAACACAAAATACCAGGTGTTACTATACAATGGATCCAAATTTCTTCTGAGGTCATGACCCGCTGATAACTGCTGCAACCCTTCTGTGACTCCTGGCCACTAGTCTGGTAACTGCTGATCTAGGGATAGATTTTGAAATGATGGCATGTTCTTTCCCTACAATTATTAACATGAGTGATGATGCATTTTTTTTTACCTTGACGTGCAATGGGATGTCATTAATTCTTCTACCAGGAAGAATGGTGGAGAGGGGGGAAAAGTACTACTTTATTAAGCAATCAAATATGCAACCAGTCATGGTAAGTAACCCACACAGAGGTATCTAGCTCCAACCATGTACTGTTTCCATGAGAAACACCTCCCATTCACTTGTTTCCAGCTGGGCTCTCCTGGAAGCAAAGGGAGACCACTTCACCAGAAACCTTGGTCTGCTGTGAGGGTTATGGTCGTTCAGCTTAAATCCAAACCACCCTCTTCTGTTTGGCAAAATTCCTGTCTGATCATACTCTAGCTTGGAGACTCCAGAAGGAGATTGTGAGCCTCTCAGTGCCTCCTCCATGCAAGTGTCAGCATGAACTAACAGGTGTCCCTGCCTTGCCTGCAGTCAGGGGAATGACACAAATCTCTGGGCTGCCAAGCTGGATGACTTAGTAGGACAAGGAAACTCAGGAGCTCATTTTCCAGAAACTTTTCCATCAGTTTCATCACTGCTGAACTAAATCCTCTCAACAGCTCAAACTCTGCTGCAGTCCCACATTACCCTTTGTCTGATTACACCTCATTACATCGCATTGATTTTTTCCCCTCTGTCCTGAATTAAAAATGAGACTGCAAGTCAAAATCCAGTACATCTCCACACTTCATTTACCTTCATATAGTTGTCTTAAACATATATATATGTATTGCATACACCCACACACAATCAGGCAGTGTTTGTCCTAGTTATTAACATCAGGAATATATTCAGTCTGTGATTATAAATCTTGGAAATAATAGTGAGTTCTATTAAGGTCCTAATAGGATAATACTCCTTGCCAACGATCAAAACACTAAAAATCAATGTGGAAACCCTCAGGGCAAAATAAAGGCAAATAATTCATCACCCTTTTGAGATATGTTTGAGAGGAAGAGATGAAGATCCTTAAGAAAGAGGCCAAAGTGTGATAGAAGCCAGGCTGGCACGACTGTCAAAACTTCAATGTGATTTGTCAGACATTGTGTCCAAAGGGCAGACAACAACACACTTATTCTGTTGATGTTAGCAAATACAGCCAAAAACGAACAAAAGATCATGACAAGTGTCACAAGCGATGAAAATGTAGGGGAGGAGAAAATCAGGGGGTATTTAAGATGTCCATGCTGTGCAGAATTGCTTTACAACTTTTCTTACAAGGCTTGAATGCTGTGAGTTGTTTAAGGTTATATCTGTGAGCTATTTCAGGTTATATCTGAAATTCAAAGCAAGACATGCCTCTTTCCTAGCGAACTCTATGACAAAAAGAGAATTACCCTCTCAATTATTTGTTTGTCTTCTGGTGGAGTAGAATCAAACACAGTATCAAGACCCGTCAGTATAAGTAGCTAACACTATAAAAATAATGCTTTGTAAAATAACAGGGGGGTTTTAACCATAATTTAAAAACCAGTGTATCATAAAATTTTGAGGGTTTTTAATGCATAAATTCCTTGTCTTTAATGATTTCACTCCCCTGATTGCTGTTGCTATGTCTTAGTCTATTGTTTGTGAGTGGTTGGAACAGGAAAAGGGCAAAAGCCAGAGCAAACAAGTCACAGGGTGATTAGTAAGCAGGCAGAATTTCATGTCTGCCCTGCTGTTTTTCATAGCAAGTTTGATTACAGACTCAATTCTTGGAAAGAATATGTAAGGACAAAAGCCAAAATTAATATAATTTAAGAGCTGAAATATGGATAGATGTGGCTCCAACTGTGGCACACAAGAAAAAGAAGAGACCTTCTTAGAAAGACAAGTGAAAATGTCAGAACCACTGGTTTAAAGCTTATAGAGAAGGAAAATGAACAGTCTGTCATGCTGTCTGTGGATACAGAAAGGATAAGAGCAGAGACAAGCTATTTCATGGGATACAGGGCTGGTCACACCCCTGACTAACACAGAGCAGGGGGTTTAGAAGCAGCTATTTTTGTAGTCCTTTGTAAGGAGGCAGGGCAGTTAACAATGAAGTCAGTGATGGCACATGCATAAGATGCTTTTGCTTGTCCCTACAGCCCAGTCCTGTAATTTTCTCTTTTGTGTATCTAACTGCCAAAGTGCAGCAAACTGGTGTCCATCAATCAGCCTGCATTCTGATGTCAAGAAGAGGCAATAAAGGGAGAGTGGAAATACCAACCTGCCATTAAGACTGGCGCTGGGACAGGAACAATAAGTGCATTGACAAGTTGTTTTCTAGAACATGCTGCAAATTAATCCATTTCCTGTTTGACATGTTTATTTGTAGTACCTCTTCTTCAGTCAGGGCTGGAATGAAATTACTGTCTTATGTCAAGCAGCTTACTGCTGAGCTAGGATTGCTCACAAAACTGAAATGAAAGACCTCAAAATCTCCTCTCTGAAGAGAGATTTTAAAAGACTATGGCTGTTTACTTTAAAAAGTACACAAATCAAAAAGCAATGACAGCAAAATTTAAAGTTACTGAATGATGCAGAGAAGGTAGATGGGGACCTTCTCCCAGTCAAATAATGATAGGGCATATTCATTTAATGTAACAGGTAGCAAGCTGAAAACCTGTATTGTCTTCACATGGACAGGTTTTGGTAGTGAGGGGACTGCAGGTGTGGCTCTTTGAAAAGATGCCAGAAGCTTCCACCATGTTCAAGAGAGCCAGGATAGAAAACAATTCTTCCCACAATGCATAACCTCACTATGGAACCAGCTGCAGTTTTGAACCAGTTGAGAAGCAGGTATTGAAAACGATTAAAGAAGATACTAGTCACTAATTGAGATACCAAGAAACACTGGGGTGCACAGTGCAAGTGAGTCTTTAATCATTAGAAGTTAGGATGATACCTAGCATGCAAGGATGGCTGTTTCTGCATCTTCCTTCCCTACATGACCTCTTGAACACCTACCCCTTCCTGACCCTTGTTCTTTTGTGAGCAGCTCTGGTTCTTAATCATCTTGTTCAAAACAAGCAATTGGACTAGGTGGACATCACCCTTCTCTCCATGTGGCTTCTTCACGAGCTGTCTGACTACCAGCCAACCCTCTGGAATCTCAAATTGCATCATTAGTGTGCAAATGCATTATTGTGTTGTGTATATGCCTTCAGTATTTCTGTTTATTTGAATTGGAATACCAATTTACTTTCCATCAGCCAAATGGCTTTCTCCAGTACATCATGCTACAAATGGTGAACGTGGCATAAATGGTAACTGAGGAGATTTATGCTCTTGAATGAGGGGTTAATTTTCAGGGACCTTTCTTTGTCAGGCTGGTTACTCTGCTGCCTTCTTCACACGCATATGCTGATGAAATGCCTCTTCTGTTCTCCTCTCATAAGCCTCTCCTGTGCAGACACTGACAAACTGAAAGTTGACAATATGTTTACAAAACTCACTTAACTTGCACTTGTGGCCTAAGAAAGGTTGGAATTAGGGTATTCTCGAAGTAAAGGCTGTGGTAGCAGTCCATCATGCCAACTCCCTTCCTTCAGCCGCCTCTCCCTTCCTTGTCAGGATTATTGACATGCTCTCTTTCTCAACAGAAGGAGAACTGGAGGCAGAATGGCTGCAAGATGTAGGTTTATCCACACTGATCTCAGGAGCTGAAGAGGAGGATGGCCAAGCTCTGCTGTCCACTCTGACCAGAACTCAAGCTGCTGCTGTACAGAAGAGGTACAACACCTACACTCAGACCCTGAGGAAGAAGAACAAGCACACGGTCCGGGATGTGCGAGACATCTTTGGCACCAGTGACTCTTCTGTAAGTATCCTTGTCTTTGATCTTAATTTTTATGCAATTTGCAAGTAGCTCACCAAAGTTTCTGCCAGACAGGAACCCTTTCTGCTGACAATGCAGAGACAGCCATTAGCAGTTGCTGACCCTAAGACCAGACTTTTAATGCCGTATACAAAACCTTTGAAAGGAAAGGAAGAAACCAAATACAGTAGATGGTACACAGTTTTGTAACTAACCTGTAACATAATGTTGTATCTGTTGCCAGCCTTCCTCCTGCAACATCCTATCAAGACTAACATTTACTCCTTTATTTTTTGGAAATTGGTGAGTTACTCTTGGCAGCTATTCAAATTTTTGATGGTTTCTGGGGACACTTGCTATTTACTCAGCAGTCTCAGTGGTGAAGTAAAACTGGTCTAATGAAGCAACTGGGGTTGAAATATGCAATAGCAATTAAACACCTGCCAGCATGATTGTAACTTGTACCACAGTTACATTTCACTTATGTGGCAAATGAAAACTTATTAACTGTTCATTTGCTTCATGGCTTCAGAAATCAGCAGTACCTCTGGAGGTTTCATCCACTTTTCCCTGAGGATAGCTCTGAATGCACCAGTTCCTGTCATCATATGTTTTGATTTTGGTAAATGCAGTCAGCTGTGTGAGTTGAGTCAACTGCTCAAAGCAACACGCATGATTTTACATTTATCACTCATGATATCTTAAATGGAGTCACCAATAATCTCACAAGCTCACCTATGAAGTTAATATTAAAATTTTTGCCATTAAAGAACTCCAAGAAACTGTTTTTCATTATGGTATCACTTTGTCCTGTGTTTTCTACCTTCTCTTCAAGGTTTCATATCCTGGATTAATTTAAAACAAAAAATAATCGGGAAATAAATTTTAGCTGCATAGTTATATTAAAATTACAAAGATATAATGTCCAGACAGTTAACCTATTTGTTTCCAAATTAAGAATCTGGATTCTTTTGAACGTCTTGCACATATCCCACCAATACATCCAGAAGCACCCAGTAGTTTCCTGTGGGCAGGCTTGCTTTCATGAGAAAACATCAGGCATGTTTTCATGAACATTAAAAAGCTGGTGGTACTTCTAATTAGATAAGCCCACTTCTCCCGATTCAAATATCTGTAAACCATAAGGTGTTTAATTTTTTTACAAAAACTTCAGTTTCCTAATTAATTTCAATCAGCAGAATAAACGTGGTATATTTCCTCTCAGATGGGCATATCATTGATCTATTTTTGACCTTCTTATTTTTCCCCCTTCTCACTTGCTAAAGTTTCTCAACTGGAAAAGGAATTTGGATCTTCAGAACCGCTGCCCTTCAAATCAATGTTTTACCTCCTCCAAAATTGAGTTCAATCACTAGTTCTGCATTGTGAAAGTCTGAAAGATAAGATCAAATAAGTAATTAAGTCTTCTAATTCTTCTTCCCACAAAAATATGCAGTTCTGCAGGTGCTTACCTAGATGTTAAACACAGATGCACAAACACAACTGCAGCGCACCCATCACCTCCCTGCGACAGGCTGTGAAACATTGTATTTCTAAAAGCCTGCAAGGCCCCAACACTCTTAATTTTCCTATTCTCCAGTGCTCCTATCTCTCCTGCTTGTTATGGGATTTAGAAACTTTGTCCTAATTATCAGCCCTTCAGGGATAAACACACTTCAGGAGGGCTTCCATCCCTGACCTCAGGGTTTCCCAAGTAGTCTTTTTAAGGGGGTGTCAGCAGTCCCTGGAGCTTTGCTGCCTCTTTGGGCATGGCCCTACAGCTGCCAGTGAATCTTTGTGATGAATCCGTTTAGGGAACAGAAGCACATTAAAAACAAGACAGCCAAAAGAAAAGAGTGACGGGAGATGGGGAGGGGCAAATGTTTACAGCACAGCTGTGGAGGAGAGGCTGGTAATGCGGCTGCTTGAAATGACATGGAGTTTTGCTTTCCCATCCTGCCTTTTAGTTGGGAAGGGAAGAAGTAAACATGCTGCAAATAGCAAACCAGCTCTAATTGTTTCACATAATTCTATAATCCTCCCCATTAGGAGGATGGATTTACACCCTCTTCCCAACAACCTAAGAATTGCAAGAGCCTAGAGGGATGGGTCACAGGATGGATTACTCTCTTCCTTGGCTAATGATGAGAGAAAAGGTGATTAGCTCACTAGGGTCACCTGAGATGAGATTTAGGGGACCACTAAAGAGGCATAAATTAGTTGTCATCTGGGGTGGGGGAAGAAAGGATAGGTTTGCCCTAGTTTTTTTCTCTCTGTTCTGAAAAAACCCTGCCTGCTAGGTGTTTTGCTACTACTGCCTAATGGCTCTGCATGGGCCAACACAGACCAAAGGGTGCTTTTCCAGCCATTCTGAGGTCCATGCCCTCATGGCAGGAGTGTCCCCTCAACAGACAAAATGGACTGAAATAAAAGGAAATGTAGCTATTTCTCTTCCTGTTTGGTAGTTTTGGTTGGTTAGTTTTTTGGGGTTTTTTCTGTTGCCTGTCCTGGAAAGGTGGCATGATTCCTAGGGGCAAAATGCTACTCCTGTGGTAGATCACCCTTCCAAGAGCCATGCCTTGGCAGATAGAGCAGCCTGTCCCCACTGAGGGGCTTTTGCTCTGCTTCAGACATGTCTACAGGCAGCAAACTCGACTGACAGCCACACTACCAAGTTTTAAATTGTATGGTTTATTAATCACAGTGGCCTGATTTTCCTCACTGCTGGTACCCTGCTGCTTCCATCAGAAGCTATCGGCTCTGCTAGTGCTCAGAGCCTTGAAAAATCAACAGCAGAATACAAATGGAGGACACATACACATTGATTCTGTTACTGGAGAGAGAAAATGAAGCACTGTGCTCATTAACAGCCCCACCCTGTACATTGTAATTAACTAAAACTCCTGAAGAGTTTTTACAAGCATTTTACTTCAGCAGTGTATGACAAAATCATGTCCTAGTTAAAGAAGAATGACTAACTAACCCAGAGCTATTTGCATGAAAAGGTGTTTTTGATGGCAGTACTTAGAAATATGAATATATTCAAAGCATGGGCAAATTGTACCCTGGCCAGACCTATAAGGTTATCCTCCTTTGCCTTTATTTTCCTTAGCTGCAGAGCTGAAAATAAAATTTGATCTCTTTGGTGCTCCAGTGATGTGGTTTTACGTCTTCTGCAATGAGGGTAGCTGCTTAAGAACTGTCTGCCTCATCTCCATCCTCTCCTTGCTCTTCTGATTTCCTCTTCCCATTGGAAATTCCTGTGTATGTTGCAGCAGTAAACAGTGGGCTCATTTTTCGTGTGTTTAATGAATCACTTTCAGTCAGAAATCAGGCTATGGGAAGCCTCACCTTTGCTGGAGCCCCAGGCAAATGAACAAAGCTGTCCTAGTTTAGTTAAGGACATAATTTGACTCTTGGTCTTTCACATTCATTGAGAGAAGGTCTTCAAAAGTTTTTTTATTTTCTTTTATACTACAAAAATAATCTGGATCTTTAAATTCATGCATTAAAAAGGTTTTATTCCCATTCTTCCCTTCCTTTTCACATATTATCGTAAGATTAAAAAAATTAAAGGTGGGGGGAAGGAAGACATTTTCACAAAAGAGACGTAGATTTGGATTCTTTATGTACTCTCACTATGGAGGCTGGGAAATGGGACCGAGAATATGACATTTTTTAGGCACCCCAGTTACTGTGCACAGTTCACATTATTCAATTGCTCCAGGCTAGAGCAGCCTGCTGCCAGTTCCGCTGGGTGCCAGGCAGAGGTGTGCAGTCCACTCCATCTTCCACATCCATGTCTGCCAGCTCTGCCCTGCTTATCAGAACCAGGTTATTGCAGGTGCTTCACGACTCATTTCACCTGTGTAACAAGGCTGGAAGTGGTTTTTTTCTTCATAAACTCGACTGACTGTAAATCTGTTCTGAATACTGTTCACAGGATCAGACATTTTGAGCACTGAAAGTAGATGAGCCAGTTGCTAATGTTTACCATTAATTTCTCCATCTGGATCTTAAGCAGAAGCATACCTACTACTATGGTTGATTTTCCCAAATTGCTGAGGCAAGTTTAGCCGTCCTCTCCACTTTTATAATCCCACCTGAAATTTATAGTGCTTTTTTATGTCCTGAAGCTTTTTGTATAAATGTTGTGGGATTTTATCATAAAAGCATCCAGTTCTCTTTTTTAAAAAATCAATGGTCCTTACAGTCTTCTGGCAAAGGAAGTCCATATGACTCAAATCCTGATCCCTATCAAGTTCACAAGCCATTGAATGGACTCTCTCAGCAGAGATTTTATTCATGTTACATTTGACTTTGTTACCCGAATAGCTCAGGGGATAAGATTGAATAAAACAACTGCAACATTATTTCAGGTTTCCAACTGGAAGAGTTGCCTGTCTTTTAAATATCTGACATTTTTTAGCAGCTTCTCTCATACGTTGACTACAACTGGGGAAAACAGAATTTCTGCCCTCTGAGGCATTGCTACTTATTGATAAACAGCCGACTTAGCAATTTAAAGAGCAATTTAAGGAGCTGATATTGAGGGCTCACGGGGGCCCATAGCTGCAGGTTCAGCTGGAAACCTTGGTCTGCTCCATCAGGCTCAGGGTGCATGAGACAGCAGGTTTGAGAAAGGCTGGGGGCTTCAGGGGCTCCCACATGGATGCAAATAACAGACAGGTTTGGAACATTGTAGTTATTTTCCCTGAGCAACCTTCAGAGCATTTTTTTAATTCCTGACTTTGTTTTTGTTTAGTTTTTTTTACTCAAGAACAAATAGTTGACCTGCTACTGCCCATGGAACACAAGCACTCCGATTTGTCTTTATGTACCACAAAACTGCTGAGGTCAGGGCCAAAACTCCACTGCTAAGAAGAGGTGATACTGCTTGAAAGTCACCCCCTGGGCTGCCAAGCCACTTCTCTGCAGTGCAGAATGATTTCTGGAGTGAAAAGAAATTAATTTGACTATAAAAAAATGTTTCTTTGTTCCCTCAATTTTTTTTTTTTTTTTTTTTTTTTGCAGTTCGCTGTTTAAAGTATTAGTGTATAACCTGTGGGAGGACATCCATCCATTAGTAACTTTCTGGTGTCCAAATCACAAGAAGTAGCTGACAGACTGGTTTCTGACAGGTCCCTGAGAATAGCGGTACTCAATGTGCCAGAGAGTCTTCAAAAAGATTTGTGGCCAAAATTATTAAAGCCAGGATGAATTACAATTAGAGGAGGACCTTTCGGTTAGTCTAATTCTGTACAGCAATTTACTTAGCTAATTTCAGTCATTTTATAGGACAGGACTCATTAGGTACAGCAAGCTGCAATATTACTGACCTCCACATGGTCCAAATCTGTGCAGTCTGGGGAAGACTGATTCTCAGGCTTGGCTATGAAAAATATACTCTGAAGAACCACAACAGGTTGTTTAGTCTTGTCAAAAGAGTGTAAGCTGAGAATGATACACTGTTGCTTGAACTGTAGCAGTTTCTGTCCGCAGACGTTTACCTTCACTGCAGTCTGATCATTTTTCCTTGCCTATCAGCCCACATTTGAGACAGTTCCAGTGTCACCAGTGTCTTCTAATGGTATCCAGCTTCCTGGGCAGAAGCCAGTTTGGAAATCAGTTAGCTGTGAGTATGATGACATGTAACCAGTGTTCACTTCCTCCTGCTAAATGACAGACAGAAAGACCCCTTTGTGGTTCAGAGGTTAGTCCCCTCTTCCACGTTGGGGCAGTGCTGCATATATTTCCTTAAAATCATTGTCAGCTTATTGTCATGCAGGAACCAAAGTTTCCCACTAAAGACCAGTGTTGTACACAGACTGCTGCCCTTGAGGGATCAGCATCTAAAAAATGTTGATCATTGCAAGGCTGGGAATGTAAAAATAATCTGTAAATAATATCGTGCAGAATTTGTCCAAAATATGCCATCAGTATATTTTCTTGTTGCAAATCAAAAGAAAGAGGCATATTTCCTCCACATTTCTTCTCCAGTACTGCAGAAACTGTAGTATTAGAAATCTATAGTTTTCCTGGTGCTGCCCTATTGTTCTGATCTATGGATGGTTTTATCCCTTAAATACTTTGCCCTGACATTGATTGGCAGTGCTAATGAAAGTAATAGCTCTTCTCTACTCAGTGTCTGGATAATTGTCAGCAACCTTCCATGAGAATGACCGTCTTTCGGTTTGAAAACTCTTCCCATCACCATTGTTCAGGGCTTAACTAAAGGGATATTAATACCCAAATTTCTAAACTCTTCCCTTGAATGCTTACCTCTGGATACAGTGCCAACAGACACTTTCCTTGGTGGCAAAAGCTGCTCTGCTGACACTTCTGTTCTGCAAGCAGTTTTACTGAAACAAAGGGGGAACCAAATGCCCAGGGGTGCTATGAGCAGTCTGTGGCCCCAGGTCCAACAGTGGAAAGAAAGATAGAAAACATCTTAAATGGCTTGGACATTAGACAACAACTAAAGCCACAGTTCAGAAACCAGAAGCCACTTAATAACACACTTAAATTTTTCATATCAGACTTGTAAAATAAATGGTGGTGCAAAAAGTCCCTGTAACTGTAAGTGCAATGATTCAGAGATCATGGGGCATGCACAGGTTTATAAGACACATAATGCATTTTAATTCACTTTCTGATTGCCATGGTTTTTTAATACACTTCTGTCATGTTTGTAAATTCTTCTCTGCAGTCCTGGGGGCTGAAATTTTACTTCACTTTCAATTAAATTCATTATTCCATCCCAACTGGGTTTAGGAGCTGAATCTTACAGGAAAACTAAAAATTGATCTGAGATACTGGAGATCCGTCAGGAAAGTTGGCAACTCTGGAACTCATGTATGTTACCACACTTTGGCCTCCATGACAATAGCTTATTTCTGGACTTAATTGTACTGATTTCAAAAATTTTCCTCTGACATCCAGTAATTTAAGGAGGTGACTAAATTTTAGAGAAGAGCAATAAGTAATTTCACAATACCTAGTAGAAATGCCAATAGATTTAATGTTTTTCAAACTGGAATATTGTACATTTTGTCCTGTTTTGGTGCTACACACCTAAACTATCAACAGTGAGAAATATGTGTATGCGACCACATAAAGTATATGCACAACGTCTTGTGATTGTAAATAAGTCATCAGTAACCTGAGAAACCACGCCAACAGCATTTTTCTGTCAAGGCCTTTTGTTTTTAATTGTTCATTTGACAAGTGCCACCACAGTTTGCTGGCCTGGGTAGACAAGGATGGAGTACAAAAACTTGGTAATTCCTGATAAACAGGAAGTTCCAGCTTGACTATCTTTCTCACAGAAAGCAACAAGTTAAATAATCTAAAACGAAAATAGGGATTTTATTTCTAAGGGGTTATTTCCTCGAGACAAAACAGGAACATGCTGTGGTTTGCACTGAAATTCCTCTTTGAAGCACTTCCTTTATTACTTTCTCAAGAATTTTGTCATCTTGGTTCAATTTTTTAATGTCTCTGTACTAAATGAAAGCATATATTCATCATTCACATACAGTTTCCCTTATTTTCAGCTAAGAGCTGTCTAGACTGTGGAATAGATAAAGGCAGCCCATCCATAACAGAAGAGCTCTCCTATGAGGTCTCTTTCTCAGAATCCATTGCAGTCCTTCCAAAAACCCAAGAGTGGCCAAAAAACCAGAGGTTCAAAAAGGAAGACTCGGCTTTGCCAGTAAGTTTCTTCTCCATGTATTTCTTTGATTTTTTGCTTTAACACAGCAATTTCCTGCTTTATATCCCCAGCACACTGGAGTCTGTTAAGATACATGATCTGTCCTTTGCAGCATGTGCTTTGTAGAGACTTCTCACTGTGCCTCCTACTGCCTGTGATTGATTCCCAGAGAGGCACCAAAGCTAATATGGATATCCAAGCCAGGTTTTTACTTGTACCCATAATGAACATGTGCACCCAGATGAGTGTGTTTAACTCCATCCACAAATATTGCATCACCCATAATTTTTTCATACAGAAATAAAAAGTGCTTACTGGCATTAAAACTAACAATCATTTTCATTACTGGTCTGCTTTCCTACTTTTTTCCCCCACAGATTATATGCCTTTGTTAACACATGGATTTAAAATTGCTTTGCAAATGGAGGGAGGAAAGCAAACCTTAGTCCTGCAGCAGTACTGGCTGTCTCCAGTCAGTGTTGAGAGCAATCACTCTATAGGAGATAATACATGAATTATTCAGGAAAAGTTTGCTATATCATCCAACCAGACATGCACGGAGCAGTTGTGTCAGTATCTGGAATTATTTCATGAAGTCGTGGAAGTCAATTTTCTATTTTCATCAACCCTCACAGCTTCTATCACTGAAAACTGGAGCATTAATTTAGAGCTTCCAATACCACCTCTTTAGTGACATCTATGAAATGGATGTGAATTATTTGGAAGAATTTCCTGAATGTTGTGATGTCCTGAGATCCCAAACTAATCTGAAATTGTTACAATCCACACAGACACTGAATTATCTGAGAATTATTCAGTTGTCCATCTCAGATTCCGCCAAGGAAGAAAAAGCTGAGGTGCAGAAGCAAGCTTCCATCTTAAATGATAAGACACCAAGTAAATTACATGACTTTTGTGAAATCCATGTGCTTTTTTTGTGTCTTTGGTTGTTTGGGGTATTTTTTTTGGCAATAACTTGATGTCCTGTGGAGAGTAAGAATATTTCTGCACTCATCATGGTTTTGGCCCTTACTGCAACACATTCACACTCACAAATTGTTCTCTGCAACAGCACAGACAATTCCCAGTTGACAGAGCAGGGAAACTGATGAGAAAGAGGGAAGAGAAGATGACACATTGAATATTATAGATCTGTGGATTCATAACTGAGAAGTTTTAGAAAACGCCGGTACTGTGCTGGAGTTCAACTGCTCTGCATGCAGGACATAATTTTGTGAGCTCAGAAGACCACACAAGAAACTTGCCAGGTCACTGCAGAGAGTCTCTGAATAAAGTCAACAATCGTAGCTGTTGATGTTGGCCTTTCCCTTACTTTATCTGCTGTCACTCGTGGTATTAGGTTTTTTCCCATGACGACTCAGACCATAATGGGCCTCAGCAGAAAAATCACTTCTCACTCTGTTACACTGAGTAACCAGTCACCTAAACTCGGGAGGACTGTCCCTCCTTCCCCATGGTGGGACAACGGGGCTACAGTGGAGGCTGTGCAACATCACACTTTCTCCAGGGTGGGTCTGACAACTTCACTGATGGTGTGTACAGAGCTGCACAGAGAGATATTATATTTCATAAAACAGCATGTCCCCTGCAGCAGGGAGTCTCCTGATTCCTAGAAGAATCAACTGGGCATCCCCAGGAGTGCAGGGATTTCCCCAATGTACATGTGATTTCTCCAGTGTGGGACCATGATCCGTGTGACTTAGTTGAAAATATTACAGAACTACGAGCCTGAGTACACTGCATAGTTCCACATAGAAACAACATTGCAAAAGATCAGACACGATCCTTAGCCAAAACGTTAGTAATCTAATTTCAGGGTAGTACAGCATCCTTCGGATCTGCATACTACACCACTGTAAGAAAAACCACTGGAAAATTGTGACACAAGGCAGAAGTAAGACAGCCAGCCCTAAAACTTGTATTAACCACAACATCACATCATAGTGACCCTAGGAGTCAAACAGCCACTGTGGAAAATCTTTGTAGCACCCTTTACAATCGGTTTTGCAGTGCTTGGAACTTCTTTCTCTTTCCCCAAAGAAAATATATGTATACAACCTGATCTTTTTCCTTCTTTTTAAGGTAATTTTTTGCATTTTGACTGCTTTTGGACTTTTTTCATCACTGGAGCCAAAACATTCTTTATGTGTCTTCAGAAGACAATCCTCCATGCAGCTTTTGTTACCTTAAGTCTCAGAATAAGGGTAACAGTGGAATTGCTGCATTCTAAGGAGGGAATTTTCTGGCCTAAAATGCTCCAGACAGCATGTAAATAAGTTATTCCATTCCCTGCACTCTTTCTCCCCCAGTTATTACTAACCCCTATTGAAAGACCATGTGCAATGTAGTTTAGAAAGTCCTAAACTATGTGATCTCAATGTCCTTTGTACTGTCTTCATTTTTAAATCTGGTGGAAGTTTAATTTTTGTTTTGGTTTGGTTTTGGGTTTGTTTTTTTTTTTTTCCTTTTTCTTAATAAGTTTGACTAGCTTTATTTAAAGATGGGTTAAACCTTTTGAGTCCAAATTTTTTTTTTAAAAATGAAGGACTGAGCTGAACTCTCCAAAAGAAAAACATTACTAGAGGCTGGGTTTCCACTCAGCTCCCTAAAGGCGGGAGATGATTTGTAATACTATTTATTTATACCTCTGACTAACAATTCCTGGTTTAAATTACAATAAATTAAAAAAAAATACAATAACAAAGATCCCCAATTCTTTGAAAAGCATGTTTTTTACTATGACTTTGTTATTATGTCAGAAACTGATGGGTGTTTGTTCTTTTTGACATTTGTACAAATGCATCTGTCATGACACAACATTCCTGTCTCTGGTCCACAACACTGCAGTTTCTAAAATATGTAGACATCTTCACATGCCCTCAGATTACTCAGTATCATTTAGTTCAAGCCTACTTCAATAAATTATTTCTTAGCTGCTGGGAGTCCTGTTTCTAAGCCTAAATGCTTCTTGAGTAATAAAAAATACCGCTAAGTTGGCAGGTTGGCTTCTGGATTTAGCAGTTTTGCTTCTGGGCTTTTCCTCAGATCTTTAGTTTGAACTCCCCTGTAAGACCTCATAAATTAATAGCATTATGCAAAGCAGTCATGGATTCATTACACACACCAATTGATATACAACCATATCCATTATTAACCGTGTCAGCCACTTCAACAGCAAAGATGTTTTGGGGAAGGCAGAAGCAGAGCAAAATGCTGCATCCTGCTGAAACTGGGCAAAAGATTAAAAGAAGCACGTAACTCATTTGTCCCAGCTGGAGTACAGGCACTGAGGTGCTGCAGCACCACTTCCCAGTCAAACTGCAAGGGAGCATGGTGAGCAAGAAGCTCAATTTTATGTTCAGGTGGATGTAGGCTACGTCACCATGCCAGGCCAATATACAGGGCTATAGTTCATCTCTTTGTCGTCATCCATCTACCCTACCATGACCTCCAGTCACATATGGGCACCTCTTTCGAAACAAAAATTCACTTCCTGTAATTTTTGTGCAAATAAAGATGCGACCCATCTCTACTGTAGAAATTCATTGTTCGGAAAAGCCGGTTTGGACTGACAGAGGTTGGGGACCTCTCTCCTGAGGACATGAAGAAGATCCGCTACCTCTCCCTGATCGAGCTCACGGCCTTCTACGACGCGCTGGGCGTGGAGCTGAAGAGGAACCGCGTGGAGAGGGTGCGGGGGCGAGGTACGGCGTGTGGCATCCCCTCGGCAGTCGCCTTCCTGTCGCTCAGCTTGGGAAGGAGGTGGCTGCGTTTTCTTCTTTTCACATTTGTTGTTACTGTTTTTAAGAGAACGGTCTTTTTGGAGTCCCTCTCACCGTACTGCTGGAGAATGATCAAAAGAAGGTTCCCAGAATAAAAGTGCCCCTTATCTTCCAAAAAGTGAGTATCATTTGGCCTGATCGCTAATATTTGCTTTTCTGCCATTTGCATTGACACGCAAAGGAGTCATCAGATAAGATGCAGGCTTTATAGACTGGCAAGTGTCTACAGGCTGTCTGACTGAATATTGTGGTTTGAAAACTTTGTGACAAGGAGAGAAAATTTGCTCCTTTTTTGGTGTTTTATTTGTGGTGGGTGTTATGAATGGATGATGTGGGTTTAAAAAAGTCCCTGCCTTTTGCCCAGGCCTCTGGCAGCAGGCAGTAGCTTTATTGAGGTGGCCAGCACCCCAAGACCCACTTTTATTTGCAAGTTCTTTAATAATGGCTGATTCAGTCTATTTTAGAATGGATTATTTATTTAATAGACACAAAACTAACAGACATAAGACTTAAAACAGACTATTACTACTCAGGAATAAGACAAAAGGGAATACTAGTATTAATAACGTGGGGTTAAAGGTACCATTAAATTTACAGCTAGCTAAGAAATAGCATAACTTAGGATCCAATGTTTCTTACCACCAAATTGTTGAAGGGGCACACATCGAAATCCTTTCCCTCAATTTCTAGAAAAGTAACCGTAAAGTTGCATCCAAGCTTCAGGAAGAAATCTTCTTGCACGTTTCCAGGGAGTGTGCAAGAAACTTCTGCCTCTGTGATAAACTGTAGTACTTTCATGGTGTAAAAACAGGCCTTTTGGTTAGCTATGTTTTTTTTAATCTCTCCCCACATCTGTTAAGCTGGCAGACCTTTTTGCACCAGGAGATGATACCTGCTGGGTCTTGCCCACCTGGGTTATCTCTCCTATCTGCACCGGCCACCCGTGGTAGGAAGAGGGGTGATATGCCCTGCCACAGTGGGGACCCTTTTTGATTTTTGTCATTATGTGATACCACACAGGAAACTTTGGGAAACAAAAGTCTTTCTGTTTCCCTTTTTCATTAAATTAGAGAGCCATACAAAATCATGTGTGTGCAGAAGTGGCAGAGATGAGTTGTCTCAGGAGTTTTAATTTCACATTAATTTAAACCATAGGTATTACTTAGGTACTGTTTCCATAATGGAAGTGGTATCTTGTCATTGAGGTTTGTATGACAAGACAAGGGTATTTATATGAGACATTTGGCTGTACAGAGATTCCCCATGGATGTCTTGGAGGCAGGTACACAGACACAAGTACGTGTGCAATTCCACAGATTTACACAGACTCAAAATGGCTACAGAATTCCGTGTAAATACTGACAAAATGAAAAGTGTTGGGGAGTGTCAGGGGAGAGGACTGACACAGCTTGACTATTTACATGACTCTGCAATCAGCTCCACTGCTCCCCTGTCAAGATACCATGAGAAATTAGAAGAATCCAGGTTAGGGCAGGAAGCAGATCTGGTGGTGAAAATCTTAGCTATGTGATTAAATGGTGGGAACATTTTTTTTCCCAATGTTCCAAATTATGTAAAATCAAAACAGTTTTTTTTAACAACGAATTAGAGTGGGAAGTTTAGTCCTCTATTCACAGAAATTTGGAAATAAAATATCCTGGGATCATTTTCTAATCTGAGTTCTCAGTTCCAAAAAACGTTATGTTATCTATAGACCTTTCCATTGTGCTGCTTGGGGCACACTTAAACATTTCTCAGAGATTATTTTTCCTTCACAACACCATTGTGTTTAAGTATATTTCTCTTTTATTAATACATTTATGTTCTAATTGTTCTATAGCAGTGCCAACTCTCAAGTCAAGGACAGAGGGGCCTATTGCATTAGCAGTTTTCTGTACTTTGCATACTCCTTACTTCATGGTCAGGAATATAGAGAACAAATTAGGCAGGTTTCATTACATGAGCTGGCTTGTTTTCATCAGCAGATTCCATAGAAGTGTATCTTTTTGAGATTAGTTTCAAGGATACCTAGATTGAAAAGAAAGTCAGTAGTATTTTTAAGCACTTCCAAATATTTTTCTGGATTATTTTGTCTCTTCTTTCAGCTGCTGCTCAAGCTTGAGGAAACAGGTTTGGAAACGGAAGGAATTCTGCGGGTTCCGGGATCTGCCTCCAGAGTCAAGGTATACACTCAAGCTAGTTTTCCATCTTCTGGACCACAGACTCTATGTAAAATAATACAGCATACACACAGATTCAGACTGTACAGAAATACTGATCTGTGTAGCTCAGCATTCCTACTCCTGCCACTGAAAGGTCAGATTAGTTCCTGGGAACCAATAAATCACAGGCCATTTGGTCTATTGCTTTGCTTTAGTTAATGTTCTATATAAAGCACAGACTTGATGTTGAATGCAATTTTTCTCCACGAAACTTTGAGACATCCTTTCAGTTTATCTCTGTCATCCAAAATTGCTGTGATCTTATCTCTGTTTTAATTTATTTCAGAAATTCATAGTTGCTAAACTGAGTGAACATCAGATAAAAATCTTATTCTATGTCATTTTAACCTCTGTGTCATTTTATTTTTCATTTATCGTCTGTGATCTTGCAATTTTGTGTTCCAAGTGAGAGAAATTTGGCCTCTGTTCACTGCTGGCAGCCTGAAGTACTGCATTTTCACAGGCTATTTGTAGGCTATGAACACAGGATAACTGGAACCCAATCATCTGACACTGTGGGCCAGTAATACTTGCAATTGTTTCTCCAGACCAACTTGATTCCAGGAGCTGGAGGAGGCAAATTAGAAAAACAAGGCAGTTCTTTGTTTGGTTGGGTTTTTTTCTTGGCTTAATAGCATCTACTTCTTTCCCAGATTTTTGCTTTTTCTTTTCTTAGGCTTTTCTTGATCTGGTTTAAGCAACACCTTACAGTGCATCCTACTGCTACTTTCTCATCCTCAAGAAAGCTAGTTTTGCATTCTGAGGCAGGAAGTCTCAACATTGTAGCAGCCACACAAATGTTGGGGATTGCTAAACATTGGTGGGCTGGGGATCATAAAAAAATGGCTGAATAAGAGAAAGCTGCATTACGTGAAACACACCAAAGATAGGCAGCAGCATCCCAGCTCCTTTGACTCTGTCCATTGATGAAAGTACCCAGGGCTTTGAAAAGTGTCACATCTTGCAGAAGGGTGCTCCTGACTTGCCCTGTACTTTTCAGCTTCCTCATTTTTTCGTACAAATGCTTAAATCTTATTTCACGCAATCTCAAATTTTTTCCAACCTCTCCACTGAGATTACACAGCAGGGCTGTGCTCTAATTCCATTATTTTCATATTCTTTGCATACCCTGTACTATGTCTTGTTCAATTCTTTTTCACAACCTGTATCCTGGGAGCTGCTATGAGATACGACTTCATATTCAACTCCCCTACACTAGGTGGTAAGTTAAACTGCCCATATGAAAGTTTTAAATTATTTGAGTTTTGATTTTGTTTAAGTCTGTCCAACAAGTCAACGAGCAAGAGGGAGATTTTTTCAAAGCAGATCCAGATTTCATCCTTCAAAAGCCTTCATACATTATTATGACATTAGGACTTGAGGGCATTCCAACTTTATTTCAGTCTTGTTTGGAGAAAGAAAAGGCATATGGAAATGATTAAAGGTTACTCTTCTATAAAACAAAGAATAGAAGACATGAATACGAGTTTTCCTCTGTAACAAAAGCTCCAGTGAACCAAAACTGTATGATTTGTCTAGTGAAGGATCAGTCATGTTAAAAAAAAATTGCAACACATATTTTGAAAGTATTAGATGCATACATATATACATGTATGAGAGGCAGGGGAGGGAGGGAATTGAGTGTATAAAATATATGCTTACCTGGGTGGAGATATATATAAAAGTGTATGTGTGTGTATATATACATATATAATGTTTATGTTTCCAAAATCTTGCTTTCTATTTTTGTGGCTTTTCCCCAGTTCTCAGCAGAAAAATGTGGAGTAGAATTCTGTCCTCTTGTGCTTTTGATGAGGTGAGGATTTCTGTTCCACATTTCCAGTCAGTTACAGGAGAGAATTCAGTCTAGGTATTTGTATCAATTATTTGCCAAGGATGTGAATATAGAGGTAGCCTGAGAAGCTGAGATAGCCCAGATTAAAACCAGTAAAATGTGCTAGTAAAAATGAGACTGTAACATTATATGCCAATCCTGAACAACTTTCCGTTGTTCTTACTTCCGTTTGTGCAACCATTCTACTTCTTTATGTGTGACTGTACTTGATATGTAATTTCCTTCCATTCATGTGAGACATGGCAAACAGAATTCATTTTTAAAAGCTTTTCTGCCTGAATGGACTGAACCTTTTGCATAATATTAAAGTACATCTGACAAAATCATGATCTGAAACTGAATATTTGCTACAGATATATTTTGTCATAAATGGTCTTATAAAAAGTAGCAGCAAACTTCCTATGAATAAGACAGTGTTTGGCCAGTAATAAATGTGAAAGCTGCATTATTTATGGATATCCTTATATTACAACACTGGTCTTCAATCTTTTTTACTCAACAATTTTTTGAGACACTTGCATTTTTTGAACAGTGCACTGGGTTTGAAGCTAAATTCTGTTCCTACTCAGAACCTTGCTGAGTGTTTCCCATTCACACATGTGTGTTGAACACTGGTTAGTGACCCTCTGGAACTAAACAGACCTCTGTTATGGAGCAAGATGCTGCCACTGGAGAGCCAGGGGATTGAATGGGAACCCAAAATGGTATAATCCTCAATTCTATCTTAAACCTCTCCTGTGTTTTTAGAGGTTTGGGGTTTTTTTGCACATTAAGGTTTTTCTGACAGTAGTGGTTTTGTATCTTTATTTTTCTACAATTTGACCAAACCTAACTATAATTATCCTAACATAAAACTTCCTTTTAAAGAGGGGAAGACCTGACTTTTAAGCCATTTGGTCGAGGCCCATGGATTCAGGCTATCTAGCAAGTTCACTGGCAGTGAGGAAGAAACACCACTCCTTTGTGATTTAAGGGTCAAAACCTCTGGAGAGTGTTTTAAACAAAAAGAACAGCTGTGTTAACTGAGTTTTCTGCTTCTAGTTCTAAGACATTGCACAAAATTGCCTTGCTTTATGATGGTTCATACTGTTCACTGGCAGAAATCTAGCTATAGCAACCCAAATTTAGCCTGGGTTGCCAAATATCTGCAGGAACCTGATTTGTTAACCTGCTCTGAACTCCACATGGCTGTACCTAGGCTGTCACTGGTCTAGGGCTGCTTTAGTTCCAGTGCTGTACAAACCTGCCTGCTGCTTGTCATGGATTCCTGAAGAGATCACAAGCTGCTGGATCAGCAGCAATGATTAAAGGCCAGATGTTTCTTTTATCTTTCAGAATCTACATCAAGAACTTGAGGCAAAATTTTATGAAGACACTTTTGACTGGGACCAAGTACGAAATAACGATGCAGCGGGACTGCTGAAAATGTTTATAAGAGAACTCCCAAGCCCACTCTTCACAGTAGAATACCTGCCTGCATTCATCACACTAGTAGAAAGTATGTGGAAATGGAGTTAGTATGGGCTATAATATGATGAAATGCATGAGTAGACGCTACACTTTTTTTTCTCGCTCTGAAGTATATAGAGAAAAATTATGTAATTTTTTTTCTCACTGTGAAGCAGAAAAACAGGCCCAGTGCTTTACCTTAACATTTTAATTTTCTGCAAGATTTTGTTTTCAAATGAGAAAAGGTGTCTGCATTTAGCTAATAGCATAGGTTTGTTGTGTGGATAATACAACTGTTTAATGTAAAATTTGAAACCTATGAGTAAACAATGACTGAGCAATGACTTTCATATATAGACTCTGATTCACATTAACTGTAGGTTTCACAAATGAAAATTTCTGCAAGGTAAACTCAAATCCCTGTCCTTTATCTACTGGATCTACTGGACCTATTTTATTTCTGTTAAGGTTTATGTTGAGGTCAGACCATTTGTACAGAGATATGTGTGAGCACAGAAAGGTTCAGGCAGCTGGGCTTTGTTTTCACTGTACATACACCCTCTCAATCTCAGTACATTTTGTTCATTTCTCTTCCAGGAAGAATGCAGTTGTACCTTGCCATACCTATGACTTCACTGTAAAGTCACTTGAGCTAGGACAGACTGAAAGTCTCGGGATGGCGAATTTATTAGCAAATTGGTACAGAAAACTGAGGATCTTTACATAAGTGTCTCCATGAATAGTTTAAAGGGCAGAAGGAGGTGACCTCTTCCCATGAACTTCACATACCTGAGTGTGCTCCTTGTGAGTCCCAGGCTGCGTGCAGTTACAATGGCTCAGCCATTGGAGAAGACTGAACAGGAGGTGTCTGTGCAGAGCAAAGTGACTTCATTCCCTACAACAAACACACAGATATCTAAGAGAAACTAGCTAGTACTGAAAAATACTGGATTGTTACTATATAGACAGAATTTTATAGAGGCCTTGTGTCCCTGTGTGACAAATATCCAAGATGATGAGGAAAAACCCACTCATTAAGGTAATTTCATACTCGGGGGAAAGTGTATGGTTAATCAACACCTAAGCATGTGCCTAGTCTCATCCAGACACTAGTTGGTATTTCTAGAACTGCTGACACACAAGGTTTTTAGAACAAAACAATTGCAACTGGAATTTCAAAAATATTAAATATTCATATCCTTAGAAATCTCCAAGATCAAGTTACAACTACAAGCTTTGCATCTGTTGATCATGCTGATGCCTGAAGCCAACAGAGACACAGCCAAGGTAAGTTCTTCATTTGCTATCACCTGACATCTGTGGTGCTTCTGACTTCTAAATGAGAGACTCATTTGTTTCAGATGCTGCACCGGGAAAGTATTCATCTGTGGTTTTGATGATTTTCTTGAAAAGATGTTCAAATTCCCTGGCTGTCATTTCTTTTACAAGCAACTAAGAAATAGTTGCTGGGGGTATCCAACTGCATCTCAGGCATCATTTCTTATGGAGCACTCATTTCAAAGAGGCACATTTCTCGCTCTCCTTGTGCTGCCCCAGCCCCCTCGCTGGCAGGGCAGCATGAGAAGCTGAAGATTACACTTGACTAAGTGTAAACACTGCTTAGCAACAACTAAAACATCAGTGTGTTATCAACATTATTCTTATCCTAAATCCAAAACACAGCCCTGTACCAGATTCTGTGAAGAAAATTAACTCTATCCCAGCTGAAACCAGAGCAATGTTGCAGAAGGACGCCTTCTACTACTCCAGTAGTAGACCCCAACTCTAACCATAGCTGCAGTCTGTGCTATTCAGTCATTCAAGCAAAATTCTGAATAAACGACCCAAAAGGGGAAATTAATTTCCTTTGACTCTGCTAAGCATGTGCAGAAGTAACATCAATGAACAACCACTTAGCTCTTCTTGTTTTTGTTATCCCAGAATAAAAGTTTGGGGGTTCCTGGCAGAAATTTCAGGTTGTATTGCATGTAGGACTGGTGCAGATTTGAAGAGAGACTGATCACCCCAATGACTGTGACACAAAAAGCATTGGCCAGGTATATCAAAATGGACACTTGGTAATCTATGAAGAAAATAACTATTCCCTTGCAATACGTGTACATCTTACCTCTACTAAAGGATTCAGAGCCTTAGTGTAAACACTCTATTTGCCTTATAAATTTGGGACTATGCTCTAAGTGATAGATAATTTATTAATGTGTCTTCTGGTAATATTAACAATTACTCTGTGGTTGACACAGGTTGTTGTACCAACAAATAACAGATTAATCCAAACACAATGAAAAAAACACTACATTTCACCCCAAGTGCAAATATAGCAGCCAGACATGTGCATTTGAAAATGGTGCATTTCAGAACTAAATTATTTCCTGAGACTAAACAAGTATTGTTTTTTTTTCCAGGCCTTTCTTCAGTTCCTGAAGAAGGTGGTTGCTAATGAGGGGAAAAACAAGATGAATTTGTGGAACGTGTCTATGATAGTTGCACCAAACCTCTTCATCTACAAAGGGAAACGTGCAAACCAGCAAGAAATGCAAGCAGCCGCCACCACTGCCCACATTGTGCGGCTTCTAATTCGGTACCAGGACATCCTGTGGACAGTGAGTGCTGCTGGTCCCCCTTTATGGTTCCATTACAGTGCAGCATTTTGTTATATGCAGGAGGTCTGCAGAAATCAGAACAAACTGACCTTCCAAGGAGAAACAGTTTCTTTGGAAACTGAATGGAGCCTTGTGTATCTAGAATGAGACTCCCTGACAGGTATTTCTGGGTTGAGAGTTACCTCACTTATCTAAGACATCTATTTAGCATCAATTGCCCTCTGGAAGTGGGAGTATAATGGAGATTGCAAAGACTACCTCCTAATAAAGTTCCTGCAGCTGCAAACATCACTATTAAGTTTCATATGGCATGAAAGATGATCTACAGTTTCACCAAAGGAATAACTGTAGGTTGTTAGAGGAAGCTACTGATGGCATGTATCTTCTAGGAATAAAGAGTTTCTGCTGCCTAAAATTTGGTGCCTTTCTAAAGACCCAACACACTGGGGGAAAATTACTATATATTCTCAGGTCTGGTTTCCTCTCTTTAGGTCCCATCCTTCCTGATTTCCCAAGTGAGAAAAATGAATGAGGCAGCAATGAACAACAGCAAGAGACAGCTGATGTTTGACAAAGGAGTGAGAAAACTTCTGAGGAGAAAGACGATGGAACGGGAGAGGCCTGAAAGACCAGAGGTGTGATAAAAAGACAACAGTTTTCAAGAGCAGCTTTAAACAGCCTCCCTCCTTTATCTCATGAAAGATTCTCGTGTGGGGAGGTGTGGTGTGGGGAGGAAATTTTGCCATATAAATAAGCTGATTTGAGAGTTATCTTGAAAAGTGTGCTTCCCAGTCCAACACCATAATAAGACAAAGTTTTGGGAATTGATTAAGAAACGGTGAGGAAGGCAGAAGGATTTCCAGCAGCCAAAGCTGCAAGCTGTTTACAGACACGTGCTGGTTTTGAACCTGTTCCGTAAGAAAATGGTTACATGTGGACTGTTCCTGATAGCAGTGATTTGTAGATACTCAAGCGATGCATGGATCTGTAGCTGAGTAGCAAGATGGTCCATATTAGGATTAATTGCATTTGTCCATGTTCTGGTACAGGCCACTTGGTATTCTCCTTGCAAGCTTTAGTCTTTGAGCTTTGCACTAACTTCCCAAGCAGAGAGAAAATTCAGTTTGCCTACCACAGACACCTAAACTGGGTTTAAGTTTTAGGTCCCCAGTGAAGTAGATTTTGTTGTTATTCCTTGTACAGTGGAGAGGAGAGAGGTGGATACTTTAGAGGATTTCCAGGGCTCCAGAGGCAGTTTGGACTTAAGAAAATCTGATAGAAAAACGTTTCTTTGAAGGTCTTAAAGCCACCAACTTTTCTCCACTGCCTAGAAACAGAGATTAGGAACTTTCTTGAGGTATGCTACTTTGATGGACAGCTAAAATTATCCTACGTATTAGGTACAACATACAATTTGGGCAACAAGGCATGTCATATCACTATGCACAACATACACAGTCCCTACAGCAATTTGCATGTATTTCCATGTAGTAACTACCTTAAATAACCTGGAGAGAAAGTATTTAGTGTCTTCCATAAACATTTAGAAGAATGAAGACTGGTGAATTGTAAGAGAAGTAATCAAGGAAATGGTAAAGGACTCTACAGTTGTTGAAGAATAGTCTTGAAGAAAAAAGAAAAGACAAATTAGGAAGGAATGATATCACAAGGTTATAAGAAATAGAGAATGAGCCACCTAGTACAGACAAGAGAGAAAATGCAGAAGGTAATGTATGGGGAAAACAGTAGAAAGAGTAAGTGTTATGTATGAATAGTGAATCCATTCTAGTTCGCCTTTCTCAAGAATTTGCCAGCACTGACTGAAATATTTTAGGTAGGGTAGGACATACATTGGTGCTGCAGATGGAGACAGAGATGTTTGTTTGAAATGGCAACACAGACTACCATGTTACAAAGTTAAATTCAGCCTGGGATGAACACGGATAGACTCCTTCTCTGAGGAGAGTCAATTACTGCAGTCATTGCACCTTCGGGAAGACAAGTCCATTGATCGGAGTAATTGGCTTTACATCTAATAAAAATGAGGGTAGCCATGGCAAGGAGCTGAAATGTGAAGGGTAAATTGGAGGCAAACTCTGTTTGGATAACTGAGTTTAATGTTGAGAGCACTTAACACAATCCCCAGGTCTCAGATGTTCTAAATTACACAGAGACAGAGACTGGAGAGACTATTGTGTTCTGGTCAGCATGGTATTAACTGGATTAGAACTGGAATGCAAACCTTGCTAATTGATTTATCCACCATTAATCATGGAAGAGTGCATAAACTTCATAGATGATCATTTGAACCCTACACAAGGTCAAATTTCAAATTAACAGAAACCATATGCTACTTTGATGTTTTACTGTACACACACTTCAATCTACTTGAAGCTATAGGAAGCAGAAACAGAGAACTGGATCTTTATGCCTCAGGAAAATTTCATCTTTAGAAGGAAGAACAGATATTCTTAATAATTTTTATGTTTTTAAATAAGCAATTGGTTCACTGACCAATGTTAACAGAAATAAAAGTTACAATTCAAGGGCTTTACCCTGTGTGCATTTATGTGATACTTACCAAAGAGTTTGTGTCTTTGTGTTGTATCTGATTTGTGTCTACAAATTTGCATTTGTATGATTGTAAATGTCTTTTGAATAGCCAAGTGAATGCAGGACAGTGATTTTTGCAAGCATCCTCAAATGAGGTTGCAGAACTGCTTCTGAATGGAGCTAAAGCAATATTTGCCTTAGACTTACTCTATTGAATATTGATTTTAGGGAGCTGTCACTTTTCCTCCATACTTGCAGTCTGACATACCCGAGGGGGTGATAAGAGTTTATGCTCCACTGCATTCAAAAGTCTCTATGGCAATTCAACTCAACAGCCAAACAAAAGCCAGAGACATCCTGGCTCGATTCCACTGTGAAAACAGGTGGGTAAAGCAGAACATTTTGTTTTTCGTGAACAACAATGTCAGAATTATAAATGAATAGATTGTTCCCTGTTCAAAGATTCATTGTGTTACAAGAACTCTTTTTCTCATCTAAAATTGCTAATTTATGGGTATGTTGGTCAAAGAAATTTTAACCACTGATCTTACTCTTTTCATTCTGCTTAATAATTGGCCTGTATACAGAATTAATCTGCCCTCCCTTATACCACTACTAAAATTGTACATTAAACATACATTTTATAGACCTACCACATAGACAACCCAAAGGGATTGTTTTACATCTGTCCATAAGTCTAAAATTATTTTATTTCTGTAAGGTAATAATTATTAACAGTTATGGGAAATGGTAAATTGTATCTGAAAGTCTTTTCTGTGAAATCTTCCCATGTTACCACATAATTCTGTTCTTTGAATAAATAATATAAATAAGATAGAAGGTTTAGTTGACTGTGATGCAGTAATCTACCTCTTTAGTGGATTCATTATTCTGCAGTGGTCCATTTGTTAGCTGTTGCTTTTGATAAGGCAGTTCATAGGGGAAAATTATCAAACTTTAGCTTACCATAGATGGTGGGTGATAAGGCAGTGGTTATAACAGAAAGACAAACTGAAAGGTTTTTTTTCCATCCTAGCCATGGATCATCACAGAACGTGAGAGGCCAGATCCAAAGTTTACATGAAATTGGAGGAAATATAGGTAGGTCTCAATTTTGAAAATCGATTCTGACTGTCCTTAACCTCCTAAAACACCCCAGGGCAGCACTGTTTTGACACAGCTGGGTCTCTCCTCCAGTCCATTTGGAGGAAAGGAGTGTGACCCAAGAGCTGTGAAAATCAATGTCATCATTTATTCCAACTTTGGGGTGACTGGAGGGGCGCCCCACAGGAGAGAATGAACCCAGCGGCTGAATCTCAGCAGCACTCCTTACAGTCTTGCCAAATGCATCTGACCTTTTGCTTACCTCTCTCACTCGTAACTGAGCCTTTTTCCATGGTTCAAATATCCTTAGTCTTCCTCTTGCAAGCACATTCCACCTTGCTGTCAAGCCTTTTTCCAAGACCTCTTTCTTTCTTACTGTATCTAAGTGTTAACCTCCCTCAAATAAAACCCCACAGAACTGAGAATTCAGCCCCTACACATATGGGTGTTCTATACTCACACTAACTTGTGTGCTTTATTTAGACTGCAAATTCCTTGCAGTAGGGCTTTTGTCTTCTTCTGTTTCATTCAGTGACACTTCTTATAAAAACAACAACAGTGGCTTGCCCGACAAGTTTCTGGCCTAAAGGTCAAAAACCAGATTTTAATTTGATATTGCACAATCCCAGCTCTCTCCTTTCTCTGTTCATACCAAAATTCTGCCTGCTTGGTTGGAGTCAGTTGTGAATTATCTGATTAGATTATTTCTTATTTCTTCTAGATTCAGCTCTAAAGAGTTTTTGTAAAGTTATTACAAAACATCACAGACTTACTTCAGCAACAATCAGGAATCAGTCTTTATTACTGATGATACACAAAGCTAAATTGAATTAGTGATTTGTTTTGCCTGTCTAAACAGGATGACCAACTGATGCTAAAACAGGAAAAAGATCCTGAAGGCCTTGTGAAACAATCCCAAATATTCCCACCATGGGCTTTCAAAAAAGTGGGACATTTCATTTGCATCTTCATTTAAAATTATTTTTATAGTCCTAGATACTTAAAGGTCCCTTAGTCTGGTGATTATGCATTAATTCATTTATATTGCTTTCACTTGAATAAAATCATTAGGACCCCAGTGACCTTATAAGTAACCGTACAAAAATTTTACCATAATCCTGTGTCACAGCAAAGTAACCTCACCAGTTAAATGACTTCATTACCCCATGTAAATGCAATATAGTCCAACAAATCAACTTAACTCTAGAATTTATTGCCTTATTACTCAACTAAGAGGCACGAAATGGCTCGTTCTGGCAAAGGCAGCCACAACTTCCCAATCACCAGCCAATGAAACAGCGGAGTTTAGAGGATTTTTTTTTTTTAACCAACAAATTGGCAGCTGCCAAAAACCTTGATACAGTCCCTGCATTTCTTTACAAGATCCTGCTGGATGGGAACACACTGTTTACAATGCTACTTTTTCAGCATTTATAAATAGTGTAAAAGAGTAGTTAGAGAGCTGTATTTACAGCTCAGTAAATCCAAAGAAATAAAAGCCCCCATACTGTAGCACTTAAACAGTGTTGTTGATGCTTCTAAAGAAACCATATTCACCATTTGACTAAATGTCTAGTCCATAACTCAGTGTAATGCAGGACATCCTGCCTGGAAGTGAAAGTGAATTCATGACTCTCAGAAAGTAAAACCACTGGCAAATTTACCAAAGGCCATCTGTGTATCCAGGCAAGATGTTAGCTGGATGAACACACCAAACTAGGCTTGCTGTGTGCAACAAGTCAGAGAAATGTTGAAGGACATCTTAACACAGCTCTGTCCTTATGTGCTCAGAACATCCTGTGATTCGTGGCTGATAATTTCCTTTTCAGGTCAGCACTGTTTGGATCCAGATGCGTTCATGTTAGATGTCTACCGTGCAAATCCTCAGGCAGAATGGGTGATAAAACCAAAAGCCAGCTGAAGCAGAAGGCAGCAGTATACTGGACAAAAGCCAAATGGACAAGAGTGATGCCTGTCATTTTAAGCAGCTCTTGCAGAGACAAAACAAAATGGTAGCTACAGGACGTCATTCCTTCCTACTGTACTGTCCCACTGATGGTCAGCACATAGTACTTTTGGTATTCCAGCTTCTGAACCATCGGAACAATATCACATCAGTTATGCTTTCATATGGATTACACTTGTGCCAGTTGGCCCAGGAGGTGAGGAGGGCAGCCCAAGGTACGGTGCACAGAAAACAACCTGACACATGAGTTGTTTGTTTCCTGACCTGGTGTCAGAACACTGATTTTTGGAAATAATGCAGTGGCATCAGATGAATGAAACACTGCTGACCACAGCATAACACAGAAGCACAGAGACAGAGACGTTGGAGAAGAGAAAGCCGTCTGTCAGCCGTGAAAGGCGGGAGCTCAACATGCAGCAGTGCCAAGAGAGCTGTGTGAAAAAACCAAACCTTTCTGCTGAAAGTAAACCCTTACAGTGTGTGTTACTGCAATACCTGTGTCTCTCAGTCACTCCTCACGAGTACCTGGTACTGGGGGAGGGAGGCAGGAGGAAGAACTATAGACAGCTGAACTGCTCAATGTATGTACCACTGTATATCTCACTACCAGTCTTCCAAAATCATCTGTCTAGATCCCTTAACTGTGTGTAATGCCATGAACCATACTCTCCTTCCTTCCCCTGTCATACAAGTTTCAGGAGACAAAAGGCTAGGTGAGAAGGGGCATATGCCCCTAGCTCTGCCTTCCACTTGATACCCTCAGAATTTAATCTGTGTAATGTCAGACTATGAGATGTGTTAATGGTGCCACTTACAGTCATCACCTTTTTTGTTAAACATTATAGTTTCTAATTTGTAACCTAATTCTTTTTATTTTGTTTATTTTGTTTATTTTAGCTTTAATATGTAAGCAATTTTTATACTCTTCAGCTGCAACGACAACAGAGATCTTTGTTCAGGTCTTGTATAATACAGCATGGAGAAGAAAAAGGGTTTCCAATGAGAAAAGGGGTTTAATAATTTACACATTAGGTCTTTAAAACCATAGGCAAACTAGGCCCAGTTGTGCTGGGGGTTTTACAAATACATGGCAAATTGCAGCTGGCAAGCAGTCTAAGAAAATACACAAGAGAATAGTGGGCAGCATCTGCATTGGGAATGTCAGATAGGATGTCTGGTTTGGAGCTAGTCACAAGAGCAAGCAATGTTCTTCGGTTGGACATCTCACTTTGGGCTATGCTGAACTAAAGGAGGTTTGTTGAATTGGGAAATCACAAATCTCTGGAAAAGAGCCAAGTATTTTTTTCATCTGTGTCATATGCAATAAGTGGGAACCAATGCCTTCAACTGCACTGCACTGTCCCCCTCTTTAGATGATGTTGCACTATGAAGCCACCCCCAGCCTGAGCAATGATTTCTGTTCCTGATCTGGACACAGGGTTGAGGTAGAAGCTCTGTTTTATCACGTAGCAATGTAAAAGCATTCCGAAGCAAGTCCTCCAGGCAAACATGAAATCTGCTGTCCTGCAGAGAAAGCCTGTAACCTGTGATGCTCTGCTGAAGCTGTGCAATGAGGATCTGAAACAGAAGCAGAGCTCTAAAATGTGTCAACTTAATCGTGTTGTCCAGTAGTTAACTTTGATTGTTAGTGGTCAGTGAAAGAAATCAACATTAAATCAGTAACTTTACCAACAACAATAATGTCTACAGAGGGCAGATCCTGTCTTCTTTCTTATCTTCTTGAAAAAAAAGGATAAAAATTTAGCAACATTATCCCTTCATTTTCTTTAAAACAGACATTTTTAACTTTCTGGTTGGTTTGGGGAGGTTTTTTTTTTTGTTGTTGTTTTTTTGGGTTTTTTTGTTCTGTTTCTGTTTTTCCTTTTTCTTCTTAACACTAAAGGAGACATAGTTGCAGCCAGGCAAAAAACAGGACAGTTGTATTATAAAATACACTCCTTATTTTGACAACTATTTATTTTAAGTATACAAGAGATGGTAGATCTGTGACTTGTTTATAGGACTAAGCATAAATGTTTTGTCATGTGCTTTGCTCCCGATACCCTTCAGTTCTCTCTGTGGCAATGGACAGCTCTTTCTGCTTATGCTGCCCTTGTCTGTCAGCTGTAAAGCAGGACCAGTACTTTCCATATAAAGGCAGCATGAGAATTAGTTGAGTTAAATTCTACTCTCAGATGCAGCCAAACAATTCCCTGAGCAGATCAGGAGTTATAAACATCCATCTGGGAAGAACAAACTCAGCAAAGGCTTTTTATGTGGAAAGTGCTTTGAATACAAAGAGAATCATATAAATGCTAAGCATCATTGTTTCTATAGCCAACTAAAAGGTGTTCTGTGACTATACAGAAAGCCTAAACATTAAGAAAATAATTTGAAATGTCACAGCAAATGAGCTAACTTCCTACAATACTTTCAGACAAATACATTGACCTCCTCCATCTTGCCCACTCACTTCACTCCGTGTTCTCAATGGCTGTGCAAGGGAAAGGACAGAGCAGCCCTGTGTTCACACTGCAACTCGCTCAGCATGTTCTGGACCTCATATGGACCTCATATCAATGTTATTTCTGAAATAGATCTCCCTGTGTTCCGTATAGAGTACAAGGGGGTTTTGGAAGACTTTTACCACTTCGCAACTTAGGAAAGTCAAATATGATGAAATAATATCCACCTTGTAAGCTCTTATTTATGCTAAAACTGCCTGTAACTTTATAAGACGTGCATATTAGCAGATGAACCAGATCCTACATAGAGTGCCCAGACTATTACAGCGTGGCCAAATACCTCCTGTCTGTGAAACAGAATGTCAAAATTCCCTTTTGATACAAATGGCCCTAATGACCCATGTATAGTGTGGTTAATACTGTTCCACATTAAGTTGTTTTGTATTGTTTTGGTACACTAACTTGATTTAATATGCAGCAGACAAATGGAAAAATCTCAATGGCATTTTGAGATATGAGGTCTCAACTTTAGGTCTTGTATTTCAAGATGCTGGTGGAGGCATGAGGAATTTTGTTCCTCCTAACAGAAATTGAAGTCAAAACTAAGTTACAAGGGGATTGTCACCTAACAAAAAGTAACATGGGTGGAAAACTATTAATAAGAAAGTGGTAGCAAGCAGGGAGAAATTTATTGAAATTCCAAAGATGCCTCAAGCATTTATATACTCCACGGTTCTACAAGGACAGCATTTTGCATATCAACACATAGAGAGAGAGTATTGTAAAAAGCAGGTGTTGCAAAACAGACTGGAATGCTTTAACCTGTAAATGCAACTAATGTCATTAGAAAGTGTGAGTGTGTGCAAATGTGTCTGTGTCCATGTACAATATTAACTACCTCACTCTGCATTTTCCAGGAAAAATATTTTGGCTTAGACGTTTACTACTTAATCTATTATCAATTTCACATTAACACTGACAAAGTATTTCTTTTTGTATGAGGCAAGATTTGAAATACAAAAAAAATCTAGTAAAATACATACTTCAGGATATGGACGAAATTTAATCCAAACCATGTTGCCTAAATTATGCTTGTAATGTGAATCTTCTGAGATCAGATGTTGGGGTTAATAGACAATGAATACAAACACACGGTGTGTCAATTTTTATTTTTCAGTGGGTTGCTATTAATGTGTGTCTTCTCTGGAAAATAATACAATGCCACTAATCAAAGCAAAGTGTTTGTATGTACGTTTCCCTTACAGTCCTCATTATGTTATGTGTTTTGTTGAAGTACGCCAACATGTAAGTGTATTTGTACAGCAGAGTGTGTCCATTGTATTGTATCCATGTCAACAATAAAAACAATACAACAAAGCCAACTCTTCCAATCTAAACACGTGTATTTTGGACAGAAGCAGGGGGCAGAAATTACAAAAAGCAGTGACGTATCTGTTTTAAGAGCAACTGTGCAGATACAGCATTTGAACAGCTGTACAGAGGACCATGTTCTGCCACCCTTGCTGAAGGGAGGAAGTCTTTGCTCCAGCTCTTCTCTTGAACTACCTCGATGTACAAAACACACTGCTTGGAATCCTGCCTCATTGAAAGCAGTGGCAAACTGCTTTGGAGTTTCATTTCAGCCAGTGTTTTTTAAAGTACACAAAATACATAGAGAAAAGCTAACTTTAGAACAGATTGTACAAATGCATAGTAAAAGCCAAATAAAATTGGAAGGAGCAAACAAAAATACTGCTAGTTCAAAGAGGAAAAAAAAGGAGATGGAAGCGACTTGCAACAAATTATCTTTATTACAGATGCATATTAAAGTATGAGACACAATTGTCACTGCTCAATGATCTGGCCAGTTGATGAATGGATGTTCTTACTTGATTCAGACTGAGCACACATCCCCCAAATCTGGCTTAAGAGAACTACGGAAGACTCATTTTAGAAACAGAGGCAGGCACAGTAAGAAAAGACAAAGATAGAAATGCAGACTGGCCTCAAAAGTGCCTCCCTGTGCCCTGTAACAAATACTGTTTTCCAAAGAATGATGCATTAGTTTTCATTGCCAAAATAGATAGTTTTTCCCAAATAAGACCCAAATTGTTCCTTCAGCAACACATGACTTCATAGGCATCTCCGTGCCGTAGAGATGCTGCTTGTCCTGAAGCTGATTACATGAAAGCATAAACAGGAACATAATCTTTCTAGCCAATGTGTCTATAATGAGGGTCAGAGGCACTGGATATTAAGGCAGAAGGAAAAGGAACTGGAGCTACCCTATGAAGTGTAACCAAGAAAATTCTGTTCATTAAACTCTGAATCTGAGACCTTCAAAATGATGCCTTCAAAAAATTTAGTCAGTCTCCTGCTCCCTCTGCTGGACTATGTCCACTTATATTTCATAATAGCAGAGTCATATAATGGCCTGGATTGGAAGAAGCTTTAAAGATTATCTAGTTCCAACCTCCCTGCAGTGGGCATACTTGTAACTCCTTAGCCTTCCGGCTCTTTTTCTTCTGACTAAAATACATGGACAACTGAACTACATGAAATAATGCAGTTTATTGTAGTTTTATTATGTGGTCCAAAACTATTACTTTCTTATAAAACAGCTGACACACAATAAAATGAAATACTGTCAAGTAATCAAAAGAAAACATACCGTAAACACTGATTAATAAAATTTCCCAAAAGAAAAATACCCAATAAATGCCATTAAAATTGTTGTAGAGGTATTTGTTGTTTAAAACCATTTAGTTAAAATGCAGGCATAGAGCTTCTGATTAAAAAAATAAATGACCTGAGTTGGAAAACAACCAGAAAAATCAAAGAGATGCAGGTTCTTACCAGTTCTTTTTTTCATTATGAAGTGAGAATGCAAAATAACAGATCAACAACAAAAAAAAAAAACCAAAAAAAACAACCCTCTCTCAGTCCAGACAGGCTTTGCTACAGTTCAGTGCTCAGCCCCAGGGCAGGAATGAGGAAACACTCCACGCAGGTCAAAAGCTCTGCTAAAGTCAAACAATTCTGTATGTTGGCCCTTAGTCAGAACAAGGTTCCTCAAACAGCCACGGAATGAGCTCTTGCTTGTGAGGCAGTTTTGCTTCACATCAGCTGAAAAACAAACATGAAATATGTAAAATCTATTTCCACCAAACTGAAAAATACAAAGATCCAGGTCATTAAACTTCTCCCCCCTCTGAAATGAGAGATAAAACCAACACCTGAGGAGCATCAGGTTCCATTCATGTTCGGATGAACTGTGACATCCCAACATGGACAGTCACTGCTCCCTTCAAGCATGAACAATAAGTTGGCAGAGTTTGCAGAAATAGTTCTTCCCAGGGGACAATGGAAGATGAGACAGAAAAACAGAGGAGAAAGACACTCTGCATGGGTGTTTCTGAAGTTAAAATAGAAACTGTTTTAGCAGAATGTGAAGCAACAACTGAGCTGTACAAAGTCACAATTCCCATGGCAAACCAAAAGCGACCATGTGTTAAGTGTCACTCTTGTGAGTGACAGCAGGAAGGACAGAAGGGAAGGGAAATATTATTACCTACCAGGATAACCTCCAACATAAATGGGATTGTTTGTATCTGCAGATGTTGACTGGACGTAGGGATTATCAGTGTGAACCAAATTCCCATCAATGATCAGCGAAATGCGATGTTTGCTTTTGTTTGCTTGAAGCTTGTGCCATTTCCCATCACACAGGCTGTTTGTGCCTCTTGGTTCATATGTAGCCGTTATTCTGCCCGCTCCATTGTTGACGTGGAATAAAACCTGTACAAACAGCCAGATGCCAGTGAAGATCTAAAGTAAGACTACATGAACTAATCTGCCTAGATAAAAGCACAATCACGCTGGTGCAGAGATTTCCGTTTTAATTGTTTGGCAATGTGCAAGGTTAATGTTTACTTTGATGGATAGAGTAGATCCCTATTAAAGTGTTTTTCAAAATTTAAAAGACTTAGATCTACCTATACAATAGTCCATTGATACACTTCACTACGGATTTCAATGTTTCTTACAAATATAATTCAAGACGTTTTTCACAGAACCTGAGACTTCAGAAATCTGAAAGAAGATTCACTGTATCTAACTGAAGAGAAAGCAGAATTGAGTGAAAGGACTTGTCATTGCCAATAAATGTATTGATTTTTTTCATGTATTTATTTTTCAAAGCAGCAGACATTTCCTCAACTCTGTGGTGAGGATTAATATGTAAGTATTAACTGGGAAAGTATGTCCCACAGAAACACTGATATTTAACACTGTCTCTAGCTAGGAAGCTTTGAATAAAAAATGAGCTATTTCTGCAAAAACAAACACTTAAGAGCAATCAAGTGTATATTTTTTATGCAAGAGATGACTGGAGAACTATATATATTGATTGTTAAAAGGTTTATGGAGCATAATGGCCAGTAGAAGTAGAGAATGAGTTAATTGCTCATGAATATTGAAGAAGAGGTTACAAAACAGTGTGCATTGTATGTGTAATATTTTTCTCAAGGACAAGAGTAGCTTTATGGCAGAAAAAGTATTAAGCCATAAAAAAGATATATATTTGGTCTAACATACAAGGTATGTAGTACAGGAGGTCAGAGTGGCTGCACACTAACATAAATTGCACTAATTAAAAATCCAGAAAGTTCCAGTGACTTCTGCTAATCGCTAACTTTATCACATGATGGCAATGAGAAACCTTGAGACTGAGTCTGTCACTTTGTGGGAAGTTGCCTCCATCACCCTTCACTGGAGCGTATTTTGTACATTCCAACAGTTTTAGCCTCCCAGTTTCAAACAAGCCTTGTGAAATGAGTGTGCCTGCACAGGGCAGCCTACCTTGCCATGTACAAGCTCCAGTCCAATGGCATCAACCTTGGCACTGCTGACCCCAAGAAGAGCCCCGTGCAGCGCTGTCGTGCGGAACTCCAGGGTGATGTTCACATCAGACCGCACTTTGTAGCCTTCTCTGACTGAAAAGGAGTTAGAAGCCTCTAGCAGAAGACTTGCAACCCACAGTACAAAGTAAAATATATACGGTCTAAAAAGCTTGTTAATTATGCTGCTGGAATATGACCTTGCAGAACCTCTGGAAAATAAGTTTTCCCATTTTGTACTGGAAAAGATACATACCCAAATAAGTTTTTTTTTTTCTTTAATTCAGATTTAATCCATTCTATCTCATTTGTAAGAAACAGTAAAGAACATAAATGTAATCTTTCATATTACTTCAAAAGTGTTTTGTCTTCATATTCTTTAACAAACCTTAACATCATGAACATGGATATTCTTAGCTGAAGAAAGATGTAGTTAATTTCTTTCCCAGCGCTAAAATCATTAGCTCTTTTATTTGTGCAAGATAGCCCTTTGCAGAAATGACCACTTTGGGATGTATGAAGTAAAGGGACTCAGCTAGAAATCCACATGCAGGGCATGCACTCACTGTGTGAGGAGTCAGTTAATTACACACAGTTCCAGTAAGACCTAAAAGGAGTATGTTTCCATTAACATTAATTCAGTAAGGTACTGTTTTCATTTAATGACACTTACCAAGGGCAGCAAAGCCACTTCCATCAAAGAAAGTACCGTCCTGCACTGTTTCATAGCATTTGTTCACAGCAAAGATGGAGACAGGACTCTCCTTGTCCACTTGTTTGCTATTAATTGTCATACTACCAATGCAGGCAGGAATACTGTGAGTAACCTAAGCATATGGAAACATAAGAGATAATGTTCAGTATAAACTGCTGCAATACTGTCTTAGAGATTCACCTGATGTTATTGTAGATGAAATATTATCTGAACAAAACACAGCGGAATCTAAAATATTTACATAATTAAATTTCTATTATTACATATAATTATGTAAGTTACATAATGTCTTAGAGTCAAAATCAAATAGTTTAGAAGCAGAGTATACACTGTCTGTAACATACAGAAAGAACTGTATTTGCTTGACTGTGAGCAGGGATACGCCCAACAGTTAAAAACATTCCAAACATGCTTTAGCAAATTAATGAGTAAATCAAGGTTTTGTATGACATTTTGCAAGTTCTCCTCATCAAAAAGGTTCATCTGAATCACTCCAGAGGGTGGCTGGGCACTGGAACAGGCTTCCCAGGGAAAGTAGTCACAGCACCAGCCTGACAGACTTCAAGAAGCATTTAAACAATGCTCTCAAGCATGAGGTATAATTCTTGGGGTGTAATTATTGGGGTGTCCAGGAGTTGGACTTCCATGATCCTTGAGGATCCCTTCTCACTCAGGATATTCTACAATTCTATGAGACACATTATGATCATCACGGGAATCCTCGTTAATATAATGGGCTGCAAAAAGAGGAAGGTGACAAAAACCTACCCTCTAAAAGCATGCATTAAAAATATGCTTTTATCTAAAGACAGCTAAATCCAGTCTCTTAGAGATATTTACGGCACCTAATTCCTGTTTGAATGCAACAGGACTCAGATACCAAAATGTCTGAGATTGTAGGTCATGTTTTTACCTTATACTGTGAAAGACAGGAATTTATATGCTTTATCCATTTTTAACAGAGAAACAGAACGAAAAAAAAGTTCTGCTAAGGGCTATTACTAACACACAAGGATACAAACTGTAGCTGGAGTCATTAAGCCATAGAAAGCTAGAAAGATTTATCTGGTAAAGGGTCATTACTTTCATTTTTGCTTCTTTCCCTAAGTACTTCTTTTTAGCCTGTCAGAGAATTAGACAGGTTTGCTGCACTCTGCTCATTCTAGTCTTGCAAAATGCCAGAGACAACCTCCCACCCCAAACCTTCTTACATTCCCAAGATTCTTTGACACATAGTCTAAGGGGAGTCCTCCCACATAGAGCTTCCCTTCCACGTCCAAGGTGCTGCCATCTCCCAGAGCATTGACTGCTACCAATTCCTGTCCATCCACAATGATTGTGCCTTTTCTTTTAACATACTCTGTCTTTACCTGGAAAAAAAGGAAAGCATGCAAACATAAATGAGTAAGCTAAATTGGTTACCTAGTCATCATTTGCCACAGAGATAAGCAAGACAATTCTTTAGTGGTTCAATTGCTATGACATTCTGTTCTCAGACACACTCTTAAAATTCTTCCTGAGGCTAAGACCATTTCTGAATGCAACTGAGCAGTTAAACAGCTTCCTTGCTTTCCCAAGGGCTCACAATGATTTCATATTGTCCTGCCTAAGGTTTTCAGTGTTTTATCATTTCTTTAAATCACCAGTTTATTGCCTTAGGATATGAGTACATCACTGAGTTTGGAGAAAGGCGTTCTGTGCTGGTCTCCTGCAATTATTGTTCTGCCCAACAGCTGAGCCATCTCAGCTCTCTGAAGTGCACATTCCTATGCTGTCAATTTATGATGGGCAGTGCTACATTTGCTATGACCAAAAAGCTGTCCAGTTCTGCCCACCTTGTTCACTCATGTCCCTATGCGGTTCTTGCTCTAAAACAATTACTCTCATGTGACTGAGGGCAGTCAGCTAGCCATTAATTCCTCTCTATTTACTCTTAGCCCCACTCAGAATCATGACTAGGTTAAACATGAAGGCTCGTGAACATTTGGGCTGTTAAGGGGATAAAGGGGTAAAGCAAGGTGGTATGAGCAGAAGGCAGAGAATGAAAAGAAGTGGTGCTTCTTTCAATAGCAATGTGCATTAGTTTATATTGACTGCAGAGGGACTGCAGTGATAACCCCCAGCCGGGAAGTGATGCGATTCAGCCTTAATCTCTGAAAGATTTGGCAAGAATAGCTTTTATGTCCTGGGTAGTCATAGGTCAGCTCTTGTATAGAATGCGTTCATCTCTTAAAATGTGGATAGTGTCAGTATGAGTTTTACGTGAGTATATGTAAGTTTAAACACACATCTCTAAGTCGTGGAGCATTATTCCTTTCAGGGTAGGCAGCAGAGCTTAACTGTGATATCTCTGACAGAAGTTTACGTTTGCTTTCTTCATGTTATTTTTGCTGGTTTTTCTTCTGCTGATTATTTATGAAAAGCAAAAAGAACTCTGCTGATTCCCAAGGCACCTAGGAAAGCTGGCAGCTTTGCATCTTCAATCACTTTGTCCCACAGAAGCCACTCCTAGAGTTAAGGCTTCGCATATGGATAAGGAAGGGGAAGCTTAGCAGGATGAATATTGTCATCCTCACCTGCCTTTAGGAAAAGTGTTGTCCTCAGAGTTACTTCTAAAACTCCTACAAACATCACAGTCACTTCTCACAAAGAAAGCCAGAGCCAGCAGCAGGTGGGTTGCTCAGAGGCACCAGGCCAACAGAGACTGATGCAATCTTTGTGCAGAAGGCCCTGAGTACTACTTGACAACTCCAAGCTGCAGACATAATTTCTTAAATTCTGCTTAAGTCCTCCCCCTCCAGCCTCCATTCATTTCAAATGCCCCCCTTTCTCATGTTGCCTCAACTAAGGAAAGGAAACACAGTGCTTCCTCGTTGTCACTAGCTGCTATGACATGCTCAGGTAATAAGTGGTAAGTGGGAGAAAAGAGAAACTGTGCACCCACAAATCTCTGTCACCCTGTCACACACTGAAGTGCAGGTCTTTGGTGACATAATGTATTGTAAAGCTCTCTGTGGAAAAAGAAAGATTTTTTATACCTCTCTGTTAGGTCCTTCTCTGTTGAAGATGACCACCACTACACAGTTGGTGAACTATTTAATTCCTAAACAATTTGAGATACTTGACAGTAGTTGGAAGATGGATTTGATGTACAATTAATGACAATTTTAAAATGAAATGATTATCAAATAAAAGTTTTCTGAATGACTTCGTGATTGGGTTAGAACCAGTTTGCTTTTGCAACACAGAAAGCATACAGATAAGGCAGGCAAAATCCATACCAGTACCTGCAGGGAAGAGAAAATGGAGCACAAGATTGGCGACCACCTACCGTATGCCATTTTCCATCACTGATAACAGCAGGGTGAAGAGCTACCGCTTTTCCTTTGCCTAAATCAAATGAGAAATGGAGCTGTCCCCCATAAAGCTGTAGGGCTGCATAATCAACCTGGTTTTGGTGAGCCATGTAGTAAATCAGGCCACTGGAGGCAAAGGTTCTGAGATTCAGCTGGACGGAAAGTCTAGACAATAAAAATTCAGTGTTACTGAAAGGTATTTCTTCTGCAGTGATGAAAAGCTTTTCTGGACACAGAGAACAGCCTGAACCAATTTATTATTATGAAAGGAGATTTATTATTACAAAGGCCAGAAAAGTAGAATTTGCGTTGATTCTAAGAAAGCATGACTTATAATGTATTTCATAATGGAAATCAGTGCTGTACCTGTCAGAAATAGAAAAGGTGCTTGTCAAGGAGTGACATGAACTTTAAGAGGGACAGGCTCAGCTGTTTGTGACTGCAGGCTTGCCTATTGCTCCAAGAAAGGAACTCATTCCAGGATAACTTTATGGCATCCATTACTATTAGCCAGGCTTGCTGGGAAATAATGGGCAGACTGAGAACAGAGGGAGGCTTAAAAAGGTAGAGGAGATGAATGAGCCATTTATTATGGAGACAACAGATTCAGACTGCATGGCATCAATCCTCTGCAATGTCCTTTGCTCAGCAGCTGTAACAGAAGGGCTAGAAGGAAAAAACACTCTTTTCTCTATGCTGAGGAGACCTCCTGAGTTGAAAGAAGCAAATACAAGTGACTTGCAGGCTGTGTGTTGGGGACCTTGTTGGGAGCCTCTCAAACAAGTAAAAGAGGCTGAGAGGCTATCACACATTAAGTCTCAACAAAATGATTCTTCTTAGTAGCCTTGTCTCCTTCAATTGGAAGGTGCACTTGCAGAAAATAGAGAGGAGAGGGTGAGATGTTATCTGCATCAGACAAAGGCACAGGGGCCAGATGTGAGCTCTCTACGTGGAAAGAAGAAATCAAAGTACTTGCAGAAGGTACAGTGAGACTCAAGTCTGAGAGGAAAAAAGTGCAGAGCTCTGACCATGAGTTACCAAACTCGTGATCACTAACCTGGGATGTGATACTTTCTTCCATCAGGAGCCCACAGAAACCTGAAGTGATGGCCATGTTCAAAGCTGGCAATGCAGTGATCAATCATGGAAACCATCACTGCTCTTCTTATAGCTCAATACAAAATAACACTGTGTGCATGTGTAATTCAGGATATACTCACTTCTTCCTGACAGCAGACTGATTGAAAAGCAGGGTCAAGTGGCTGCCTTTGGCAAGTCCAAACTGATGGGCATCTTGAACGTGATCAGGCAGCTCATCTTTGGCACAAACTACCTGTTAATGAAATGACTTTATCAAGAAGAACAGTATCAGGTGCTGCCCAGCAACCGTTGAATGACAGTGTGCCTGCATAGAGCCTTGTAGAAAGCAAAACTGAGCCACAAGATAACCACAAAGTATACAGCAAAACATCAATTAACTAAACTCACATGCATTCCAACCTATCTTCAGGCTCAAAAAGAACAAGTTCTAATGATTAAGCTATGTCTTGTTGACAGCACTAGCGTTTTCTACTGAGAAATGTTTGTAGTTTGAAATATATTCACTATTTTTCTTAATTGATAGTCTCTTTGATAACTAATTCTGGAAGTACAATTTCAGTGTGAAAATCTTATAGATTTGGTAGGAATATTTTCCCATTTTATGACGACACACATTTTTGTTATGATTTGGGGTATGGAAAGCTGAGTAACAGAGTGTGAGCCAAAGCTATACTTCAGCTCTAAAAAGGACAACTTACTTCTTTTTATAGTTACAGTTGTATGTATGAAATCTTGCTTTTTTATAAAATCAAATGTATAAAATCCTGCTTTCTGTTGCCACAGGAAAATGGTTTCAGGATGCTTTGGAAACCCTTCATTATAAAGATGTGCAGCTGCAGGAGGAGAGAAGTAATGCTGCCTTCTCTCTTGGGAACAGGGGCTGTGTGAGAGGAAACAGGTGCCACGCAAGCTGCATTCAGACACTGTGTGTCTCTCAAGTGGTTTGTGCCTCCTCTTTGACACAGAGCAGAGACTGCATGTGTGTGACCAGGAAAATGTGAATGCAGAGCTGCACAGCTAATGCAAATCTCAGCACAGAGATTTGGCAAGAATACACTAAAGATAATAGTTACTGTCAAGTCCTTCTGTTGGGAGATTATCATTCCACTTTTTCTTTTCTTTTTTTCTGTTGCTGCTGCCTGAAGAGTGATAAACCTAACTACATTTCCATTCCAAATGGCCAATAGGCTGCTACAAAGGTTCGTATCATTTTTTTCTATAGGAAATAATAATTTTAAATATACATCCATTGAACCATGCCATACCACTAAGGAAGCAAATGTACACTTTCTATAATTTGATAACTCTCCACAAAGAAAGGACAAAAGAGACAGCAATAAAACTTTGCTGCAATACATACTTTTTTTGTATCTGTGAGAGGTCTCAGGGGAACTGGTAAAGCCTTAAGTTCAGGTTGAATCGCAGTGTCTGATGGCTGTACAGCTGGTTTAGGCTTCTCTGCCAGAAAGCAGCTGTCCATATCCACGTGTTCATACTTCATTGAAGTGGTGAAATATAAAAGCCTGTATTATTTTTAAAAAATACATTTTAAGAGGTGTGTTTCTGCTTATTTCCCAAGCAGAAGGAGAGTATTTTGCAAGGTCTTTCAGCAGTAACAGGAGAAAAGGAAAGAAGAGGCATCTGTGACAAACAGACTGAGAAGTGGCAAATAATCTGTTCATAGAACTACATGAATCTACAATATTTTTTGAAAACCATTCTGTCTGTTACTACAGATGAAACTATAGTAGATAAAGCTCTGTTTTGTGCAGAATCTCTATAAACATTAAAGACATTTTAATGCTATTTAGAAATATAGTTAAATATTTCTAAATATATTCAGAAATATATCCATTTTCTGGCTGTTATCATATAGATAATGAGTATCATGCATATCTTATGTTAAAAACCAGGCAAACGGAAGTGTCATGCAAGAGATCACAAACTACTTTTAACAATTACTACACACGGTTTTGCAAAACAAGGCAGTTACCCCTCTGACTTACTCCTTATTAAAAATAAGGTTGCTGATACAGCCATGAAAGGAGCCAGCCATTTTTAGCCCTAAGATGCCCTCTCCTGCTGGAATGCCACCAGCATAGAAGTTGGAAATATTAATGGGGCTCATTTCTGCTCCTGAACCAAGCCTCAGTTCTGCAGGTTTACTTTCATCCACCTGTACAGTTATGATCCTGAAAAACATAAAGTAGGGAAAACATTCAACAATGTCTTAGAGAGTCATTTTCAGATGAAAATGCCCTCTTCTAATAAATAAAGATTCCATCACTTTGAAAATCCTTTCAATGACTTAAAACTGAAGTCCTGCTTTAGATGATTTTTAGCATGCAAAGTTTTGTGAAATATCTTTCTAAATTATTTGGATAGCTGTATATCTTTTTTCTAATACTACTTAGTATGCTTGTACTCAAGTGCCCCAAGCTGTCTAGAGATTTTGAGAGCTTTTAGCTACACCTCTATCAGTGGCTGTATGCTGTATACAATTACCATGTAAATCAGAACATCTGCATTGACAGCAGAAAAACACAGCCCTGATTATCCCACCTAATAAGCTAGCAAAGGCAATTCCTCAGAGAGTGCAGTGAACTGACAACAACATACAATAATTAAACAGGTAGTACTCTTTGCAGTCACATGTACCTCTTATTCCGAATTAGGATGACAGAGTGTTCTTGTCCATCACTGTATGTTCCATTAGCAGACTGAAGAACTACTTTCCTAGTACTTGCTCTATCTCCAGCATTAACATGCACTGCAAGATGACCATCAATCAGCATGATGGAAAAGAAGGGCTGTAGATTTAATCAGAGGATTAATTTTTAACTATAGCTCAATTTTCAGACACTCATTTAGCGTTTAAAAAGAACACACATGGGAAAATTTTACCTCCAACCTTGTTGCAAACTTCTTAATGAAACTCAAAGATGTAGGAATTGTATTGGTACCTCTCAGAGTGAAAAGCCTTCTAACAGAAAACACAAAAGCTGGACATTTCTCTGGTCAAATAACTCCAGCTGAAGTGCAGGTTTTTTTATACACACACCCACACACCCTTCTCTTAGAGCAGGAAACAGTAAGATTTTTATCTTTGGATTCTAGCACTTCCAACTGTCTACCAGATACACAAAAGCAACTTGACTTGATTTTACAAAATAAAAATGTCAAAAACAATCCCCTAAAGATCTTTGTTTTCAGTACTTGCCAAGTGTGCTTGTCTTCGTCGTCGCTTTTCCAGTCCCCTGCTGAGTCCAGCAAGGATGATGCCACTGCTGTTCTTTGTAGCAAAAGTTGCCATCAGTTCTGACTCTGGGCTTAAGGACTTGGGTACCAACTCAATATATCCATTGTTCATGATGCTCACACTGTGAATAGGCTATTTTATGAAGAACAGAAATAATTACTGTATTTATCCCTATATAGTGTACCGTAAGAAAAAAAAAATCAAATATGGATTAGATTACTTTAGAATTTTTAAAGATAAATCCATTTCAACTCGCTGTAAACACCATTATTCACTATTTCATAAAAAGAAAGATCAGGTCACAAAACTTTAAAGTCTCCTACCTCCAATACACAGCCTTTTCTTACTCCATATGAATTTCTATGCAAGTCAAAGGTGGAACGGGATATTTCCAGATTCTTGATGCATCCCACATACATTCTACTATTAAGACCTTTCCTGAAACATAAAACAAGGCTTTCTTTCCAAGGAGTAGTACTTGGAATCTCCTGGGAGAAAAGATTAATTTCTCTTCAATAAGAAAAGAAAGAAGTATCTGTTTTAAAGAATGCAGTCGGTCTGGTGTAAGTGAAAAGAGATGTAGTGTAAGTTTTACTCTCACATACTAAATCTGGCCTTAAAAAGTGTCAAGCTGATCTTTTGCACAAATGAAAATACACAAGTGTGTAATGCTGTGTTGACAGGTCAGGTCATTTCCCAAAACTTCAAGGTGAATCTTCAGCTGAAATAAAATGGATTGTGAAAGGGTAATTGTAGCTGTCTACTATGCAGTATTTATTTTTCATTTTTCGAGTCTGAAGGATGCCTAATTTGGTTCCCGGTTTAAGGCTGAGAAATCTAAGTCTGTCCTGCCATAATCCCTTACAGGCTGGTATGCCAGCTAAGATTAACAAGTCTGCACTCTGTAATAACTGTGCAGAGACCAATAACCTACTAGAATTTACCTTATTGTCAAGAGCATGCAGAAAGTTTAATTAGATTTTCTCTTGCCATATTTATCCTTTCACTGTGAAGCCAGTGGAAGAAATGTGACTTTGCAAGTTCAGTACGGATGTGTAACACAAAAAACCCCCATAAACTAGAGCCATCCTATAAAATATGTATTTGCAATGTTTTCTGTTGATCTGTACAGTTGTTTCTCCTCTGTTCCAAATTACTGAATTACAGGAATTCTAAAAGTAGAACTTCTATCCTTAAGCACAGTTTTGCCCATAAATGCCATCTGGAAAACGCATGGCTCACACAGGTAGAGAGCAAAGGAGCATCACTTCAGACAGAAGTGCTGAATGCTTGCCCCAAAGAGCAGGGGGTCTGCTGTGGCAGCTGCTGTGGTGGAAATCACCCTTGGAGGGGGAAAGCACAAATATTTCTGATCTGAACTGCAGCAGCAGACCTACCAGTGGAAAGCACCATATCAGGGTTTGAAGTCAAAGAACAGATAATTCTGTGGTATACATGGTCATAAACTAGACCTCAGAATTCACTGATTTTCTCTAATTTTCGTGGAGATAGAGTGTGTGAAAGTTTTTCCCTCACCTTTCAAGAGTCTTAGCAAAGGTGCAAAAGTAAGACACTTTACCTCAGAGCCCTGGATCTTGGCAGCCCACCAATGAAGATCGGGTCCTTATCAGAGCGGTTCAGGTCTGAGGCAACCCCAGGAGATTCTCCTTGCTTCGTTTCTTTATAATTAAGGTTATATGCATCCATGACTGCCAAAATTCCTGCAAAGAAAAGAAAGTAAGGATCTGGAGAAGGACATGAATACACATTCTGCCCTTTTGGCAATCTTGTCCGTAATAAAGGAAAATGTAGTCATTGACTCAGACATGTATGCACAATCTTCTTATTTTTAGAATGAGAAATTTATTTTACTTCCAGCTATTCTGTTAATCTCATTCATTCCTCTCTGCCAAAACCAAATCTGGAGAAGTCTACAGGAAAACAGATACATATGAGAATATGTTATAGCTATTAGCACATAGGCATTATTGCTGAAACACAGGCCCCCACAAAACAGTTGTACTAAGTAATATTAAAATGCAGAAGAGAAAATGTGATCCCTCATCTACAGACTTGGACAAAAACCTTTCAGTCTTTAAAGCCTGTTGGTATGTCTTTGTCAGGCAGTTTCTTCACTACTTGCTCTTTGTGAGATGTGCTAAACCAAGCACAAGATTTACACTGAGGTCCTTCTAAAAGCAAAGTACCATAGGTGTGGCTGCTAAAGACACTGCACTGGAAGTGATCAAATTTGGTTGCAGTGATGTTGCCTGCAGCTATCTTTGATATTTGTATTTGTAAATGGTCTGACACCTGGATTTTTCAATCTGTAGCCTACCTTGCTTCTTATTCCGATTGAATGAGATTTTATACCATGTTCCATTGTTGTAACGATTGTCTGTTGTAAGAGCAAGAGGTCCTGAACCAAGATCAACAGTCAGCCTCACTTTGCCATCAACAAGCTCAAGGGACAAGAAATCTCTCTGAGAGGAAGAAAAAAAAAAACCAAAACAAAAACAGATTACAAACAAACAACAGATTACATTCCTGGAAATAAAACCTTTCTACAGAATGCATTCCTGGCAGGTTTGGGCTATGTGTAGAACACAGAGTAGTAACTCTTGTACCTGGACTATTTGTTAGGCCCAAGATGCTCATCTTCACTATATTTAGGAAAATTAAGTTACAAGTACCTCAAGGTACTAGGATGTATTTTTGTTTTGTTATTATTCTTACTTAAATGCATCGTGAGGTTTGATTATTCAGCAGAAGAAGGGTTAAATAACAAAGTCACATTTTCCTGGTTTTGGATGAAGTTGAAAGTAATTTGATTTGACAGTTAGCATAATGATCAAACACTATGACGTTCTTTCTGCAAGAAGCAAAGACCTTCCTCATCCAGTAAAAAAGGACTTTCTGAATTGCATTAAAGGTGCCCCCTCTGAACTGTAAAGCTTAAATCAGATATTATTGTGCAATGTATTCAGGCAGTGAGTACATAAAGCAGATGAATAATGCAGTGATTCTGAAAGAATCTGTATCCAAACAAAGCTTTTCCTTCCATCAGGAACACAAAACCACCATTTAAGTATGCAGTAAACTGCATGACATGACAATAAAGGTCTGGTGATGGGTCTGGGTTCTATTGCTTTTGCTGGAGTTTTATTTAATTTGTTTCAGTATACTGAATTCTCATCTTACGGATTTAATTCAATATGGTTTTTCATTATTATATTGTCCTTCTGCAAGCTCAGTTCCGAAACATTTTTACATTCTGAAAAGGTTCCTTCAACTGAAACAAACTACTTTGTTGTCCTTACTTTTCTATTCTTTAGCTAAGTAATCATTAATTTTAGTCTAAAATAATATATTTTTATTCTAAAATTAAAATAAACTGTGAAGAGTTCTTTTCATTGTTTAGTTTTGCCCTTAGTTTAGGTGAATATTTGCTCTCATGAGTTGTCCTTAGGGTTCTTGTCTTTCCTCCTTTGGCTTATGATGCCAATCACAGGTGATGAACTACAAAAAAGTAGTAATATGCTCTAACACAAGTAAGCTGAAAAATTAAAGAAACCACCAAATGATCCAAACACTCTTTATGACAGTTTAAGGAATCAGATCCATTTTCTTACAGTGCCATTTGAAGCAAGATACAGAAGAAGCCCATTCGGTGAAAAGGTACTGAAAAATATTATTATCTGAGTCACTGTCGAGCGGAGTGCCTTCTCCACAACTGAGTATCCGCTGCCATCAAAATGGAACGAGGTGTCCTCATCCTGTGGGCTACAGAAGTAGAAAACCAATATAAAAATGCTAACTGAACATTTGTGTTTTCCCAGTAATTTTTATATACAATGTAAGAAAAGTTAGATCATAGAATCACAGAATGGTTTGGGTTGGCAGGGACCTTAAAGGTCATCTAAGTCTCCTGCCATGAGCAGGGACACCTTCCACCAGACCAGGTTGCTCAGAGCCCCATCCAACCTGCCCTTTAACACTTCCAGGGATGGAGCATCCACAGCTTCTCTGAGCAACCTGTGCCAGTGTCTCACCACCTTCACAGTGAAGAGTTTCCTCCTAATATCTAATCTAAACCTACTCTCTTTCAGTTTGAATCCACTCCCCCTTGTCCTGTCACTCCACGCCCCTGTGAATGGTCTCTCTGCAGGTTTCTGATCAGCTCCCCTCAGGTGCTGCTCAGTCAGTGCAGCCCCCAGGCAGTCATTTAGAAAGCGTGGGAAAACACTTGAATCTTGATGTAATGAGTAACCGAAGGATGCCAGCCAAAGGCCACTTTCATTATAGAACCTCACAACACATGATTTAGCCACGGGAAAGGATGCATACAAGGTAAGTATTCTTCCCTTATGTATGAAAATTAAAGCCAAACCCAATGATTTCCTACGGGAAAAAATAATTGTTACAGCATACAGCCTCTAAATTAAAACATGTCATCCATTTATCAAAATGCTCTGCATAATTGCACTTACAATACACGTTCTATTAGCCCCTTTCCCTGCAGTACAAGACTTGAAAAAATATTTCATACAATCAAGCAGCACCCTCTGCTGTTTCTACATGAAATATTCTGCAAAGGGAATATGGACAAGAACATTCCTTTTCAATTCCTTAAACATAAAAGCAGTACAGTTTGCAAAAGGTACCAAGCTCAGTTGCAACAGTTTTGCTATGGTTTCTCTTTATGAGACTGCTTTACACTGTTTCTTACCCTATGAAAGAATAAATTTGTCTTAGGGAAAGCTACAGGAATGCAAAGATTCCAAAGTATTTTGGTTCACTGGTAGTCTGTACTTCCAATGCACAAAATGGAAGGTAACAGTAAAACTCCTCTGAGAAAGTGAATAAAAAATTAGAATTCCATACAATGAAGTTATTTGACACCACTGGCACATTCAGATTAGTGTGCTCAGAACAGTAAGTTAATGATCAGTGAAACACTGCAATGTCTGAGCTCCTTATTTTTAGTTAACACAAAAATATAGTATTACAAATGTAAATTATTCTAAATGTGTTAAAAAAAAAAAAGAGAGAGTGAGACAAAATACCTTCCAAAACAGCCACTGCATTTGCCCTCTCTTTCTATGTAGTTCCAAAGACCAACAGATTTGCCATTCAGGGATGCCTCTCCTAGGCACCCTTTAAAATGGGTCACCTTAACAGCAGGTGATTTCTATAAGACAAGAAATACTTCATGAATACAATTAATGTTAAGTACTCTGAAAACTATGCAGCAAAATTTTTGCTTGGTTGTTTTCCTTGAACTTTAACTTTGTTAGATATAAATCATAGTAAGAGAACAACATGTTTTAGCATAAGTATTAGCAATTATCATTCAAATAATAATAGATTAGTAAATAAAAAAAGTAAATTAACTATGTCCTTGACCTACTTACACACCTCATGGCATGAATAACAATTGCAAATTAAAAGAAGCCATGGAAGAAGCAAACAAAACCCAAATTCATTTTATAATGTCTATACCTGGTGCATGCACATACAGCCTGTCCTGGTTAAAACTAAGCAAAATTTCCAGGGAAAATTAACTTCAGGATACTATCTGAAGTATCCTTACAGCATCTCTGCTTTATGCTCAGAGTACCTGGCATTTCTTGATGAAGTAACCAAAACATGCAATTATTTCTAACACAGAAGTGTTTCTCAAACACGTTCAAACCAATTAAAAGAAGGATGATGTCAGATTTTAACCTTGATTTGCCCTCCAAGTCCTCCAATAAACATCAGGGTTGACTTGTTAACATCCAGTATGCTGGCTGTCCCCGGAGAGGTTCCAGATTTAGGTGAAGGCTTCTGATCGGAGTTCATTTCCTCTATGCTGAGTGTACCTGTTTTACCAAACCTGCCAAATACAAATACTAATAAATAGTCTTAGAAATCACCAGGCTTAATCAACACATACTATTGGCTTCTCCTTCCAAGGACAAAAAAAACCTCATCACTGAAAAACTCAGTGGATGGTTTGTGTACAACACTTACGACATTCTCGTTTTAATTACCTGGTGGCATGTATTCTGTGCCATTTGTTGTTGTCGATTTGAAAATCAGGGTATTCCACTCTTGCTGATCCAGAGCCCAAATCCCAAAGAAGAGCTACCTTACCACGTCGCATCTCCACTGCCAGGAAGTCTGTCTGAGAAACAGGAGAGCCTATTCTAATTCATGGCATCAAATGGGTATTTTCACTAGTAACACAGAGAAAGTCTGTCCAGATTCATGTCCCTGCATCCCATATTACAGGAGTTGACTTTTAGCAAAATCAGGCTTTTCACTCACTTCTAATGAAACAAAACTCCCTTAGGTTATTTGCAAGTAGGTGAATGTTTTCTTTATATATATATATATATATATATACNTATATGTACATAAAAACATGAAATGGACAGATACATAGATGCACAGAAATACACACTCGTGAGTGTATGTGAGATGACTTACCAGTCTGTCAAAAAGTACTATCATATGATAGCATGCCACAAGGAGATAACAGCTGTGCACTTATTGGGATTACAGAGGGAATGAAGAGGAGAGCAACGTGAGAGTGAGCCATCACGCTCCTTTTCAAGTGGGTGGGTGCACTGTGCTCATGAGGGCCAGCTTCCAGAAGTTTAGCTGTGTTACCAAGCAAATCACCTGACACACTCCAGCAGGCCATATGAAAGTACCACAGAGGGTGTTACATTCCATGTGGTTAATGCACAACACAGGAAGAGGAAGGGGCAGTTTCATCACAGGGCCAAGAGGCAATGGCTAAGGAATCTGGTGCTTTTATTCTCTACCTTTCAGAATCTCTGGAATCATCTAAGGCACAAAAATATTTCCACCCGTAGTGAACACATCTGTCTGCAACTAAGCAACCTCACTTGGTTACTTAGTTTGAAATCAAGTAAGAAAAAACATACTTAAAATTTTTTACTACCATCACCTTCAGTAAACGTACACTAGAAACTTACCTTTCCATTGCTACCCAAGTAGAAAAGGAGGTTATCTGGTTCAGCAGTTTTCACATTGAGTGTTAAGGTGTTGTAATTTGTAGATGAAATTTGGGGTTGGTAGGCACGAATGCAATCTCTGTCTGCTGATACTGCAACTTTAATCTGGGGGGAAAAGAAGAAAATGGATTCTAAACAAGTCACAGTGTACTCAGTGCTCATTTCTGGAGTATGTACTGAGATTCTGAACAACAAATGCAAGCCTTTTATTTAGATATTGTCATGCAATCTAGGTGTTGCTATCTGGGTTAGGTCTTTGCAATCATCTATGTTTCACCTGACAAGGAGATTCACAACAGAAAAGAATGAAATCTGTCTTAATACATTCACTCAGTTAGGAGGTTTGAAACAGTAAATTAAACTATTCAAATACCTCAGACAATAACAATAAATCTTGGGTCAAAAGGCCAAATATCAGTAAAAAGCCACATCATAATATCAGAACATAGAGATACAGAAATTCAAAATATTTTAAAATAAAAGAAACCATTTCTTGAGAGAATTGAGAGAATTGAGAGAATTTTTTTTTGTAAACAAATTAAGAAGGCAGACTGTCTGCAATAATTCTGATTATTTCAAAATTGTAGTAGTTTACACAATATGAAAAAATACATTTGTGAGTATCTTGCAAGTTCAACTTTTTAAAGATTAAATAAATCATATTCCTGTTATCATACCCCTAACTCCATAGACCACTGTTTAGTAAACTGATGAAACATTGATCCAAGCTAAATGCAGCCAAACTTCCAGCAGCTTGGTACTATAATGACAGAAAATCCATTTTAGCAAGAGAAAAGCCTTAATTCCATTAATTTCATGGAATATACCTGGAGCTACTAAATGCATATAAGTACACGTGTGTGTATGCATGTATCTGGACATTCTCTTGTGTAGTAAAAAATCAGAAAAAAACCAACAAACAACAAAAAACCAACCAAACAAAAATACAAACAAACAAAAACCCCAAACCAAACCAACCAAACAAAAAAAGCCTAACCCCCCGCCACAGCCCCCAAAATGAATAAACTCCCCCAAACTGGAAAAAGGGATTTTGCTAATACTTCTTTTCCCCTCGCCAGGAACCTCTGTGGCTTATGACACCTCAGAAAATACCATTCCCTTTTATTCTGCAGTGGATTCATTAAGCTTCAGTAGACTGTGACAGAGAAGCAATAACCATATAATTAAGAAGATTTGCAGAAAGAACTGAGTGCCTTCTGTTTTTTTTAAACAAAACCTCCCTAAACATTACAATAACATATATATCCACACTTAAGTCAAAGGCGTACCAAAAAATACTCATTACAAAGTAATTTTCTTATTTCTTTCACAGTCTAATGAGATCCATAGTACAGTTGATTCACTTTTGCTGTCTTTAAGGGAGAAACAGAGATTTAAGAAGAAGTACACTGTCTTAAAGTACTCTGGATGCTCAGCTGCTTCTTGCAAAGAATATATGGACATGACAGGCCATAGATGGCAAATTTATTGATGGAATCAACACTCTTGACAAAAAGTTTGTAATGGTACTTGATGTTATATGGGAGCACCCCACATCAATCTCTAAATAATCTCAAAAATTAACATCTTGTACTAAAGCAGTGCCATCCCCCAGCTTGTCTCTTTCTCATCAAAATCTCTCATGACTGCTTTCTGACATACTGTGTTTTATTATATTTATAGGAAACAGGAGGAAATAGCAGATAAATTACTAGCTAGCTGTTCTGACAAACTCATAAATGCAGTAAGAAACTTGATGCCAAAACCTTAAAATGTACCAACAGCCCTGCCAGTATGATTTTTAGCATCAGTCAGTGCTCTTTGGACTTCTCTGAGACTCCACAACAACAACCAGGTACCTTTAAAGTAAATTTTAGGCTCCTTATCTCAAAGAACCTCCCTGCTAAAAGTGAAAAGTCATTTAAGTCTGGCATGATGGAACTTACAGATGCTGCCTGCTTGCGGGCCTGGCTGATAAGTTCTTTAATTTCAGACAGGTTTCTGTTCAGATTCTCCTCTAGCATTTTCAAAGGTTTGAGTCTATCCAATAAAAGACTTGCTTGTGCTTCAACTTCTTTAACTTGTGTTTTGGCTGTGAATGCTGTGAAAACATAAAAGAAATGTTGAGGCAGGGCGAAAGCAAAATGTATTGTTCATTGCAAAAATACTCGGTCAAGATAGCCAGTTTCTGATCATTTTAGCTTCAGCAATTTTAAACATCACTAAGGGATGTACATCCCATGTGAATCCTCTAGAGGTCTTTTAAAAAAGTTAGAATATTTTTACTGAATTAGGAAGAAACTCTCAGCCCATCAGACTCATATTTAATGCCTGTTAAAACTGAGTATTAGAACTGCTTCTGCAAGCAGTGACATTTCTAGAGAGCAAACTTACCAGCTTTTGATGAATCAGTTATGAGTTCACTTGTTTTCCTCAAAGTGTCATTAACTTGGGACAATGTAGAAGATGTATTCATTAGTTTTTGACTGAAATCCCCAAAGCGACTTAAATCCACCACAGAACTGGTGTTTGCAGACATAGCCAGCTCTTTCACTTCAAGCATGTATTTCCTGGTATCTGAAACACAGTTCCCAGGTTAAAGAAAGATTCAAAACTTTCATACATACTTGTGACTAACAAATGCTTGGCTTCCTAACTGCAGCTACAAACATAGTCAAAATACTAGAAATGCTGTCAGGTACATTCCTGTCAGAGCAAGAATTGTGTTTTTGTTTGGGGAACTTGATTCTGCCTATCTCAGCAGGAAGTTTGTACGAATGCATGGAGCTCATAGTGTTTAAGTCTAAACTTAATGAGAGTTGGCACCCAGAGACACTCATCTGAGACTTAAGTTTTGAATCCTATACAAAGCTGGTGAGGCAGAAGGTTTATTACACCCTCTGTTTTGGGCTACAATCACCTGTTTACTGAGTGCACCACTCGCAATCTCAGCCTGCCCCTTACACCCTCTGCCCACAATAGTGGGAAGATGCTGCAGCTGGCAAAAAAGGCCTGAGTTAGATCTCCAAGGATCCTTCTTCACCACCCTCTACACAGAGAGTAATGCCACCATGACCAGAGGGAAAAAAAGAGACAACTTCAAGAAATGTAACAATGAAGCTTAAATCAAACAATGGTAAACTGTGAGTTGAGGAGAACTCTCCTGTGATTTTAATTACTTAATTGTCAATGTGTAGCTTTATGTTAGCATCCTGCAATTCATATCCAGTGTAACTTCACCACTACTATTACCCTTTAGCTTGAATTAACTCTCTGAATTACAAAATGGTTATTTTAAGGCTCTGAATTTAGCATTCTAATCCAGATTCACAGTAGCATCACACAATCCTAGCAAGAGGTCTTTAATCAGTGTTCTTCTAACTTAAAACACATTATTAAGATTGGCAAACTATTTCAGACCCTCTTATTTACAAATTCAATGTAATTTTCTCTACTAGTTTCCATGAAGTCTAGGTGTTGCCTTAATTCAAAATAATGACGGAAAAAAGAGGAATGCTTTCATTTTGGAAAAGCACAGAAAATAACTGATTTAATCAGTTAAATGAAGTCAGCATTTACAACAAGAAAACATTTACATGCAGACTGTAAAATTCACAGGTTAGTATAACCAATTTTGAAACAAGGCAGAAAAGAAGGTGAAATCTCATAGTTCCATACATAAGTTTCTCTGCATGTGGGATTAAATATTCTACAACTTCACTCTCCTTTCATATCAGTGTAATTATATTTCTACCAGAGCCTCTCCTGATTTACAGCATTGTGAAATGCGAATCACACTACAGACCCGATTATGCTTAATGGGTTTATTAAAAAGAATGTAAAATATTTAGGAGGCTAAATGAAGTCTCCAATATAGTTTATTGCTAGGTCTCTGCAATCAGATAATGAACAGGGTTTTATTACAATTGTACTAGAGAGTTCTGTAATAAGGAGCGTGTCAATATAAATTTCACTTACTGTTCGGCAATACTCTGAGTGTCAACAGAGAATCATTAAGTTGGTTGCCAATTTTATTAGCACTTTCCTGAATCTTTTCTACCTTTTTGTTCAACCCATTCAATCCAAATAGAAGTCCTGTTGAAAGAAATAACATATGCATAAACAAATACCATACAACCCACACAAAACCGAAGTATAGGGATAAGAAGCATTCATTTATCTCATCAATGGAACTTTTTTTTTCCCAACAGAAAGAGCATTTTACAAACAGGAATGCAAAATGAATGCAGTATTAATAGATAAGCTCCTGTGGGCACCATTCTGTTCAAAGCTACCCTTTTTGGCCAATTCCATGAGACTGGCTACAAACATTGAGAGGAAAAGGCTGTAAGTTAAAATTATTCCACGGTTTTGAACACTAGTAATTTTTATGGTGTTCTTCACATTTTATAGTATGTAACAGGAGCCAAAGAAGTGGGTTTTTTCTATATATTTGTGATCTGTTTGTGGAATCCTCTCATTAGAAATTAAAATATGTAGAATAGAAGGAACAAAAAAGGTAAGTAATTCTGTCCATCTAAATTACATAAAATTTATGCATATTTGTAAACCATTGGTATTGCAAGACAAGACCATTTTACAGATACAGTTTATCTCTGTGAAACATTCCCTTTCTGTCCAATTTTGTCAAAAATTTCACTAAGGGCCTGCTTCTGCTCCTACACAAAGCCTTTGTTCAAAATGCTTTTGAATTTTCATGGTGTAGACTTCAATGCCTTGCTGGTATCTTTGGAGTAACAAAAGAACCAAAAGTATTTTTCAATTTATGGAGACAAAGAAATTCAGCTTGTTTCTGTATTTCAGCTGTCCAGCAGAAACAAGTAAAAAAGATTAGGATTTAAACATGTCATCTTACATACCTGTGTCAACCATGATTTATTAAATAAAAACAAATGAATGGAATTTTCAAGAATTATGTTTTTTCTTTCTCTACTGCACAATCTCTAATGATTTAATTCATAAAGTTTGGAAAAAAACAGCCATTGCAAGCATTGCTTATAGGTAAAAGTGGTATAGTGAAGGACAAATTTTTAAATGTTTACAGAGAAAAATTATATTCTTACCCAAAAACAGAGAATACTATGTGAATCTGTAAAACGTTAATCTTAATTGCATGAAAATATGCACATAGTTATATATATATTTAACTTATGCTCATTAAAAAAACCCCCAAACCCTACACTAAAAAGCCAAATTAAAAAAGACAAAAAAAAAATCCCAGCACAAAACAGAAAATAGAAATAAGAAACAGAGGCAGAAATGTGAATTCTGTAGAACTGACCATCACTTTTTTTCTTCAGATTTTTAGCTTCATTCTGAAATTTGGAGCTAAGCAGTAGAGTTTCTTTTCCCTGAAGACTGAAAGACTCCTCTGGCTAAAAAACACAGACATCAAGTTGCCACATATGAAAAACAGAAATTCAACTGAAAACATTTAAGTATCTGAAGACACCTACTTAAAGTTATGGAACATTCTTGTTATTTATGAGATATTATATTCATTACCTTATTAAGCATCAATTAAAAATAATACAAGTTGCTATCATTTATCCAAGAATGTGACATTGAATCTCTTTGTGATTTAATAAAAAAAAAAGATGGCTATGAAACAAAACATGCAAAATTCATATAGTTTCAATACTGCTAGTGATTCAGTGTTGTCTTTTGGCAATTCTACTTCCAGGCCTAATTCAAAATTTCCATCACTAAGCAATTTAAAGTGAGATATTCAAAATCACAGTCTTAGAAACATTCTTATACATTTCTCCAACTGAAAAAATCTGGAAAAACACCTTGAAGGATCCATGATGTAGAAAGCTTTAATAAGACAGAGTACTATATAATAACACACAAGCTCACAAAAGAATGTCAGCTATTTAGATTGCTGTCATGTAAATGCATTACCACACATTTGCTTCTGCAGATATAATGTGCAGGATGAAGAAATGTGAGGGGGGAAATAAAATAAGAGGAAACTGTTAAGATCAGACTGGGAACTGGTCTGGTCTTTTTAATCTACTGTTTCAGTAACAATCTGATAATCTTTGAAGGCAGAGGGATGGTAGATGAGACATAGACCTACATTTGGTTATGAAATGTCCTTTACTAAGCAAAGTAGCTGTGGTTGGGAATACCTAGATAGAAATGGAAGAGGGATAGGTGAAATAAGGAGATTGCTGAACAATTCCAAAGGTGGAAAGGAGCATTAGAGGCCTGGGAATTCAAATTCTACAAGAATGCATGTCAGATGACTGATATAAACCCTCACAGAATCAAGCCCAGTCCAGCTAAATATGCATTAGACATTAAAAAACAAACAAAACAAAAGGAAAATGTTACTGTGGCAGAGAGAAAAGCAAGGTAAACAGAATGTGAAATGTAGTATCACTACTGCCTTGGAGTATGGATTCAGGATACAGTACATACTACTTGGTAGGATGGGCTACTATCAAGCACATCCATCAAGAAGACTCAAGTTTTCAACAAATGCAGGAACAATTAGAACAAATATTCCAAAATGAGAAAGGTGAAGATGTAAATTAAAATACTAATATTGATACTTACAAAATCCAAGGGGCCATTCACAACTCTAGATGCATCATCTGCCAAACTCTCTGTTCTTTCAATCACACTTTTAACACTGGAGTGAGTGTAGATAGCAGCAGTTTTGTTCAGTGTCACATTTCTTACTCTAGAGAGGCCACTAAATAGACAATTAACAAGCAAATCTGTTTTCAATCAAGCACTGAGTTCCATGTCTTCAATTACAACATGCACATCTTTCCAGAATACATGATGCACTCTGAAAAAAAACAAGCACACCTTGCCCAATGTTGCATAATGGGCTTTAAATTCATTATTTTGAACTGAAAGAATCAGTTAAAAGGTTTCCAACTGCAGGGTTTTTTTTCTATTTTGTTAGTTGCTGTTCTGTTTTGCTCCTTTCCACCTCTTTTTCTTCTATTTTGTTCCCTTTTATTTATGTTAATTTTTTCAATTTATAAAGACCCTTGGAACAAACAAATCATATTGCCTAAACACAACGAGAACAAGCCCCTATCTGGAGCTCAAAAAATAAATAAAGCTACAGAATCTAGGAAGAGATTATAAGCATATGAAATCTAATTTATATTAAATTTTGCTTTATTGAATTTATCTGGCTGTGGTAAAGTCAAGAATTGCTTAATGTTACTCCGAGCAAAGTTTTCTGGTTTTAAACTTTAAAATAGATGTCAATTTTCCAATCTGATATAGTTAAACTTTGAACACACATCTGCTGACTTTAAAAGACAAAACAACAAGCATCCTAGAAGGACTCCTGGGATAGGAGATTAATTTCCATTGAATCAACTGGAATGACTTAGCAACTTTCAAATTCTAAGACTGCATTTGAGTGGATTTGAAATTGCAACCCACTCATTTCTGCAAAATGCTTTGAAAGCAACAATAATAAAGGCATAGTAAGAATAGCTTCTTGATTGCATTCCAAGACATATTGCCAAGAATTTTTCATATGTAGACCAGATGTTTTTCAAGTTATACCATGATATACTCATTGGGCATTTAATAATTCACCAGTTACTGTGTAAGTCAGCCACATGAAATGCAAGACTAATCAACCCTCTTCCACATCATTTCATAAAGTTACACTGCATTAAAAGTAAAAAGCACTTGAAATTAAATGGGGAATAAAAATTGATCATGGAATCCTCAGGGTTGGAAGAAACCTTTAAAGATCATCTACTAAAACTTCCCTGACAGGGAATTTATCTAGTGGATTAAGCCTCTACCTACTTATATTAAATCTGACACTAATGTAAATCTCATGATTTCATAACTCTTGAGTTTATCACCTCTCTAGTGCATCTGCAAGCCTTTGGAACTGGGTGGCATGTTCCTCAGCTCTGTACACCAGGTCAAGCACTCCTCGCACAGACATCTGCAGCACCAGCTCATCCACGTGATGTCGCAGTTTGGTGCTCCACAGGACTAACCCATCCTGGTGGACTTCCACGTTCTGCAAAACCAAATGTTTCCCTTTTTTTTTTCACTAGCAAAATACACTTGAGAGTCTCAAAGAGGATGTTAAAACTTGAGGACTTACAGATGTAGAGTTCTTTACTTCTTGGGCAAGAGCAGCAGCAGCATTCACTAGGACCTTCCCTTCTTCAATGAGCATGCTCGAGACTTCTTCACCTTCTTTTATATTTAGCTTTTTGTCCTATAGCATAAATCAAGTGTTTTTATAGTAGTTTGAAAAGTCGGCTATACTGATGAGTTCACGTAACACATAATATGGTTTTCCTTTACATTTTTAAAGTATCATATCTAAACATTAAAATGTTTAAATACGTTTAAAAATTACAAAATCATTACTTAAAAACAATCATAGATCTGATATTTCTTACGCAACAACACTGACTGTCCAGTCTTACATTTAACTCTGCCAGGTTGCTGGAGATAAGAGGAAACAAGTGATGGGTCTCATGGATGTTGGCCAGCGCCTCGTCCACCAGGTCCTGGGCATCCTGCAGTCTGCTGTTGTGCTTTGATAAGAACTGGCTTGCATCCATTTTTAGTTCAGCAACTTCCTGCTGAGGTTTGAGATACTCTTTCTGAACCTGGGTCAACAACTGTTCTGCAGCTCTGAAAAAGGAGAGGAATCAGAAATTAAAGAAACAGCGAAGGAGAAATTTAGGCATGGATTTCTTAAGGAGAAAATGGGGTCATGTGAAATTAATTTATATGCATCTTCCTACAAAAGTCTGCTCCCTTTTTCCTAGAAGAGCATACATACATGTCATGGGTGTATACACATGGTAGCTTGGTTATTTGTCTTACCACACAAAATGATGACTACCCGCAAAGATGACAGTAATACAGTTCATAAACTTTGTATGTAATGACTAGAGGGGAAAGGGGTTAGTATGAATCACATTTGTTTGGACCTAATTTGGGACATCCCCCCACATCAAAATCTCTGTGAAACTTTTCTCTGGGAGTTCTTTATATCCTAATTGTAGTGATTCATATTTTGAATGTAAGATCAAAACATCATTTATGAGGACTGGCACTGGAAAGAAACAAGTAACCCAGAACTGAAAGACATACCCAAGAGTCCAGAAAAGTTTAAATATCAAATAAAAATAAAAAGTCACATTAAAATGAACAATCTCTGCACTTAAATTTTTAATCAGCTACAGAGATTATCTGGCAAATATTAAATTCTCCCAAATCTATCAGTTGGTAATTGCTTCAGCTGTTCTATTTGGGGATATTTGCATCTCCATTTGAACACTTTCCAGAATTAAAGGAACAAAACTGAAAATTATCCTGAAAGTCTATTCCTTTGTTTCTCTTCATTTCACCACATATGTTGAACATTCCAACTCCTGTAATGGTATTTTTATATAAATGTTTGTCCTTGTTAATCTGACTGCATATCACATAGATCTTTAGCCAAAGCGAAAGAAACCTAGTTTATTTCACAGATATACACAGCAAAATGCATTCCATCTTTCTTACTGAACAGCAGATGTGCATTTGCATGTATTTCCTAAAACTAATAATTCAGAATCCTTACAATCAGAAGCTACAGCCTTAAAATGTTACAAGATTTGAAGTATTTTACAAGTCAATAATGGCTTCTGTTTCAGCATAGAGTAAAAAGGTCTGGGGACTTTGCCTTTGATGGCAAATGAGTGGAGACCTCAGTTACAAATGTTGCCTAAAAATACATTATCACAATCTCAGTCCACTGTGAGTCACGTAGCAACGCCTACTGCCTGAAATACGAGCTAGCAAGCTGCTTATTTAAATAATTTTTGAATTTACAGCTGTGTTGCTTAAGAAATTCTGCAGAGCAAATAACCTTATAGAACTTATTAACTCTCTTCTTCTATCTGTCAAAGGACTCTTATCAGAGAGTTTTCAGAAATTTCAACAGAGACTATAATTGAAAAAGTTAATTTACAAACACCTTCTTTAACAGCTCAAAAGCTGTTGATGTTGAAAGTTAGAACATTCTTTTACTATGGAACAAAACATTTTGAGATGTATTTGTAAGTGCAAAAAATCTGTTTAAGGTTCCTAATAAGAAGAATAAATGGTACAATTCTGGTCCATTTTCATGTCTATATAAGCTTCTATACAGTTCTATATTCAGCAGAAAAATCTGCTGAACAAAATGAGACATGCTACCAACACAAACCCTCCATTCTGCTTAATCCAAATCATTTAATGAAAAAAAAGTCAAAATTTCAGAAATATTCTACTCTGGTCTAAATCCTTGTTGCTTCAAGCCAATATTAACATTCCTACAGTTTTTCGAGTGCTATAGCATTAGTCAGTATTTCTGAAACTGGAACAAAATATTTGCCAGCTTTTGCAACAGCAACTTTTTTTATCTTGCCAAGTCTGGCAATAAACACGAATAATTGACTATAAAAGCAATTTCAAAACAGCCTTTAACTGGGGACAAATCAAGACAACAGAATACAATCATAAGCAGTGGCTCAGAATGCTTTAAAAAATGCCTTGGTTTAATTTGCAAACCTTTGTGATACATATTCCAGTGACAATCAATTGTGAGGTCCTTCAGCAGCCCTGACATGTCCTAGGCTTGCAATTGACTGAGACTTTTATGCCATCTCCCAGCCAAAATCAACACAGAGATGTGTCTTGGGGTCAGATCTGAAAGAATCTGAAATCAGTGAGTCTTTGCACTTACTGCAAGGGAATTTTGTATCACATCCAAGTTAACACTTACTATTGATTTTGACAGACTTCTAAAAGACTTTATTATTGATTTGCATCACATGGGATGACCAAGTATCATCAAATCATATAACTCCAAAAGAAAGGTCATACAGATCCACCTGGGCTAACTATCTGTCACACTGCCACTTATTATGGCAAAATGTTTCTCCAGATATCTCTTCAAAAAAGCAGTGTTGCATGGCAGAGACATGTGTGAAATAAAGTTTTTGGCAGAACAGGCTTACTTGAGGACTGTGGTAGCATTATGGTGCTGTTGAACAAAATCCTTCTTGCGCAATGCATCCAAAAGGGCAGAAATATCATCCTGTAGGCTCTGAGATGTCGCATTTGACAGGGGCAGATCCAGGCCCAGTGTTTCATTTAGTGACACAGCAACTTCAGCAAGTACTGAGTAGGAGAGTAAACAATTTAGTCATACCATTAAGAAAAAAAGAACATATTTGAATCCCCTGTGCAAACTGCAGCATTTTCCATGTAAACAGGACTTTAAGACTTGCAAAGGATATACTCTTACTAAATTTTGTAAAGAAATGGAAATATCTTAAAAACAGGGTACCTTTGATGGTTGTATGTACTGTGTCAATAAAGCCAGTCAGTTCTTGACTTTTATTCCTGGTTTTCTGAGTCATTGTGTCAAGTTGCTGAGCTTTTTTCAAAAATCGAGTTGTCTAGAATAAAATCAGAGAGAATATCTGACAGTTCTCCTAGAACACTGATCAATTCCTGACACTTGTCTATGGGTTTTATGCTTATTTTTTTAATACTGAGAATATTTTAGTGTAAGGAAACAATGCTTTTTGATAAGGTAGATCTAACTGGTTCATAAATCTCTGATGCTTCCATGCTTGCAGATACCTTAGTTGTGTTTTAAGTTCTAGACTCTCAGATCAGAGTTATCAATTATTTTCTTAATCAGTGAGCTCATAATTATCAAAGCTATTTCTTTAACTAAGTAAATATTATATAATATTTTAAGTACAACTAATGTTTGTTAAGAAAATCATGTTCTTGATACATCAATATTAACAATAACAACACTCAGTGGAAGCACCTGGTTAGATTCTGTATACATGGTCAGAATATTGTAAGAACATATGGTCAGCAAATGAGATCTAATGGCTTAAGTACTATTGTCTATTTCTACCTACAATTATTATTCTGTTAAAAGTAGACAAAGAATACAAATGTTGTCTACTTTTTCTGTGAGATTTCAACAGATTTATTTCTCCTGAGATCATTTTATACACAATACTACAGGTACCAAGGACTTTTTGGTGAATACTCATCTATGACATAATTTTTAATAAGCTCCACATGTTAAAACCAATGAAAAGAAACTAACTCACTCTCTTCAGTTCTAGGACATTAAATGATCACAGTACAAAAAAACTTAACTTTAACACAAACCATGAAAATCTCCTCTACAATATCATAAATCACTGTAGTTTGCAGAAGAATTCCACAGTGAAATTAACTCCCCTTTTCAGGAAGACTAAAGCATGGACTGAATTCTTTAATTGAACTCCATCAATTTTAAATAACTTCTGAACAAGTCTCTGGCATTAAGCTCCTATACTATGAAATCTCAAATGATTTCACCAGGTAGGCTAAGAATAAAGAAGCCAGCACCTACCTCTTCATGCAGCTGATCAATTCCTCCTGATAAATTCAGAAGACTTTCTTGTGCTGTATCTAATGAGTAACTTGAATCTTCTCTGGGAACTACAGACCTCTATAAGAAACGAAAAGTAACAGCTCTTGTAATTTGAAGACTTCTCTGTGGGTCCAGAGAAGTATTTGGAAGAAAATAACTATGCACACTATTTAGATTATTTATATGCTGTTGAAAGGACTGATTTTCAAAGCACACAAGATGACATAAAGTAATTACATATGTACAGTTCATGAACACAGTGTACCATTTCTTTAAATAAGCAAGAATCCAGCCATGTTGCATTTTTAATTGAATAAAAATGAAGGAAGCAGCATTATTGCATTCCTGATTCTTGATTTCACCACAGTCTGAGCTGCCCAAATAAACTATTTCGAGGAGTTCCAAGGCCCTTCAAATTAAATGTTTCATCCATTCTCATAGCTGGTACCATTTCAGCAGCTGGTCCTGTCAGAACAGCTGCACTAGGGTGTATCCGTGAGGATGACCCTGGAGTTAAGCAGTCCTGTGGGTTCCTTAGTCAATGAGAAAGAATAATAAGCTGCATTTGCCTTCAAGGTCACCTCAAATCTGCTCTACATGGCAATTAATAGGTCATTGTGCCCAAGTCTATAATATTTGATACAGTCAAGGCCTGCAACAGAATACCACTTCTCTAAAGATGCAAAGTAACCTAGAGCATCTCTTACAGAGAGAATAAGTCTAAGAAAGGCTATTTTTAGATTTCAGATGTTTCAGAGCCAATCACTGTAAATACCATAGTAAGTATAGTGTGTGTGTGTGTGTGTGTGTATGTGTATATACATACACACATTTAAGTCCAAATTTTTTTAAAAAGTAATACATAAGAGTATCCAACAGCCTTGTGTCAAATGGAAATTTCAAAGTCTTTTCCTCAGCATTAAAAACAAGTGAAAGAGAAAGCTACAGCTCTTGAGCCTCCTGGAATAAAGCCCAGCAGGTTTCTTTAAACGCCTGGTTCCAAAAAGCAGAACGGGACAGCAACCAAGATAAGGTATGTCAGGAGGAGCAAAGCAGGAGGCTTTAACTAGAAAAACAGAACAACTGAAGTCTTCCAGTGGACCGGAGGTGCAGAAGCAATGAGGAGTGGACAACCTGCTTTGATAACTTTTTCATTACCACAGGACCCACAGAAAGGCACAGAAAAGAGGAAGTACTCGAGTTCCCGAGCTACCAGCACGAGGCAGATGCAACACAGTGCAGGGGACAGCCCTCCAGGGAAGGTTCATAATTCACAGAAAGAACCTTGGGGATTTTCTGGCCTCCAGCCACAGTTACTCTGGTACAAGGCAAAAGGCAAGGTAATCTTTAACTATCCAGAAAGAGGGGAATACCTGCTTCCAAACAGAGAAAAAATATAAGACTATCAAGTTACCCCCAACATTTAGTTGTTTAAAAAGACTGGGGCCCGACATAAACAAAATTACATCAGTCACTAGAAGCTTTATACCACGTTAAGCACCCCACTTCCTAGAAAGTGCCAGCTGGCTTTGATTTAATTTTAATACTGAAAAAATATACGTACTAAAACTTAAAAAGTAAGAAGTAGAAGCTTACTTAAGTAGTTACATTTACTACAAACTTACTATAGTTAAGAAAGATAAACTTACTTAAAAAGTAAGTAGAAACTTAAACTGCCTTTATGTTAAAAATAAAAACTACATACGAAAAATGTTTTCAAGTAAAAGATGACGCTCCTATACAAACACAAAATAATTCTAGAAAGCAAGTGAATTGTATCCTTGAACTATTACAGTAATTCACTACATGTATGCCTTAGGACATTAAGGAAGGGAAGCATAACTGAAGCTTTCAAACTAAAAGGTTAGCAACTGAAATTAAAGGGTAACAGTATCTCTGCTGAAGCATAACACGTAATTCAATCAAGTTTGCCATCAAATATTGTAATTATTAACATTTCAAAGTACACTGATTCAAATTCATTCTGCCTTATATCTTACCTAGAAGACATTATAATTCAAAAATTTAATTTACTGTATTTGGCAGCACAGAAAGATTCACATTATTTTGATTTTCTTGTGATATGGTGAAATAGAAAGAAGATAGCTTTGTTTCTGACTCAAAGCTTGTCTGCTTGACTATTGCTGAGAAGACTCTTACCAATAAATGTTTCTATTTTTAGTAGTCATGAAGCAGGGAGGATCCTCTTTAACTCTGTTTTTGTGCAGAGGCCACATGAACTGATTCCTCAGCAACAATAAATGACCCTCTAGAATAACAAAAAGTGGTATTTCATGCTTTATTTATGAAGGAGGTGCTGAAGGGAAGTTTGCCCCAAGCAGCCTGAAAATATCCAAGACTGAAAGATTCCACCTGACTTTAGTGTCCCGAGATGAAGGATAGAGTAAGGCACTTGGACTGCCACACAGCCAAAAAGAAAGCAAACTGCTGCAGCCCAAGCACCCTGGCTAACGGAGCAGCAGCCTGACACTCCGGGGACTCTGGGGAACAGCCTCTAGATCTGTGCCTTGGCAGCTCCTTAGCAAAGGCACCAAAAGGGGAGAAGACCTGGCCTGCTGTTTCTGTTTTACCACTGAAAATTAATCTGCTTGCAGGCCAGCCTTAAGAATGCACATAATCCAAGTGAATAATCCAGGTGTACATACATACAGCACATTCAGAAATCCTACTGCTGATTGAAAAATATATTAATCTATTTATTTAAAAGCCAGTGCAAAAAATGAAAATAAACTAATACAGGCAGCTAAATAACTTAAGGTATACTTCCACAGCAAACATAATGGTTTTAATCTGGTATTACACATAATCAAGCCGTGAACTTCAGGAGGCCCTCTGTCAAATTACCAGCACCTGTGAGCAGCTGCAAGTTTTGCTTTAAAGGTGTGACTGAGTATTTCTATTATTTATGTGTATTCATTTTACCTTGAGATGTTGTGTCACGTTCTCCAACTCTGACAATATCCCATAGGGCACAGGGTCAATACCAGTGAGGTTCACCGAAAGTATGGCCTCGTTGAGATTATCCAAACTGTTTAACAGAACTCCTGTGCAGTTGTCATCACAAGCTAAATAAACAGTTTTACGGAAGCAATAGTAGTATTAAAATGAAGACAAAAAATACTGAAATTTTGATATAGACAGTATGTGCCCTCATCATTTAAGAGTGATAAAGTATAATAATTCTAAATACACAGATTTGTAGTCTTGCCTTTCCCTTCCTGCCCAAGAGTAAATTTATACCAAACACATTCTCCTTAGGTTAGCACACATTAGAGCCTTATTGGTCCTGCTAACTATTGAGCTGCCTGCTGAATTATAAGCTTACTGTGCCTATTTAGATATTTTGCAATGAATCCATGTTGAAGCCACTCAGTCAAACAGGTTAGGTGGACAGGAAATTCAAGCCTACAGTCCTGTAATTCTATTTATGTCACAGATTTTTTTTTTTTTTTGGTACAAAATAAAACCTGAATTCTAAATCCTGAGTCATTATAGAAGCAGATTATTGTACTAGATGTGTCTTTCTGCTACCTACACTCTCATAAAGAATTACAAGACTAATTATTGGGGGAATATGACTTAAGATTAGGGGAGAATGCCTATAAACCTGGGATAATTCCAGAAGTATTATTACAGCAACCTCACATCCAAAGGTTCAATGACAATAGGAATTCAAGATCTTCCAATAAATAAAGGTATTACACAGTCAGAAAAAGCCTCAAAATTATCTTACCTTAAACTTGTTTGTAACACTGAATAAGCAATTTAAGGATTAACTGTCTGTCTGATGTTATGATCTCTACTGTAGCTTCCTCTGTGTTCACAGAATGGCTGAGGCTGGATGGGACCTCCAGAGGATACCTCCTCCAAACTCCTCAATTTTACAGAAATAATGAGTTAAGATTTCTTTCCTTCACAAGGTCAGGGCCCAACATCATAAACCCATCCAAGGAATAACCCCGTGCACATAAACGTCACTGGAGTGGACCAGAGCCCATAGGGAAAGTAACCAATTTACAAACCACCTACAGACACACTCGTCTTCCAGCAGGAGGTGCCTCGGCTCGCACTCCTCGCAGAGCTGCCCCGTCACCCCCGGCTTACAGAGGCACTGCCCAGTGCCACCATCGCAGTTCCCGTGGATGGAACCGCCCGGATTGCACTGGCACGGACGGCAGCTGCCACCGGGGAGCTGAGGGTCACCGTAGTAGCCAGGGGAGCACCTGCACAGGGAGGAATGGCACGCCGAGCATCAGGGGATATCCATCATCACATCAGATGTTACATTCACTGATAGGCTGGGTTCTTTACTAACAGTTCAACAGCAACTAGCAAATCACTCCAAGTCCTTGAGCACTCATTTATACACTCATTTATGAGCACTGAATAATCTGAGTACACATACGGCTCATACCAACCAAACTGTCCTTGGGAGTTGGGAATAAATAGGAACATCATGTGTAACTCACCTTTCACAGTACTGTCCTTCATATCCTGGGAGACAAGCATCACAGTGGTAATCCTGAACACCTTTCAGGACACAAGTGGGACTAAAACTGGAGGAAGTATAAACAAATGCCTGCTATCATATAAATAAAAGACCATACGAAGACAGACAACACCTTCAGCCACAGGTTAAATACTGTAAGCAACAGTATCTTCTGTTTGATTTGATGCACTGCTCTAGAATTCATACTTTAAATTAGTTGTGTTAAGTTTGCTTTCCCAATGTGGCTCCATTACTGCATAAGTATGCTAGAGAACGTTATGGCCTTCGTTTGAAAAGGCAAGATAATATAAAATGGATGCTGTATGATATGGCTACAGTATGTATTCAACTGGGACTTCCATGAGGACAGCAGAACTGCTAAACTCTCATTCTGACTCAATTATACAAAAACAAGCAACAAATATGCTTTTTAAGCTTCTGGGAAAAAAAACAGCTTGCACAGCATTTTGTTTTTCAAAATACAAAGTTAACTGTTGCTCTACCAAGCAAGCAGATGTAGAAATTTCAGACAAAAGAGTACTTGTTCTTCCCCTTGGACTGATCTCATGAAAAGTTCCTGCATTGCATGGGGATGGCCTGAATCTTTGTAAATACGAAAGTACTGTTCTCTGAATGAAGAAAGGACTCCCATTTCAAACTAAACAATGTCACAGCAACTTAGTCAACTATCTCTAAAACAGTCTATGTGCCTGTTCTAGTCTTAAAGAAAAAATGGACTCATCTATCACCTGATCTTTTTATTTTAAAATTTCACAGAGTTACCAGTACCTGTGAGCATCTGGGAATGCAAGCTCCATTTACTAAATAAAAATAGGCAGCATTCAAATGTCTAAAAATTAAGGACACCTAACAATAATGAACTCCTATTGTCATAGTGCAGGAGGAGCAGAAGGAGTAGGTGGTTAGACATGCACCACGAGAAATAAGGAATGGTAAAATGCACACTGGATTTAGTAAATTCTGGTTACCTAACAGGGTTGGCTCTGGGACAGGCACAAGGAGAGCAGTCACCGGCAGATCCAATTACTTTTCCGTAGTAGCCTGGGGCACAAGCACTGCAGTAATCACCAACTGTGTTATCTCTGCAGTTCTAAGACACAAAAAAAGGAATTCAGATGGTTTAAAACAACAACAAACAACAGGGGTAACTTTATCTACCCCCCAGTCAATACATGTGTATAGTTTCCAACAATCATCTCTTAATGTCACTACCCACTGGTCATCATTCTCTGAGTGAAAAAACCTTTTATGCAAAAATTAACAGAATGGCAGCGTATTTTCTCTTATGTGAATGCCCCTTCAAGCAGGCTGACCTAATTTCTTTTCCAAATTTTCATTTAAGTTTATGTATTTCTGCTGCTATTAATCCAATTCAGGCCAGGACATCACAGTACAAAACAGAAAATCCTAAAAAAACCGAAACAAACAAAGAAAATCCAAGCAAAAAACCAACCAAAACAAACAAAACCTGATGGAAAAATTGAACAGAATACCTGGGATTTCTGTTTCAGTTTCAGCGTTTCAGCAAATGCTGAGGACTATCCACAGTTAGGATTCACAGATACTACATTTAATTTGTCAAGAGTACTGATCAATAACCAGTGCTATTAATATTAAAATACTAAATTGGTATTATAAACACAATTTAACTGACTAGTCCCCCAAGTGAACAAAAATAATCTTCTGCTCCCCGCCTCCTTTTTTTCTTTTTACCTTTCTTTTTTCTTTTTCTTTATTTCATGTACTTGCTAGTGTGTGTTTTAGGTTAGTTGACGAGAGTAAACAGTAGCAACGCAACTTCCAATTATATGGGAGCAGAAGTCAGAGGTGAAAACGAACTCTCTTACCTACACCACTCAGCTGGAAATGTCTAAGTAGTAATCTCAAGACACAGATGGCTTTCTAACCCTCAACAAGAAATTAAGAGGAAGAGTGGTGTACATTCACCTGTGTGAAAGACCTATGCATTTCGACCTTGTGAAAATGAGAACCTTAGTTCTTACTCATGAGATACATACTTTTGGACAAACCTGAAGGCAAAAGAATGGCTAAGGAAAGCCAGAAGGACTAAGGAATCTCACTTAAAAAACAACTTCAAGAATAAATTCAGCAGAAGTTGACTTTGAACTAACCCACTCACCACTGGAAAAATAAAGTAACTGGAAAAAAATTAGGAAAAAATACTGAGCAATGCCAAGGAATGGACTTAATATGCCTTATTTGGCTAGCTGAGAATTTGCTGTCCACAGGCTGTCAGAGCACAAGGGAGAGGAAATGTGTCAGTCATATGTGACCCCTCTTTGCAACCTTTCAGATAAAATGAGAAAAGTGAGCAAGTTAACTTAGCTGAGGCATATCCCTACAACACTTCAGTCCCTGAGCATTAAAAAGCCTCATTTAAATCTGCCCAGAGGATTCTCTTCCTAAGAGAGAAAGAATTTGCCTTCAAGTCTGTGGTGCGGTATGGTTTACTGCTTCCTTTAATTCTTTTTTTGGGTGCATAAGCAGACCTTGTCCAGAAGTCTCACAGAAAAACAGACAAACTCAACTGATACACAAGTAATATTAAAAGTAAAATTACAACTAAAATAATTAATGATTTTGAGTATGTTAGTGCCCCAAAACCTTGCTAGTTTTACTGAACGGACCATAAGGGAAACTATTCAGATTTTCCATCTTTCAGAGTTGTAGGGTGAAAAAAATCACATTTTATCCAAGTAGTACAGACATATACTCCGCCCAAAAACTCCTTTGATAGGTTACTGCCTATGTATGTTCAGGTGAAATCTATAGACGAATGTATGAGATGTACATACCAAGCACTTTCCAGTGTCAGGATCACAGGTTTCACTGTGGTTGTTGCAGTGACATGGCACACAAGGTGGTATCAGAGTGTGAGGCTCTCTTACACTAAATTCTGTATGCTTTCCCCTGTAGTATCCTGGAGCACAGCTCTAGTTGTAAGGGGAGTAAAATAAATTTTTTTAAAAAATATCACAGCTATCAACAGCTACAATTTAAAAAGCCATTTAAGTTTTGGGGTTTTTTTTACTTTCACACTATTAGACATACAAAAAGGATTCAAGCATTCTGTACCTGACAGGACAATCCACTGTAACCAGCAGGACACCAACACTGCTCTACAAGATGAGCTATAGGTCTGCCTAAATGCATTTCTTCAAACTTGACTGCAATTTCCATTGAGATATTTGCAATTCTACAAGATATATGCAGAAGAGAGTGTGAACATCTAAAGAAGCACTAACGCCAAAAACAAGATCCAAAAATATTTTCATCCTTCAAGGTCAGGGCTACAATACATAATCTTCCATAATTCCCCATGCAAATATCTCAAAAACTGAAGATTTTTTTCTTATTTATGGGATTTAAGAAGCTATAGTGAAACAGATCAGGAACTAATAAAAGTAATCAAGGTTGATCCCTCTTGGTCTGGAAAACTTGCCCAACCCACCATGCAAGAATATGTAATTCTTCCCTCAGAAACATTAGACAACCACATTTGTCTCATGCCACAATTTTGGACAGAGTTAACAAAATCATACTTAAGGGCACGTGAATCAAAACCACACAATTTGGAGGTGGAATCAGACTTCTTCAGAGCAGTGAAGAAGGACAGATACTGGGTTTTCACTGGATGCATCTTTGCTTGTCTTGTTAGTTTCCAGACCGACAGATGCAGTGATGATATTCCACCCCCTTCCTCTCATTAGTAACTTAATTCTGCTTAAAATGGCAATAAAAGCCTACTATTCTGAGAAGGGACTATCTTAGTACCACTGCCCAGAGTGTTTCAAGCTACAGGAGACACACAGATTGATACAAACCTAAGAACTCAGGGGGACCATGTGCTTCAATTGAAAAAAGAAACAAAAAATTCAATATCCATAAAAATAAGACAGGAAAGAAATAAATTGGAAAATATAAAATATTTAACTATATCATCAGTTCTGCAGAACATTGCATCAGCCTGTGCTTCTTTGTGTGCTTTGCTCTCCAAGTAAGCAGTGGAGTCATTTAGTGTTTCACAGAAAGAATTAAAGAGGGATTCTGCTGCCATTAAAGGTCACAAGTATTTTCTTGTCAGAGGAAGAGCAAAAGTCATAAATAGGAAATTGCAAATTTCTCTGATGTAAGTCTTTACTGTATAGCTTAGTTGGGATTATTTGTAGGTTAAATTACAGTAAATGCAATACCATAAATAAATGCAGTCAGAGGTTGCTTTACCTGCTTTGCTGTAATCCTTGGCCATAAGCTGCCTTGATAAGGATGTATTCAACATTGCTTAGCACAGACATGAAGTCAGAACGTAAGACAGGCTCATCAGACACAGAGTTAAAATACTTCCAAGAATCCTAGGGAAACAAAATACATCATATTATTATTGGCATTATTATAATTATTATTATTACTATTTATTAAAACCATGAACATTCAAGTTCACTTCAGGGTAATGCTGTGTTCCTCCTGTGTTTTGGCTTACCTCCTTCATTTCTACTTCCTTGTCTGTTCTTACTCCATTTTCTGGAGAAGGGATGTCTACATAGATGACCAACTTGCTGGTGTGACCTCCTTTCATTAGAATCTGTGGCTCAAAATTGGAGGTTCCAAAGCCATCCAAAGCATAAAAAGCAACAGTATATCTCAGCTTCCCTCCATAGGCCATGAGCTGTTTGGATTAAAATTGATTACTTATTTATTCTAAGGTTCGAGCTACTAGTTGAAAATATTTTATCATCTGTAGACTGGAAAACTGCCAGTTCTTTGAAGAATTGGCAATAAAATATGAAAATTGACTTAAACTCAGTGGCTTTTGCATCAAGGTTAAATACATATTTCTAAAGAGCAGACATAGTTTCTTTACCTAGACCCTTTCAAGGTGTGCAATTTTCCTTCAATTCCTAAGCACAGAGATTCCATGATCTATATAAATCAATGTTAAAAATCCCTTCAGGTTCTGAAATGAAACCAAATATATCACTGTTCCCCCCCACAGAATCTCTGAAGTAATTAAATATGGGTGTTACCAATTTACAGGGTCAAGAAAAGTCCTGTTAGGAAAGGGTAATGTCAATATATTGTTTGTGCTTGCTATAATTAAGTTCAATCACTGAATAGTTATAATATTAAGACCTACAAAAACAGAACTAATGTAGAAAAATATTATGAAGATAAAGTAACTATTCTACAGTAAATGAGTGTCTATTAAACAACAAAGTTATCTACAAAGCATTCCAATTATTTAATGTTCTTACCTGGTCTCCCTGAAACTGCTCTGGCAACTTCCAGTAAAATGTTTCTGTATTTAAGTATTTTCTGACTATGGCAGCATCCAATAAAACATCAGGAAATTGTGAAAATACTCCTTCCACTGTGCCAGTCAGATTACTTTGAGCTACTACATGCAGAATGGCCTGATCTGGAGTTAATGTTATCTGCAACACAAAGAGCAAAAAATTCATTCAACAAAATACCCTGTTTACAATTTTAGCTCCTTTGAAACAGCCAATAGTCCATCTTAGAGTAATAAATACCCAAGCCAAAATACTGGAAAGCACGTTTGATATTTACTTTTTTAATAAGTAAAGAGTGAAATGCAATGTTTCAGAAATAAGAGTATGACCATTTACCATTTGCTTTCTTTTCTGTTCTGCCACAGCCCCTGTAAGCCAGTCAGTACACTCAGCCTGATTCATTAAACGTGTGCACCAGTGTGGAACCTAACAGGAGGATAGCAACAAACTGGGTCTGTGTGGTTATATTGCTTTACTTACAGGAATTCTCACATGGTCTTCTAGTTCTGAACAAGATGTGGACATCCCAAAACAGAAGCATGGAGTACATCCCAGTGCATTGTTAGCAGACAGACCAAAAGTTCCAGGTTTACACTCACTGCATTGTAGACCAAATACATTATCCTGGAGGAAATTAAAAAAAAAAAAAGTTACAGCACACTCATGATACTTCACTATTGAAATGCAAGATGATTCTTTTAGGAAGAAAAACTACTTGCTACATAAACTACATAGCAGAATATCAATTATTTTAAGTATTCTGTTTAACTGTGCAGTACATTATTTTTTTCACTATTTTCAAATGCTGTTTTTCTCTCTTAAAAAACAAACAAACAAACAGAAAAAACCAAAACCACACAAAAAAAAAATCCCACAAACAACCACAGAACATTCAAGTTAAATTCATGTATTTGAATGACTATTTAAAAATTAGCAGCTATGTGTTTCAATTCAAGATAGAACTTCCTCCCAAACCTGCATCTGGAAAATGAGCTCCAAAAGCCAAATAAACTGCTCACTATGAATAGGAATCAGGGGACCTGTTCCCAAGTGTCTCTTTCTGCACTCAATTACCAACTGGTAAGCTGAACTTCAAGAAACACCCAAAACTACGGTCAGTGCCCACTGGCACCTTTAACCAGAGATTGGAGAGATGCCATTGAAGACATGCATTTGTTCTCTTGAAGTAAGTTTTCCACTCAGTCTTTCAAGAACAGATTCCCACCCTTTCAGAAAAATCTATAATATCTGTGTTATGTTTTCTTTTTTTATACAAGAATGTCAGACTTTACTATTAGCAATATATGTGAGTTATTCTTAAGCACTGCCTTTCATTCTAGCATAGGAAATGAACTTGCAACATAAACATATTTCAAAAACCACTGAGATTCTCCATTTAGTATTTATTGTTTCTTCCTATCATTATAATTTAATTTTTTTTTAAAAACCAGGCTCTATCATCTGAACTAATGTGTTGTTCCCAAATCTAATAAAACCAAATGTGTGCAAGCAGAAAAACTTCACTGCTTTTCATTTTTTCCTGACTAATAGTAAGATCTGTCACAGAACATCCTTTAGCAGTGATTTAGGTGTACTCATAAATGATGCAGATTGCCTTCTGAAGTCCTTTCAGCCCTGTATCTTCCATGACTTTAATGCAATCAATGTCTAGAAAACACTAATGCTTCCCCAGAAGGGGCTGAATAGCTCAGTACCTTGCAGATACAGATGCCAGTTTCTTCTTCACAACCACAAACTCCTTCAGTGCCATTACAGGTCTCCTCTTTGGTCCCACTCAAATCACAGTCACAGGCAACACAGTCTGGGTAGTCCCTGTAGCCTAAGGCACACCTGGAACAGTCTCGTCCTCCAAATTCAATTTTGCACTGGCATTGACCTGTCAATACATCACACTGGAGATTGGCTGAACCAGTGTTGCTACAGTTGCAAGCCTTAGATGAAGAGAAGAAAGTTCATAAATAGCAGATCTTCAAAAAACATTTTTTTACAACAGCACAGTAAATTTAAGAGTGACCCTTAAAAGTCAATGCTTGTCAACAATTACTATACAATAATAAAAGGGAATTAATTCCACACAGAAATGAGGTTGTTTGGTTTGTATTTTAGCAAAGAAATCCATTTCCAGTAAATAGTGGATGGCAAAAAGCTAGAAGCTTTGTTGATTCCTAAATATGGGTTGGGAACCAAAGGAGTTGAAGGAATCTTTCAGAAAACAAAAAATATATCCAAAATACTTAATGTACACTACTATGTATTGAGTGCAGCAAGTAAATTAAATAAATGCTGAATGAAAGAAATCTGTAAGTATCATCATTTTATAAATATGACAGAAAGGCAAATCTTAAAACTAACATTCATTTAAGATTTCAAGAAGCATTACTAGCTCCTGCATCTTTCTCAAGCTTCTTTTACTATTTGATGAGGAACCAAGGGTCTCATTGCACCAAAGGTGGGAAGCTCAGCATTCAGTGCAGCTCAGTACCAACAGAAAACTGTTTCCTGGTAGAGTGCATCCTTCATTATGCAATCAGTAATACAAACCTGTTATTACAAACATGAAAAGTGGGTGTACTTTATTTGTCATTCTTTTCTGAAGCAGTCTGGATTAGCCTTCACTCTCTAATTTCTTACTGTTGTTACTTACCAAGCCCAATTTTGCTCTGTGGTTATCTCTAACTGAACAGGCAAAAAGTACATTCCATCTATCATCATCTACTGTGAGCATTTTACCTGAGTAATCTTCCTCATCAGTTCTCTTTGAGATGAAGAGCCTTTATCTTGCAAAGTGCTGCACACCAAGCCCCACAACTTCTAGCAGCATTACTATCTATCCTTTAGCATTCTTCACAATTTTGCTGGTTACCCATAGCAGTCTTTATATTAAGCAGTTTTACTCTAGCACCACGTACTATAATGCTTAGTTTAATACACTGTGGCCACACAGGCCTACAACTTTGGCTCTCAGATATCAGTAAAGGTCCACAGCTCTGAACATCAAACTCTAAGAATCATGATAATAGTAATAATTTGCATGTATGCAATCTCTATCTACTTTTGATAAAGATAAATAAAGACTAAGGTACAACGCACTGTGCTGCAGCACACGTGAAAAGGACTATAATCTAAACAAGACTACAGCTCTGCTACACTGCTGCACCCAGAAATGGATGCTAAAATATTAAGAAATCCATAAGAAACAGAGCCAGATGAAGTAACCACTTATACATTCTGTGTTGTAAAACCAGACAGTCTGGGCTTGTGAGCATCTTCCTCATGTCATCCATGTAGAGAGCATGGTAAGAGTCTCTCCTGGGTTTGCCAGGAGACATTGCTCCTGATCTTAACCTACCACATCTGACTATTCAGCACAGGGGAGCCTCTGTTGGGACTATTGCCAGAAGATCACACTATTGCTTGTTGCATCAAGAAAGTATCTAAAACACCTTAGAGTAATTCACGTTCATTACTGTGATGCTGCAACCAAAAGGAATGATAAACAACTTAGCAAAAGTGAGAAACTGCATATTTAATTACACCTGATCGTTGGCAAGTGCTGGGGAATCACCCTATGAAAGGAACACATCAAAGCAATGCACAGCACGTTGTATTTGCAGCATGTTAGGTAAGAATGACAGTAAGCTGACAGCTAACAAAGCCGTGGTTTCAAGACAAGTTGCCAACTATGTTACTATAAATCACTAAGATGGTTAACTCTGAAGACTTATTAGGAATACTTTATCATCCTTACTCTAAAAAACGAAAGAGAGAAAAAAGATACCAATTTGGCTGACACTTAAATAATTACTGCATGTAATGACAGAGCTTGTCAAGTTTACTGTATTTGTGGTTACTCCACTGAAATTACCCATTACATTCATGTAATTATGAGGCTTTTTAAAATCTCAACATTTATAAAATACCTTGGACCAATGCCATATCTGACAGGAATTTACTGCATGAACCTAAAGACATAAATGGTTGCTGTTCCTTGGATCTGCACTGATTTGGCATTTTATTGCTTAATCGTAAGCAGTAAGCTGAGATAATGGGAGCTACCATTGTTCCATACATGAAACATGAACTACATTATACCATTTTGATTATAAATTTTCAGAAAAAAATGTCTCCAGTAACTTTCAAGACAAGCTAGATTTCAATGTTCTTAAATCTGTAACATTATCATTTATTGATTTGCACAGAAACTATGTTCCCAGTTGCCCGTTGCTGCTATAAATCTGGTTTAGTACCACTATTCAAACACCTAAATGTTAGAATACACACCTCACAATTTTAATGTGAACTATGCACCTATCCAGAATAAGCACTCTGACAGTATTTTCAAAGACATCACTCTTAGAAAGTTCCTCAATAAACACTGTGCAGTCTGTTGTTTTGCTGTTTTTTGTTTTAATGTGGGCATGTTGCATCAACACTTTGAGACAGAATAAAGATCATGCTTCTCAACACAAGAGTCCATTGTGACATTTGTATAAGGCTAATTGCTTTTAACAGCCATGGCTTTTCACCCAGACTACGATACCTTGCAACCAAGTTTAGGAGAGAGGTCCCAGTAATTTTCTTCACAGAGTTCACATTTTTGTCCCCGAGTGTGAGGGGGACAAATGCATTGGCCAGAATCAGCATCACAGTTGTTCTGAGTATGGGCACAGTCACAGGCTGCAAGAGAAACATGACCGAATGAGTAACTTTATCCACGCTTTACCACAGAGAAGAAACTCCAAGACCACTGATAGTCTCTTTTCTTATGCAGTACATTTGTCTGTTCCACTAGGAACTCCTTGCCATCTCTAATCACTGAGAAACAAATCATGACCACAGTGACATTTCGTCTTTTTATTGGAAGCCCCAATATTGCTTCTTGACTTAGCCTACTTGGTGTTCTAAAAAGTAGTGCTGCACTTCCACAGGGGGATCAACATAACCAAGCAAAATTACTTTGGAGTAGAGTACATTTGTAGGAAAACATTTCTATTATAGAGGACACAGAACTCATCAGTAGGTATACTAATGTTCTCAAGCGGGTGAAAGTATTAATTTCAGGAATTGCTTATTGAATAATAGGCATGGATAATTATTTTTATAATAACTAACTATTGTAGGATGCATTTGGCTATTTAAGAAACAAAATACTATTACAGTTAGAAAGCAGAATTTCAGGGAATTGGTTTTATTAATTGTTTTAGTAACATTTAGGTTTTATTAATTGTTTTAGTAACATTTAAGAAATTTCCAATGCTGAAATGGTTAAAGGTACCCAAGGGATCTTTGATTCTTAGTAAAGACAAAGTATATTGATTTTAAAACATAATCCTATCACATAATCTCACTGCATATTTCATTTTAATGTACTGTTTGAGGCATGAAAAGAAGTGTTTCTGTCTGGCTGGAGAAAAGGTAGGCATTCCTTTAGCTACACTGTACTGAAAAGGGCATCTTATTAACATGACAAATTAGGTTTTGATGGAATGTTCTCCTTCTGGATGAACAATTTCTTTCCTAACATGACTAAAAGTTGTACACATCCAAGTGATGACGGGAAGTATGAAACATATATTTTAGAGTTAAATGAAAAATAAGGTAAAAATCTTTAGAGTAGAAGCTCTTCACTTTCCCAACTTCTGAAAAAAAAAAGGTTTCATTCTCTTTGAAGGACTGAAGGGTTTTGTAATAGAGACAAAGGAGCTATTGAGGATGTAATATTTCTCTCATGCACCCTTTATGAGTTATTTCATAGTCACCACCTTTTACAAGGAACCACACAATAAGCAAAGAAATGTTTTGTTCCCTAGCTTAATCAAAGTATTAGTAGACCTTCCTACAGATTCTTCCGTATCATCATCAAAACAACCGACCTTTGCCGGAGTTCAACATACAATGTACTGCTGAAAGAAATCCCAGACAAACTCTGCAAGGATCGTGGATTAGAGCTTACGTGTGCAGCCACCGTCCTGGAATGCGTAAAAGCCGTGAGCACAACGATCACACTTCTCTCCAGCCACTCCTGGGACACAGTGACACTGCCCCTGATGACTGCAGTCCTCGGAGAGTGAGCCAAACTGACTGCAGTTGCAGGGAACGCAGCCAAGCCCAGCAAGCAGCCCATAATACCCATTCTGTTGGACAAGAAATAAATAGATTTGAGCTATGTTTCATAAATTTCTGAGAACACCACAATATACACTCTTGTTTTCTCTTGTTTACTCCCCATGATGTCTGACCTGCATGAATCTTGGCCAGCACTGTGTGATTGCTGTGCAAAGACTTCCTGGCCTTGTCTCTTCACTGTTGCCAGCTATAAGCAAAGTGCACTCAGGTGAGAAACTCAACCCTGAAATGCTCTCATGGTCCTCTAATCTCATGAGTAAGACACTATATTTTGAAGTCTGATGTTATTTTAATTTCAGGACTTGCATGAGGTGAGGGTGGGCTGTGCTGGTCATGCACAGACACCTGTGACTGTGAATGAAAGCCTAGAACGGAGCAGGTCAGTGACCTCTTGTACATGTGTATTCAAAGTTATTCAGCTGGGCTGGCACAAAGGCAGTAACTGGGCACAGATTTCCTGCTCTGGTCGCCGATGCAGTTCTACACTTAGCATGGACTGGAAACTGCTGGTTTGTATCACCAGTGAATATCTACTTGTTCTTATAAACAGGCCTGCCTTTCAGCTGAATCCCTTGTTGGCCTTCAGCCATGATTTATTTATTATCACCAACTGCATTTCTTCAGATATTCCCTACTCAGACTTCATTTTACAGAAGCACGGCTCTAAGATCCCTTCAGGTTTGTTAATAGCATTTGGTTTGGTTTTTTGACTGCCCCCTGTCAGCACCAGCCTGACAGGAGGGTGCTGATCCAATTCCATAGCTTCACATCTGCAAGGAACACATGCAGAGCAATTTTCAACCACAAAAGCATCCTCAGACAAACTTTGGTCTCCACTCCAGCAATAGGCCCCTCTCCCCAAATATATTTGCTGCTATTCTTTGTATCTGCTCAAATCAATATCTATAAATAAAGAGGAAGACAAAAAAATTTATGTATTAGCCACAGGTAATATATTTGCTTACCATGCATTTATCGCATCTTTCTCCAATCACATTTGATTTGCAGGAACAGATGCCTGTCTCATGTTGACAAGTACTTGAAAGGGAACCATTCACATGGCAGGCACAGGCTTGTGTTCAGACAACAAGAAACCAAATTAAAAAATTATTCATGTGTATCTATATACATTCATTACTATAGAGAATTCAAAATCTGGTATATAATGTGTTTCACCTGTTTCACCTGCTAATATACATCAGTAATGCCTGTGCATTTGGACTACACTAAAAAAAAAAACAAAACATCTCTGAATAGCTGTATTTGAGAAGTTTGTTTCTTCCAGCCCTACATGTGACATTCAGAAGTAGGAAATGTGTGCAGCACACCACTGGAGGGACAGTGTTAAGTAAACCTGCAAGTTCCAGGGATACCAAGTGCCAAACCCTAACATAATACATTCCCCTCCCTCAGACTAGCCCAACCCATTTTCAGGGGTTTCAACCTGCACTTGCCAACTCACAACTTGAAGGTTAACTCCTTCAGCAAAGGTGCACATGTTCCCATCATTTTGCCCATGAGCACCACATTTTTGTGTTCTGTAAATGTTGAGAGTAATAACAATAACAACAACTTACCACGACAGTTTTTGTCAATCACTGCATCCCCATAATACCCATCAGCACACTTTTCACAGTGGTGACCTGCTGTGTTCCCCAGACATTTCAGGCACTGTCCTGTGAAGGGATCACAGTGGCCCTCTTCTTTCGGGTTCACATTGCCATGGCATTCACAAGGAGCACACGATTGTCCAGGTATAAGGGGATTCCCATAGTAACCATTAGCACACCTGCATTGGAGTTTAAAAACTTTATCAGCTGGATTGTGGTCATGTCATACACTCTCCCCACTGAAGGGAGTATTTCCTATTAAATTTTAATCTAAAGTCTCCCTGTATTACAAGGAAAGACAAAATGGAAAGGACAATGTTCTGTACATGTGGTATGAACAACACAAGGAAGATAGGATGATGAACAGCTAGTAATGGCAATGTATAGGTATTTCACCCCCAAAATTAGTGTACATACCTTTCACACTGGGAACCAGTATAGCCTGGAAGACATTTGTCACAGACAATTCCACCTTCTTCACTCAGCTGGCAAGTAGGACTGAAACTATTAACAATATTTATGGCAGTTGGTATCAAGGCACAGAATTACAAGACTTCTACAAATATTCAATATCCACCCTTCCTTGCACCTATCCATATAACCACACAATTGCAATTTTTTCTAGCTTATCAATGCTTTTAATATTCCAGTGTGTCAAAATTAACATATAATTTTCAAAAACTCTTGGGTTTTTTTTTTCCTTTAAAAGGAAGATTTTAAAACTTCCTAAAAACTTGGCTTTCATTCTAGCAAAGCAGTAAAATTGCTGTACTGAGTTCTTTTTTTTCAGATACAACACTTCTGTCCTTCTGCTGTTTCCTGAAAAAACATGGAAGATAACCATGATTTTGGTGCAAAGTTCAAGGACACGTTGAATTATTACTTTCAACCACCATGCAAAATCATACAAGTTCACTCAGCCTCTCTTAACCTAATCTATATATTTGTCTACCCGGAAAAACAATGTTTCTATGAGATATACTCAAATGAAGATGAAGAAAAAAAAGGTCCTTTTTTCTCTCCTTCATATGTCATGACATTTTTCTTTATCTCACTTTCTGGTTTTGCTGAAGATGCAAAAGTCAGTCTTGCGTAAGAAGCTTACTTGTTTGCAGCAGAACTCAGAGGACAGGCACAGGGCTGGCAGTCCTCAGATGTTCCTTGGGATGGATTTCCATAGAAGCCAGGCAAGCATTGATCACAGAAAGGTCCTGTCGTGTTGTGTTGGCAAGCCTGTGAAACATGGAAAAAAAATCTTTGTATTTTCTCTTGATGGTTTTTCAGCCCCTGAGGGATTCCTACAGCAGTCTGCATGCAGGATGACATCCAAGGAGGCCATTCTTCAAGCCATGAAGAAAAGCCTAGAACTTTGAAAATAAGTGTTGGATTTTTTCTTCTGAGTTGTAACAATCCTGATTGTTCTTTCCTACATTTTAGAATACACTCTATGAAACCAGCCACATTACTTAGACACATACTTAGATATATTTTTCATATTGCACATATTTGCAGTAACAAACTTACAGTTTTTACTAGTGTTAAACCATTTTATTCCAGAGACCTTCAACTTTCAGAAGAGATCTGAGAGCTATATTTTCTCTTCAGAAGCTAAGTATATGATAGCATTTTTGTATTAGTTCAGACTATTCCCCACCTGAAATGATAAACTGAAACGAACTCTTTATTGGAAAACACATTAATGGAGCCCTGAAACAGACTCTGAACTAAACAATGAAAACCAACAAAAATAAACACTTGGTACCCATAGCTTGAAATTTATGGATACCATAAACTTGTTTCCCACAATCAAAATGCTGTCCTAATTCCTAAATAGATGCTTAAACCACAGAACACTTTGAAGGATGACTTACAAAGCAAACGCCATGAATGTCACACTCAGTTGCATGCCCATTGCACTTGCAGGGTTGACAAATACCTCCAAAGAGTATTCCATCCACACGGTAGTACCCAGGGAGACAGGACTGAACAGAAATGAAGGTAGAAAAAGCAGTAGCATTATGTGTGTTTAAAGTACACATCAAAACATGTTCAAAGAGCTCCGACCACCCACCATCCAACCCATTCATGCTGTGGTAACTGAATGCTCTTTCAACCCTATTGATGTCACCACAGCTCTTTTCTGGTGGTTGTTTTTTACTTGCACTGGATAAAGGGGATAAGAATTAACTCCATAAAACTTTGATTCATCCCTTTGTTCCCTGGAGACATGAAAGTTAACTTTTAAGTGGTTTAATATGTGAAATTCGTTATTATGGGACAACAGAAAAGAGATGTTCTACCATCTCTGCAGAATCATTAACAATGCTATAGCACAAGGCTCCATACTGAAATTCTTTGTAAAAATAAGTCTTGCTATTCTGCAGTGGGATTGTGCCTCTCTAAATCTTCTGTTCACAGATACACAAGACACCACCTTGCACAATGCATTTCACCCTTGTGGGCTCTTCCAAAAGCTAGCATTCCTCCCTGCTAAGGTTCCTTATTGCCTCCATAAACTTAATGGCACATAGCAGAAATAAACTGAACATGAACCAGATCCAGAAAAAGTGCTATTAATGAGAAAGGTAAGCTCAAAACAGCTTCACAGAGCTTTCACAGCTGCTCCCTCTGCAACACTGATATTCTGAAGTGTATCATCATTTTTTAGTGCCATGAAAAAGAATTCAAGAAATAAGTTTTAAATCCCATTTAGAGTATCTGAAAGAAAGTATCTACAGGATTGTGTAAAGTACAGTAGGCAGCCATTCACCACAGAACACAATTTTAATGGCAGTATAATTAGAGGCAGTCTGCCTTTAATACCTAGATCCTTTTCAACAGCAGATAATTTTGCATACATGAAACACTGTAAGAGGTTACCTCACAGGATATTCCTGTGTAACCCTGAGGACATTCACAGAATTCCACATCTGGTGCTGAAGAAAGATCTATAACGTTTGCACTTGCAGTATCCAGGGTCACAGAGTCCAGCCTAGGGTCAAGCAGGAAAACATCACATCACTTGTTTCCCCAAACTTGATTTTCAACAGGACTGCTTCTGGGGAGGTAACACTACTGAGCACTGCTCCCTGGCAGGAAAAACTGAGCAACAGGCACAAATCTCTTCCATAAAACATCTGTGATCATACTGTAATCACAGCATTTGCAGCCCTGGGAGCAGACATGCCCTCCTCCTGTTATCATTATTGTTATTAGAAGAGACAATCTTCTCAGCCACAGGTAATATTTCTGTAAGAAATCTTTACAAACATTCCATAAACATGAAAACACTGTCCCTAAATGAACATAAATTTCATTTAGTGGTGTGGGTGCACAAAGCAAATTTGTTATCAGTTCCTATATTATTGACATGAAATGCTACCAAATGGCAGAATATTCACAGAATATTTTGAGTTGAAAGGGACCACCAAGTCCAACTCGTAAGTAAATGGCACATACGAGGATTTGAATCCATAACCTTGGTGTTATTAGCACCGTGCTCTAATTAGGGAATGAGGAAGAAAGGCTGCCAATGACTCTAAGGACATTAAGTAAGTAAATGATGAAGCTGATTCCCTTGAGAGCAATACAACTTTATTCCTGTATCTTGGAGAACAGGTACAGAAAAGATCTATACGGTCTGATGCAGATACTGCCAATGCTGGATTGAGACTATGGAATGACCAGCTAATACATTCCAGCTTAATCTTCCTATTAAGCATTCCTTTAGAGATGAGTATTAATAATGGCCACAAACATCAAAAGAAATTAACAATCAATGTCTTTACTGACAGGTTTTCAACAGTCAGTGATAGATTAACTTGCCATATACCCAAATAAGCATCCTGTAGAGAGTTATGGAGGCATTTCCCTCTAAAAAAGGCAGCTATTGTAATAAGGCTTTTATGCAGTATTACTTTAAAGCAGAAGACAATATTTCTGCTATGAGATACCTTTAAAATCAAATGTCCCTTACCACACACTCCATATGACTGTGTTTTCGGGACAAAGACTGGTCTTAAGAAAATTCAATAAACGACATTTTTTCTAGAAACTATTAACATTAAACTTCAGGAATACTGCCACTAAGAATCACGATTCATATGCAGAAAAATAATAGAAGTATATAGATTAACTTGAATATTTTATCTGACTTACCTGTACACAGCGTTTTTGGCAATGTTGTAGTTGGCCCTGATTAGAAGATGGGTCACATTTGCCAGAACAGTCATCAACATTTCCCGGTCTATTGCTTTTTTTGTATTGAACTCAATGAAATTCTCTGATACAAATCTCACTGAATTAAAATACTCCTCATACGGTTGTAATGACAAACCTGCTGCTCTTGTACTCAGAATCTGCCCATTACCCTGAAATTGAAGGACAAGAGAAAACATTTTCCATATTTGCATGTAAATTTTATTATGCAATAACATTTTGTGTCAATTACACATCCACGTGACACAGAGAAGTGGCAATCAAATTAAATTCCTTGCATTAATAAAAAGTAAGTAAAAGGTAATAGTTTTCTATGGCTTCAAGGGAGATCACAATCCAACTGTCTCTCAGTTCAGAGACTTGAGAATTCTTTCATAAAAGAATGATCTGAATTGGAAAAATCAAACACCTCTACAAAACAGAATCTCCTCTCTCCTTTGTTCTATTGCTAAGTACATATTAAAAAAATAATGTTTTTGGAGATGCCTGTATTCAATATAGAGCCTTTCTTTTTAACTGCAACATAAATCTAGAAAAGTAAGCAATCAGCAAGAACACTCACCTGTTCCATAAGCATAAGTCTTTCCAGTTTATTGGGGTTTGTTTTGTAAACACAGCTTTGTACATTTGGTAATAAGCAACTCACCCATATAGACACAGAGTAAATTCTAAGTATTTAGCATTTAAAACTAGTATTGTATACCTACAATTTCAGACAAATGGACAAATTTCAGACAAACTAGAGAAATGAGTAGTAATGAAATCTTGATAGTGACTTTTAAGGGACTTAAAACTGACTAAACTACTACTATAGAAATATTATTTTATTTTTAACCCCTTCATAGATTCCTAATAATGTCTGAATAGTAATAAGCTGAAAAAAAATCCACCTGAATGATGACATCCACACTAGACACTATATCACTGTCCACACTCTCCATTGGAATGTCATAAGATACCATATACTTCAAGTCTCCACCAAAAGCTGTGAGCTGAAACGACAAAAGCAAAGTCTTAACAACACGACAACCTCCAGCCAACACAAAGAAATTACATGGGTCAGTAGAATGTCCAAATTATGAGACAATTGCAGGCTTACAAATACCACTTTACAGGAAAAGTTTAACATGCCATGAGTGTCAGCACAGGGACAAGAGCTGGCTTGTTGCTGTGCAGGTGGTGAGAGCTAGCTCGAGGCTCCACAGGTGATTCAGATAAGTGCCCTCATTCAGTGAAACACTAACAGGACTCTGAACAGACAGCAGAGGTGTTCACTGTCATCCTAGCCAAGGGGCACAGCATGTTGGCATTTTTCACATTCCATATTCCACCTTCCAGCGTCCTTAGCCCCACAGCTGCTGCTGACTACTTCAAAGTAAGTTAACCAACAGTTAGACCTATATTAAATGAGTAAGAAATCAGAATTCGAGTGAGTGTTGCCCTATGCAAAAGCTGCTGCTTAATGTTACATTTCTTAGACTTGTTTTCATTTACTGTGTCACTATACTAATAATAAACAAGGCTGCATGGGCAGAGAGAGTGGACTGAAAATAATGACAGGTAAGGCTGCAAGGTTCCCCTCTGCTCAGCACTGGTGAGGCCACAGCTGGAGTTCTGACTCCAGTTCTGGGCCTCCCAGTACAAGACAGAGGTGAACATACTGGAAAGAGACCAGTAAAGGGCCACTAAAATGGGTAAAGAGCCTGAAGCATCTTTCATATGAGGAAAGACCAACAGTAGCAGCCTACAAAATGCTCAGAGAGATCTTATCAATATAGACAAACACCTTAAGAGAGGGTGCAAGGAGGATGTGGCTGGGCTTTTTTCAGCGGTGCCCAGTGCCAGGAAAAGAGGCAATGACCACAACCTGAAATACAGGAGGTTCCTGCTGAACATCAGGAAACACTCATTGTGAGGGTGCCCAAGCAGTGGCACAGGTTGCTCAGAGAGGCTGTGGAGTCTCCATCCTTGCAGATACTCAGAGGCAGCTCCCTGCACAACTCAAAGAGCAAAAAGAGGGTACTGGGAATGTCTGCACAGGAACATGTTGATTTAAAAAGCAGAGCTATAGTGAGAAGTTTGGTAATACTGGGGTTTTTGTGTAATCTTTAATTACAGAAACTATATATTCAGAGCAATAGGTTATGGTTAAGACAGATGAAACTATGAAGGAGTTTTGACATCTTAGCTGAGTACTTACTTTATTTCCTAGATATGCCTCAGGTGCTGACCAGTAATAAGTATGTTTCAGTACTTTCACAGCCTCAGTGTTGTTAATACTTATTTGATGGGGTCCATCAAATTGGCTTCGCTGAGGCTGCACACTCCTTGCTTTGTACAGATCAGTAATAAGCCATCCAGTCATGTCTGAAATCTACAAGGAAGAGTAACAATATTATGGGAAGTCAGGCAGCTGTGTCACTGAGAAAGCATTCACCTCTTCCTAGATATCCGTTCAAACTGATGGATCTAGAACACTTTCTTTAGCCAAGTCTGACACTCAATATATGCAAATATGCCACTTCTGACTAGGATAGCCTCCACCTCTCTGTTAGACAGGAGCAAAAATATAACTAGTGTGATTTTCGTCCATCCAACAAAATTAACATTATACTTACAAGTTCCCTGAGATAGAAACACAGAACTTCAAAGGCTTCAAGGCCTATTGTCCCCATTTATAGACAAGGCTGAACTGGAGGAAAGTAAAAACTACAGTCCCAGAAGAGGAAGCAAGATGAAAGAACTTTGTTCTTCTCACAGAAAGAGTTTTATGCAATCATCTTAGAATTTCAGTCAGTTTGATGTGTTTTCCAACCTTTTTATTGGCACACAAAACAGGAGACCAAAGTGTGGCTAGCTCTGCAAAGGTACATAAGGAATTTGGTGGGAAAAGCGTGGCCCTAATGCCCCATAACTCACGAAGCATCTATTCAGAAGACAGTCATATTTATAAACACTGTTTGCTAAGGAAGAGTATTGGCCATATTGCCAGAGGTCCAATAGCCTTGTCCAATAGGTATGAGAGCAAGGAAACAGGTTTGGGTTCATCTCTTCAGCATGAAAAATAACTTTAACTGAGAAAAAAATTCATTTTTCCAGTGCATTACTGCAGCCTCCTCTACCCAATACTTTTGATATCACTGCAAGCCAGCAGGGCCAAAGCCTGCACCAGGATGACTTGCTGACTACCTCAGAGCTGCCCGATGACACTGAAAATCCATTCCACTGAAGGAGACACGTACCAGAATTTGCAGTTAACTTGGGCACATGTCAAAGAGAAATATAGTGCATTTTGCAGCTGCCTGAGGAAAGCATACTAGGTCACCAACATAACATATAAATACCTGACTGATGGGCCATGTAAGACTGTCACAGACATCAGAAACGCCAAAGCAGAAACACTCTGTGCAGCCCTGAGGATTTCTTTCTTGCAAATTGTAGAATCCTGGTTTACAGAGATCACAGTTTTCACCTTCTACATTTTCCTGTCAAAGGCATATAACATTTGGTTCACATCAGCATTATTACGGTAACAAATACCATGGATTAGGTGGGATTTAGGCATAACAGCATTCAGAAGGTTATAAAAGAAAACACATTTCAGCACAGCAGGGTTATTGAATAAGACTCAGAGATTAAAACTGAAACTGATTGGAAAAATTCATCAGAATTTGCCAGTTCATCAAAATCTAAACAAGCCCTGGCAAGGGTTCTGTTGCAGTAAAATTTCTGGGCAATATACACAGGCAGGGTTTGAAGAGCTTCTGCCAGCTTGCCAGTCTACTTCTCTTGTAGCTTGACTTCGTAGATTGCTCTGGAGAAAAGATCTCACCTTTTCTGAATCCAAATGGATTGCCTTTCAGGTAGCTCACCAGGTAGAATCCAGAAAGTTCACCTTTAAGGCCAGGCTCTTGGAGCTACCACAGCCAGCTTTAAGATAGCAGTTTCTCAACCATCTCTCAGTATTTACACTGCGACCCACACTACTGCTGCCACCTCTCCTGGAAGAACACCCCACAGACTTAGCTCACAACTAGCTATGTTGTGATAGCTCACAACTCCTCCTCCAAATATGCTCTGGCTAAGATTCAGAAACTCCTACTCCAGAAGTAAGTAGAGGTACTCCACTCCTTTAGCTCCTTTCACTGGTCTTCTGCCATGCATGTTGGGTATTCAGAGTGCACAGCTACAAACCTCTTTCAACGCAGAATTTACAGGGAAAAAAAAAATCCAAAATAGTGCACCCAATATTTTTTCTTGTAAAATTTGTGCAGCAAATATGTGGTTATTTCTTCAGAAAGTGTAGACAACTGCTGCTGACAAACAAATCAGCAGAGCAAATACTTGATAAATGCCCACAAAGCCATGTAAATAGCAGATGTCCATGGACATTTCCACACAGTAAGATACGGAACATTTCCTATTGCCAGGGACAAGACTCTGATAATGTCCTAGCTTCATATCAGGACAAAACCTGGACAGACACCACTCTCCAATATCAACCTTTGGTTTCCACTGTGGGAAAACTCCACTACAAAGGCAAAAAGAACTTTACAGAACACCTCACAAAGTTCCCTGATACATATGGTTAGGACACTAAGACTGCAAGGCATACAGGTGAAGCACAACTGTCTTCCTGTTTTGAGGAGGCCTATACAAGCTCTGCATTGCCATGTGAAATGCAAAGCCTGTGGACCAAATCTGCTTTCAGAAGCAGTCACCAGGGTACCTTCACTTCAGTCACAAGAATCCCTCCAGACTGCAGACTAACATCAGACTTGGTCCTATGGAGCAAATGTCGGGCTTACCAGAGAGAAATCTGAGACTTCCAAACTGTCTTTTCTTCTGAAACAGTGTTTGCCATGTCAAGCTTACATAAGACCTCTCTAGACAGACAGGTTATGTGTTTTTGTAAGCAAAGTACAACCTGTGTTTGCAAAGCATATTAAAAATTTATGATCTCCAGTTCTGACTCGAAGGTTGAGGATGGCTGCTTCTATTTGTTCATATGCAAACCTGGGGAAAATCTCAGGCAAAGTGCCCCCTGAGATAATGAGATCTTAAAATCTTGTATTTTTACAGAAATAGTATTTGTATGCTCTTTTCAGCTTTTTTTTTTATTATTTTTCTGTCTTCAGGATGCATTTAGATCACACATTTCACTGTCTCTGTAACATTATTAGACAGAAATTATTTATTTTTTAATGAAAAATAAAAATCTTACCCAATGAACTAGACCTCGAGCTGTGTTTCAGGAAAGATCAAATATCACAAAATGCACCATATAAAGAAAAAAAAAGCTTTTTCTACTGTGTTCACAGAGTCTGCAAAGGCTTAGAAATCCTGTCTCCTTCATTTGATCTCTGGAGCGCACAACTTTTCTCCTTTCATCTCCATAGGTGGTCCCCTGGCTGGTGACACTCTGTGATCTGGCCTAAAAATTCTGTATGCCAGGCTCATGCCCACAGCAGCACTGAAATGGGGCAGTTCTAGTCCAGTTGATACCAAAATTTTCACTAGTTAGCTGCATTGGCTAATACAGTGTTACCCTAGCTCAGAATCATGCATGTAGATACATTCTTTTTCGTATTTAAATTGGTGATTGGAGAAATTTCATTTTTCCAGACTCTTGTTGTTTATGTAGGTTTGATATTTTGGATCAGATAAATTATGCAAAAGGCCTAAATTTTCAGAGGAATTGTCAAACAAACCATGTTATCTTTGGCTCCTGTTCACTATCATATTTGGCAACAGATACATAAACTACTAGCTAACATTTGGTTCAGAAAATTAAGTAACTTCTTTAAATATTAACACAGTTTTGTAATAAAATTCGGTGGAATCTACAGCTGCAAGACATTTTAAGAGGTTTGGATATTTACCAAAAAATAAAATGCTGCAAAACTGCTCTCTTTTTAAACATTTTTATGGTTTATATTTTGTAATTGAATAATTAAATCATATTTCATACATATGTCTAGTGCAAGTGTTCCAATAGTTCTTTCCAAATGCCTGCTGTTTCTTCACACAAAGCAGATGTTTTAAACACCATATTTGTTTATAAGCAATCAGTGGCTTTGAAGAGAAATATCAGCTCATTCCTAAAACCAAACCCAGCTATGCATATTCACTCTCTGTGAGTGCCTCACACACGTACAGGTTTAATTTCATTTTAATGTCAGTCTGGCCCATTATTATAGAAAATGTTGTATCAGTAACATACGGAACTACTCAACATAAATTACCATATTTTCAGTACAGAGAATAATTAGTTTTCAGTTTTAGGTTGTCAGGTGTACACCAGGTTACTTCTTATAAAGGAAGGGATTTTCCCAGTTAATTAATTTCACTATTAAAAAGGAATTTATAAACCAATGCATAGACTCAATTTTGAACAAAAATGCCAGTTTAGTACTCACTTTGCAAAGACAAGGTTCTGTGCATGGATCTTCATTAATGCTACCAATCAGGCTGCAGTTACAGCGCAGGCAGTTTGGGTAGCCCCGATACCCAAATGCACAACGATCACATTTTTCTCCTGCATAACCTTCTCTGCACTGACACTGGCCTGGCCAAGTCCCTTGAACAGCAAAAGTAGAGAAAAAAATTAAATCACAGCAGGCAATAGGCTGGACTCAAGATGTCTCAGAGGGTACAAATAATTTAGCATTCCTTTTTTATTACACTCCGCGTTATATTCTGCACAGATACTTGGCATTAGGTCAGTCTCACCATCTATTTTTCATGTTTAAAGTACCAGATGCACAGAAACTGCAGCAAAATGGATTTTGTGACAGCTGTAACAGCATTCACAGTGTTAGAGCTCAACACCTCACATCGTTTTACACAGTAGGAGCCCACAGTCCCCACAGGAGAACACATTCAGGGACCTGACATAACTTAAAATTATAAAACTATGATATGCCTCAGCCACACCTTCCCAAAGCTTTACCACTGTTTTGAAGTGGTACCTAAAAGGCAGCCACTCAAATTAGACAGCGTTCCCTCAAACTTCAATGACCACAAATCCAGCCAGACTTGAAGTTTAGGGAAAAGGCACTTCCCCCTCCCTTACCATGCTGAGAGTCAGAATGGTGCTCATCCTTAACACAGACAGAACTCAGAGAGCCAAACGGGTCACAGTCACAGGGATAGCAGGGGTGATCCTCATAGGGAGAAACCTATAAAAGGAAAGTTCTCTGTCAAATTCTCAAATTAATAACTGGGAAAAGTAAAGTTAGATCTGTTTCCTGTCTTCAGTCACCAAAACTAAAATGAATAAAGGCTGGAAAAGATAATATGGGGCAATAGATAAAGAGACTAGTCTAACTTTAGCAAGCAGAAGGATCAGGGGATTGCAGCCTAGAAAAAAACTTATATGTGGGAACAAAAGTTGATCTTCAATAGCACAAAGATATAGTAACTGCTAATGGCTGGAAACTGAAGTCTGACACATTCAGCATAAATAGATTTTTTTTTTTAAACAACATCAATTAACCACTGTGAAGGTTTGCCAAAAGATATGGAAATGTTTAAGACAACAGTGGATGCTTTTTGCAAAGATATTCTCGTTCAAAGGCAAAGGAAATTAAAGAAATCCTTGGCTCTGTGTTCAATGGAAGGACAGCTTATCTATTAATAAAGACTCATTCTAACTTCATGATCTATAAATCTTTGAAAGGTAAGGCAGTGCAAATCATATGGCAAGATTTCATTTTTTTTCCAGGAAAAATTGTCCTTTGAGGTGCTTCAGCTGTAAAACAAATCAGTAATGACCTCTAGATACACATTTAATGGCTACGAGTTGATTGAAGACCTTTCTTCAATGCTTCTTGCAGTAAGACAATCTCTGACTCCAATTTATTTTTTTGGATGAGCTGTACCTGGTGTCTAACCATACTCCTATGCACTCACCTTTGTTCTCTCTACCAATTTATGCCAGATTTTTAAAGTATGGATTTTTCAAATTATGCATGAACCTAAAATGTCTCATTATACAGAGACCTCTAACACTGCAGGTATATGCAAGGTTAAGTTATGTAAGTTCATATGTTTAACTCTGTCACCCACATCTTAACAAATGTCTTGTAGAGTTTGTGCCCTTTTTCCAAAGAGTGACACTGGAAAGTACACTCAAAGAGCACAAGCTCTACAACAGTCATATCAAGAAGAGCATTTGTTGCAACATCTCATGAGCCAAAGATTCTGATCTTCAAGCCAGGCTCTTTTTAACACTGGTTGAAATGGGCTGATACCGGATGGTACACAATTTTGGCACTTTTGAAGACAGTGAAACTTTAGTACTGGCACTTTTTAGAGCTTTACCCACAGGAGAATTGGATTTCCTATCAGAACATGTACATTTCCACACTAGGATATCAAGTTTCATCTTCAGTTCTAATTTTCTTCTCCAACAGCTTGACCTGCCCTCCCAAACAACTGGACAAGCATTTTGGTTTTTTCTGAAAGTTTTGGCGTTATGTAGTTTACAAAAAAAACCCTCTATAGTTCTTAGCTATTCTGCAACTGATTAAAAAAACCAATATATTAATCACAATCAGCTGAAATAGACATGATACCATGTTGTAATTCACCAAAACATTAGACTGGTATTTTCTGAATCTTACTTTGCGTGGTCTAAAATATCCATCAGCACACATTTCACAGTTGATCCCAGTAGTATGTTGAGTACAGTTTAAACACACACCACCTCCTATATACTGGCCGTGAATATCCATGCTCCTTTTCTGATCTGCAATACTCTGGTTGTAGTAACAATCTTCTGCTTTGTTATGACAGTTGCATTCTGAGAAGGAATGGAAAAGAAATCAAGTTTTTTTTCTTATTTACACTGTGTAACATTTCCTATAAGTGACATTTTCCGAAGTTGAAAATGTAAATACAAGAGCCTATCAATTGGCCTCAAAAGTGTGTTTTTTCCCTTTAACCATGCCATGTGCTTCATTGGATTTAATACACTATTTCTTAGCAAGTAAGCAAATTTCAAAACCACTGTTTTCACTTTACCAGCACCATTTTTAACAGTATTCTGTATAACCTACTAGGACACCCTTGTCAGGACTGTTGTCGACAGCGGTGTGTGCAATTAGCAGTAACTGTTCCTTCTTTATATTTCCTCTGCATTACAGAAGAACACCTGTCTAATTCTTCTCATATTTGTATCATAGACAAAATCTGAGAAGTCAACAAAGAAGTACTTAAGTATAAATTTTGTTTAGTTTAGAGGATACTTCAGTCCAAACTGTCATAAGCAACTACTTTTCAAAGAGTGACACTATGACTTGTGCAAAGACGTCAACTAAAAAGACTACTTTTCCATCCAGAACTTTAAATTTTATCTAAACAGGTTCTTAATTGTCTGCAGCTTGTGCTATGCATTAGTAGTGTGAAGTGAGAAAATGCACCAACTAGCCCTAGCAGCACATTCAGCCATACTGGCACAGCCTGTGTCAATCTATCAGACAATCTGAAGTGTAATTGGCCAATAAGGAGGTTCTTTCAAAACATTTGTTTTCAGAACAAAGTCCTTCATCTGACAGAATTTATGATCAGTCTATGAAATTTGCATTTCAAGTAGCTAACAAAATGATTGATGCAAATCTGCTAGTTTCTACAGGAGTACAATAAATCCCCAAATCCCTTTGAAAAAGAGGCTCTCGAAGCTATACTACATGACAACTCCACTAGCCACGGAGTCACATTGAACAGATTATTTAAAACCATCTTAACAATTATGATTAGAAGTAGGTTCTCTACCTCTGAAAAATCCCATGAAGACAGTAATCTAAATGCCTGTGCATACTTACTCTCACATTTGTTCCCAGCAGAAAGGGTTCCTGGTCTCCATGGTTTCTGGTGGTAGCCTGGACAGCACTTGTTACAGCTCTCTCCACACGTGTTGTGTTCACACTGGCACTGCAATTTCTAAGAACAAAAAATTCACTTTCCTGAAATTATTTTTTAATGGATAATTTAATCAATTTTGCCAAAAGTCTGCCCACTATCAGCCTTACTCCAAAAAATGGCATGACTCACAAATACCCTACAATTAGCACTGGACTGCTCTACCATGGTACATCAACTGCTGGGGAACAGTCTTTCTAGAAGAGGAGGGGCAAATCTCATGTGCTGCAAGACAAACTAGGCCTTGTGCCCTTGAATTGTTTAAATTTACTGCCAAAGAAAAAGAGTTTACTTCAAGAAAGTTACACTACAAAACCCAGATATGCTTGCTCTGAAAAAAAAAAAAAATAAATTTCTCGTACACATCATAAGATCTCTTTTACCTTCCTCTTTCTCATTCTCCTTAGCAATTTTTAAATTTTAATTGGAAAAGTTGTTTTGCGAAAATAATGAGATTAAGAATACCTTTGTGATTTCATCCAGAGGGCAGCTTCGAGCATGGCCATAACAAATACACATGCCACCAACAGAGATGTCCTTTATTGAATAGTAGTACTACAAATCAAGAAAGTTGAGAAAGGTATGAACAAAAGACATTTACATTTATTTACATTTTCCTGGCCTACTCTGCAAAATAAAATACCAGCATTCAACTACTCTTTAACTTGAAATATAAAAGAAATACTTGAAAATATTTGCCATTTGGGCAAACCTTACCTTTTTTTTTTTTATTTATTTTTCCCATTTTTCCTTGTTGGCATGAAACACTAAGTGAATTATAACTTTTAAGTAAGTATGTAAAATACCTCTGCTTCAGGAAAGACCACCAAATGTGACCTCAGCCAAAATGTACTTGCAAAAAAAAAAAAATCCTTTTTTTCACTTTATAAGAATCCATAAAACATAAAAAATTGCCATATTTTAGTGTCAGTCTGGGGAGTTAAGAATACACTTCCTTAAAATGGGAACTCTCCCTCCCTTAAAACCACTTTGCACACTGACTTCCAGACCAGCTCTTTGCTACTACTGTGTAGCCAGTGAAATATTCTATCCAAACCCCTAGTTTAAAAATTGTGGATACAGCAGAATACTATCCATTAATATTGCCAGGTGGTGAGCAAATACAACATACATAAGGAAAGGATTTAATTTTCAAGGCAAAGAAGAAGCAGGAAATGACCATCTGGGTTCAGTTACAGCTGCAGTATCAACATGGTTGGCCTGTTTGTATCCTGGGAAGTATGTACTACAGGGGAATGAAAAAGAAACTCTTTTTCAGGATACTTCTAAGGGAAGAGTTCAATGGTCTCAGACCTAGCAACCCTAATGTCAGCTGGTTCAGGAAGGGAGGTAGCCCTGGGTGGTCAGACATGCTGACTCCTGGACTGCTATTTCTTTGAAGGCTCTTGGAGTTGGAGCAAACTATCTTCTTTGATTTCACACTTATTTTTTTATGGTTTTAGATTTCTTATGTTCAGTATTTTAGGAGGATTTTTAACGTTATGGGCTTGAACTACAAAAACCATATAGGGACAGTATCATGAACAGTAAGTCCTTAACTACAAAGAAGTTTCTCAGAAGACTGAGAAAGGAGGAAAAATGCAGAATTTCTCACTGCATTCCCTGCTTCATCTCCTTTGTCTTATTTTCTGACAGTGTACAGCTCACAGCAGCTGTGTGCAGCTTGAAGCTGAATGAGACACCAGTGATAACTAAATGCTACAGACAGAAATAAATAAAAAGAAAATAGAAATAAAGGTGCTGTTGAACACTTAGAATCTGAATTGGCCATTTGTCAAGACTGTGTACAGGAAACTAAACGTAATCGGTATCAACAACCATAGCAAAGTCAGCAATGCCAGTAAAAACAACATCCAGAAAACTGGAAGTGGTTATCTTTGTTGTAGCTGGTTGCACATCAAAGTGAGACTCAAGGTGAGACATCAGGATTTGGGAACCCTGGCCAATATGTGTAGTTTTTCATGCAAAACTGCACTAAGTAGTGCTAGATGGAGAAGTACTAAGCCCTGGATTGCACAACTGTGCATATTACTAAACCAGTGGGAATGCTTGTCCTCCAAATTCTTGTTTCCCAGCTGTATGTTTGTATGCTTCCATGTCAAACCTTTCTTTTTGGGGTGTATGTCTTGACATGCCAGTACTATTGAGAGATCTAAATATCAACCAGCCTGCTCTGTGGGAACATCTCACCTGCTCAGGCATTCCCCTACTGCCAGCAAGGCACAGCTGGAGCAGCTGTCCAATACTCTGCTCTTGCAGTCCCCATGCTAGCAACTCCCATGTCAGACAGAAAATGCAAACCATCCAGATTTTACACTTTAAAATGCTGCCGTTGAATGGGCACCTCTGTGATAAAGATATGAGTGGGGCTGCCTTGAAAGTACCCACCAATCCCTGACCAAATCCAAGTTCCTTTCTGCCTTCTGTACTCAGCTATCCAGGCAGCACAAGGTTTGCCTGTATCAGAAAAGCCACAAACTGCAAGAATCCTGTTGCTGCACAAGGAAGAGTTGACTGCAAATGTTATTAAGGAAAAAGACCTACAAAGGAAGGGAAAGGGGAAACGCTTATCATGTTCTCTTGTCCTCATCAGAAAGCCTACCTTCACAAAAAAACTTCAAGCCTCTGAAGTGTTAACCTATGAGTCTTGGGCAAATTAAGATGGGCAAAATGGCAAGACACAAAGCAGAAATCCTGCAGAACTGTTAGTGAAGGTAGACTTCCAATACTGAATTTATGTGAGAACCTGAAGAAGTCAGCCTAAGTGCTTGGGGCCTCAGTTTCCCCAGTTTCAATATCAAATCTGGAAATCAGTTAATACTGTCAGAATTCTATACAAAAATTAATTCATGGGCTCTAAAATAATTGATTTTAATAGCCTTTAAAAAACGAAGAAAATTCTTACAACACATGAAAATTCACAATAGCTATGTTTTCAAATAATGTTTATGAACCACAGCACTGGGTGCTGAAATCCATAATATATCACAAGAGGTACTGCAGTGGCATCAAGACCAACCTCAAGTAGCATTTCCATCAGCCAAACCATATTTCGTATTTTGATGATAAAGCATTATAAACACTGTTCCTAGCACAAATCATTTAACAAAAACAAATAAAAATAAAACAAATAATCTCAAAAAGCTTTTTCTCAAAGTTGTTTATGACACGATATTGTTGTTAGTGGTGTCAAAGGGAAGGCAAAAATTATTTAACAACCTATCAAAGCCACTCCGTGAATGTCAAGGTTTAAGTACTTCCTCTTTCTCTAATAGGTCAAGCCATACCAAATACCATTTATGAACAATCAGCTCACCCTTCTGGTAACAATGGGGTCTAGTTCCTTAGGATCATTATGGCTGAGAGTCATGAGGTCAGCGTTCAGAGTTCTAATGCGCTGCAGTCGCAGGCGAATGTATCGCGCAGAAGTAAATTCCAGCAGCTTCTGAGAAGGATCATCAGCGCTGGGCCTGCCATTGATCAGTGACGTGTGAATCTAGAAAAAAAGGCTGCCTTAATCACAAACACAACTGTGATTCATTTACCACAACAAACATCAGTCTGAGAATCAAAACACCAGAACTTAAGCTTGTTTCCCAACAACTCAGGATGGTCACATGTTAAACTATCTGGAGTTCTTTTTATTTCCCCATTGCCTATATGCAGGTAAAATTCCTGCTTCCTGAGGCACACTGTTCTGAAACCACCATTTCATCATAGTCCCAAGTCTCTTGGGCTTTTGTGGAGATAGCATAAGGAGAAAAACCAAGATAAAGTACCAAGTGAGTCCCTAGTTCCCGCAGTCTTCCTTCCTCTCCCTCAATGAGATGGAATATATAACTCTGGCCATCGTCTTGTCCTTACAGATTTCTTCTCCGTAAATAGATCTTATTACAAAGCATAAGCTGGTCTACATTCTCAATCTGGGTTCATTAATCCTCCACCTAGCAGTGACAGGGCTGCACAATCAGCAAGGAGTACTCAGTGATAAGAGAAGGCAGTGGGAAGCCACAACACAGATGACAGCTGAAAGCAAGGGGCTGCCATCACAAACCCACTCATTCAACCTACATCTTTCTTGCACAATTCCAGTTGGCCCCAATAAGATGACTTTTGGTATCAAGCTGCACAGTTTTTTCTGGCAACAGCCCCTTCCTTCTTTCCAAAGCTCCTTAGGAACACACAAGGATATACTCTCCTATGACCATACAGTTCCTGCTCCATTTTATGTAAGAAACAGAAAAACAAGACCCTATCCTCCAGGTAGCAAACAAATGTTCAACAGTACACCTGGTGTCCATAACAAAGGGTCATGTTTTGGGCTTGTCAGCTGCATTTCAGAGTGCATAACATACTCTCATTTATGAAGAGCAATTCTGTCTCATATATTACTCTTGAATGTATAGTTTCAACTTTTTCTGGTACTGTCAAATTGTTCCCCTGAAAATATTCCTACATATTAAAGATTTTTCTATTATTATGTTTAAAAATCTTAACTCTGTAATGGAGCTAGGGGCTCCCTAGAGAGTAACTGAGTTATTTGAAAGACATACAAACAGAGACTTATAAGGGAGGTCACATTCCCAAAATTATAATTTTGACATTTATTGGTTAGCACCATTCCTTCTTAATATTCTAACATGCTGTGTTCAAAGACTTCAACTTTTCTGATAGCCCATCCATCTTCCAACTGCAGAGTAACAGTTATGAAAACCAAAATATTTTCCAGGTCTGTTCCTGCAAATTAGCACCACCTTATATAATATTCAGTTCTCACAGAAATACAGAGAATTATTCTAGTCCATTTCCTATGCTAAAGCAGGATTTACTAGTTTTGTTAGATGTTTGACCAATCTGTTTTCAAAGACCAGTGTTGGTGCTGACTTTACAATTCTCCAAGGCAATGTATTCCAGGCTTTTCCCGCTTTATTGTTAGAAATGCTCCAAATTTCTTAACCATGTTTTCCACTGTTGCAATTTCAGAACTCTTCTTGGGTCCTGTCACAGACATACAGAAGAGATTTTTCCTCCTCATACCCATGTTTTATGCAACTGAAGACTGAACATGCCCACCACATCTCAGCCTGGATTTTTTAGGCAAATTGGTTGTGACGTATTCATTCAGAAGTCATGTTTTCTGCTGGGAATTACAAGGCAGACCTGTTGGTCAAATATTCAAGTATCACTGCGCTCCTTTTACTGAAAAAATTTAACACAAATATACTCAACTACAGACAAACACAATTTCAGCATGGAGCACCACTTCATACTGTCATTTACCTTTCAGTACAGACATAGAATTTGCTGGGCTCACTGCAACCCTTTGACTTCCTCAAAAAAGAGAGGAGGACCCAGCCATGGCACTGGAATTTCTAACACACTGCATTTGCTTTTTATCACCAGAGATGTAAAGATCCAGAAAAGCCTGTCACAACCAATTGGCCTTACCTTCTGTGTGTCACATGCCACTTCATTTTATGCAGTCTTTCCTGCCTAATATATACTCTCACTACTCATAAGTAGTGCCTTCAAGTGATTAAATGTAAAATATGGCTCACTTTTTTGTTCTAAAGTTAAAAGTTTGAACAGCAGGAATTCCACTGTCCAGAAATTCTTCTAGTAGAAATTCTGTAATATACTTAAATCTTTATAGAGACTGTAGAGGAATCTGTCCAGGCAGAAAAAGGGAGAAACAGTAGGGATATTGACTAAGATACTAAATAAGAAATATCATGATTCTCCTTACACACTACTAAATTTGGCTAATACATTGCTCATATAAGTTTATATACCCTGATATTTCTGTACTATATTTGTTTGGCTTACTTGTCTTTCATAATTCAAGACCATGTTCAAACAACTGCAGCTTAAGCCATCCAATTCATCATGAGTCCTAAACTGATTATGTAAATTGCCAGAAGCAGATCTTCAAGCAGTATAAGTCAGGCAAACAACAGAACTTACAGTTGAGCAGCTATATCTCTTCAAACCTGTGAAAAATCTAGCAGCTAAACTGGAAAAATGTCTGATTTGGCAAAATCTGTTATTAATGACATCCATATTTAGATATGTGGTCTTTTTATGCTAACAGTTATTTCCTATCAAGACTCTCCAAGTTGATGGCAGAGAACTGGGATGCTGACATGCTGGATACAAGGCAGGCACTTACAGAGATCAGCTTGCAGGATTCAAACTGGGCCATTCTAAAGTTCAACAGATTGGCGAGAAGAAATTACAAAGCCCTAAGTACATATATTTTCAAAAGAGTTCCAAGATTCACTAATGCAGGTTGTGAGATATTCTGCGCAGGGAATACGCCTGTCTGACAGTCATGAAGGAGCAGCCTGTCCATTGTGAATGACAGCTTTTATGCATGTGTGTTTATCTGCTGGAGGGCAGGAAGGCTCTCCAGAGGGATCTGGACTGGCTGGATTGCTGGGCTGAGGCCAACTGGATGAGGTTCAACAAGGTCAAGTGCTGAGTCCTGCCCTTGGGTCACAACAACCCCAGGCAGTGCTACAGGCTGGGGCAGAGTGATTGGAAAGCTGCCTGGTGGAAAAGGTCCTGGGGGTGCTGGCTGACAGCAGCTGAACCTGAGCCAGTGTGTGCCCAGGTGGCCAAGAACGCCAATGGCACCCTGGCTTGTATCAGAAATTGCACAGCCACCAGGACCAGGGCAGGGATTGTCCCCCTGTACTCGGCACTGGAGAGCCTGCAGCTCAAATCCTGTGTTCACTTCTGGGCCCCTCAGTTCAGGAAGGACACTGGGGTGCTGGAACATGTCCAGGGAAGGGCAGTGAAACTGGTGAAGGGTCTGGAGCACGAGTCATATGTGTAGCAGCTGAGGGGGCTGGGGTTGTTCAGCCTGGAGATAAGGAGGCTCAGGGATGACCTTATCACTCCCTATAACCACCTGGCAGGAGGCTGTAGCCAGATGGGGGTCGGTCTCTTCTCCCAGGCATCAAGTGATAGAACAAGAGGAAATAGCCTCAAATTGTGCCAAGGGAGTTTTAGTTTGGAAACGAGGAAAATCTTTTTCATGGAAAGGGTTATCAAACTTTGGAGGAGGCTGCCCAGGGAAGTAGTGGAGTCACCATCCCTGGAGGGACACGTAGATGTGTCACTTTAAGAACATGGTTTAGGGGTGAACTTGACAGTGCTGAGTTAATAGCTGGACTCAAAAAAAGTCATTAAAAGTCTTTTCCAACCTAAAAGATTCTGTGATTCTCCATAGTACACAGAAATTTAATTCTGCCATGTTTTGTGTTATGTTTTTCCAGCACTGCACTCAGAAAAAAGCAATGTTTTGGATAGCGTAGCACAATTAATTATGTGTACCATCAGGAAAAATGAATGAGAAAAAAATGTCACTAAATTGAATTTTTGGCATCCCTGGAACTGGAGTTGTATGGCCTACTAAACGTACATTACAAGCAGCACTGTTCATACACAGTCAACCCAAGGCTTTTCTGGGTAATTGTGTGTGGAGAGACAGGTTTAGGTTTCTTTGTTCCATCTGATCTGCTGGTTCTATGTTGATTATATGTTGATCACGTGCTTACAACACTGCAATATGCATTTTATTAAATTAAATGGGACTTTACATTACTGAATTCCACGGTTTCTTTTCTTGCTGATAGTTTTAATTTTATGTGAATGGCTACATACAGTCCAATCTTTTTTTCACCAAGAAATAAAAACATATTGATTTCTATGAAGCTAGGAGTTACTAGCATTCTCCATGGGATAACACCACACTTATTATCCCGGTCATACATTACAGCATTCACGATGGAATAACTGCTGGTTTTAATGTATCATTTCATTATGTGGCTGCCTCTTCATAATAAATTACACAAGTACCGTGAATAGAGTTTGTTAAAAGAAAGAATAATCAACAGCAAGGCTGCACAACTCGTAGCCCTTTTAATTATGCTACATCCTTGAAACAATGCCAAGGCTTGTTTAGGAGTTCCAGCTGTGCCGAGCACTTCAACAGTGTTTTGCAGCTTTATCTCACACAACCAGGTGTTCCTAACACAGGAGTTTTCTCTACTAAATGAAAAAACTGGCAGAACACAGAGCCTCTGTTATAGCTTTTCAGGATAAAGGAACTAATAATTCACAGCTAATTGCAACCATCAAATTATACGGAAAGAGAGAACAAAGAGTTTAGTAATGGGAAGACAGAGCCAGAGACGTATTTCATCCCAACATTTAGAAGTTTGCTATATTAGTACGTGATGTAAAGACAATGTTATTAAAGAAAAATAACAGACGATCTGGTAGTGCTGAGGGTGATGAACTCTGTAACAGCAATTCAAATGTTTTTAAATTGCCAGCAGTCCATATCACAATCACAAACTGCAAGTACAAAAACAAAGATACCTCTCCATGTTCCAGGGGAACTAGTCTGGAATAATAGGAGGTGCAGATCACTTCATCATCTCTCTTGTAAGTTGGCGGCCCAATTCTTGGTGTAATATTGTAACGAGTTAAACATTCAGTATCACTAATTGCATAGTACTGCCATGGTCTGAACTCCATGCCATCTATGGAGCGTTCCAAAATCCAGTTTCCAGGTCGTGGAGCATTAGCAGCTTTGATGATGACATATGCAACTTGAAAGACCTGAAAAAAAAATGTAAGAAGAAAATTTTAACACTTCATTGTACTTTAAAAGACTACCAGAAGCCAACTGGGTAGTAAATTTAAATTTTAGAAGCAGTATAGGGTTTTCCTGGGTGGAGGGTAGAATTTGGTACAGTAACTCTGGGTAAATTTTTTTCACAAACATTTGACAAGAGGTCCATCTAATGGTGTCCAGGGCATCAGTCTGTGCTGATGTAATAGCTGAAATCTACATCTATACTGCACATTTTAGGACTAGTTGGGTATAACAATCTATGGGAAATGTTTAGCTTTTCTGAACCACTGAGGGCTTCAAAAATCTGGGTTTTGGTTGGGTTTTCTTGTTTGTTTTTTTGTGCTTGGTTGTTTGTTTTTGTGGGGATTTTTATAGATGTAGCCCAAAAACCTCTTTGCTTTACAATTTAGCAGGGAACGTAATCTTCTCTGTAACAGCATTTCTGATAAACTTTTTACACCCTATGTTAAAAACCTCTTTGCATTCCAATTTCATCCTGCGCTGAAGATACTTCAGCAGCAGACTACTTACAGCACTGCTAAAAATACACAGAGACAAATAAGCTGAATGGAAAAAAAATAAGCACGATAAAATAGCTAATATTCTAAGTAAGGTTAAGATGTATATGAGCTATCTTGACTGTTTTTCTGACAACCCAAGGAGAAATCCCCATCCACACAACAGGACTGTTGAGCACTTTTGTGAGTAGGCAGGGCAGTAATTAAGTTCATATCACCTTTTAAATTACCTTGCCATGGCAGCCAGATAACCTGCACTGGCCCCCAGCTCACTACAGCAGCAGACACGAACACAGAAATGCACTTACTGCAAAGCCACCATGTCCTCCCTTACCCAATACCTACTACATCCCCTCACCCAAAAAGGCTGGATTTGCAAATTCTAAGGCTTGTATATAGGAGTTTAATGTTTCATATACACCGGAGTAACTAGCCATGTTCAGGTGAAAGAAAAACTCTGTATTATTCAACCATCTCAGAGAAAGGTATTCCCACTTGAGCAGACTGCCTGGTCGGCTGCTGTTATCATCATAATTCCTGTCTGCATGTGCAGTATTAATAGGATGTTGAGCTCCAATTGGCTGCAATCAGTTCTTTCATACGTTATAAATTTAAACTTTTACGTTTTGGGGTTTTTTCCTTGTAATACAGATCAAAGCCAGAGCAAGAAGAATACTTGCCACATGAAAGCAGGTTTTGATTTTGCCAAACGGGGAAATAAACTCACAAAGATAAATAGTAACTGCATTGTGTGTGCAATTCAGGAAACTACTTTTGAAACAAAGCATTATTTAAGTGAACAAAGCTTTGCGTAGGAGATTTGCACACATGAGAAGGAAAAAAAATTATACTTATCTTCAAATTATTTACTAAATATAACATCTTTTAAAAAGTAAAACAATCTTACTTTTTTATTAAAATCAGACAGAACTTAACTACAATATTCACTTGGTTTGACTTTCTTTACAGGCACTCCAGTTTTATCCTTTTAAACATCAATCAGATACGAACAGAACATTTCTACTTGTTTCAATAAATACGAAAATTTACAGAAAACTAGAATTTTACTGTGATATTTCAGGAATGCAAGCAGATGCAAGCAAAAGGAGAAGCCAGCTCACTCTTTAGTCAGTCTTACAATCTTAGAAATAAAATTTCTCCGGGGTCTGTGAATTCTCTTTTGTCCAATGCCAAAAAATTTGATCAGTTAAATGAATATCAAGAATTATAATCCAGCTTCCATGAAGAGAAGATTGCCTTTTAAATAAAACCTATGTCATGCCAACAATGTCCAACTGAAAAAAAAAAAAAAAGCCAAAATACATGGTTTTAAAGGAAACAAGAACATCACTTGGGCATACTTCAAGGCAAACAACCATATTCCCTACACACAGCCTCGATTTCATTGATTCAGTTAGTGGTATTTGAGTTAAATACCTGTTTTGCACTCAGTTATGCACAAGCAGAATCTGGTGTATCATCATTTCAGTACACAAAACCTGAAGACACTTGTATGTGACAGGAGTTGCTTGTATAGGTATTTTCTTCATCACAGATGAGAACCTCACAAAACTATTAAAACTAGAGAAGTTTTATTGACTGGGCTTAGAAACAGCTATGCACTTCCAACTTCCTTTGAAGTCAGTAATCTTTCTCAAATGCATAAAAGATGCAAGACTGGAACCCAAACTTTTTTCAAATACCATGGTAGAAAATCTCCCTCAAAACTCTCATAGGTCCTTTATTTATTTATTTTTCCCCGGCTTGCTGTCATCAACTAAACTGCTTCCCTACTTATTTCACAGTTGGCTGAACAACAAATGATCTACTTTTGATTACATTGAGATTTTTCAAGACCCATTATAGTCTGCAGCTGATGTGGCTAGTTTTAAATCCAGTTCCAACTAGTAACAATGAGCTATCCTTCATCACAAACTAACTGCTGCAGTAAAAGGTATTCACAAGAATATGCAAGTTAAACTTATTTTAAATATCAAGTTCCTTGGTGAGGGGAGAGTGGAGAGAAAAGCCAGTTAAATATTAACATTTTCATAGCAACTGTGCACAAATTCAATGCACAGTTCAATAAATTAAATCTCCTCTCAGCTCTTCCATTCACATTCATAGCTCACAAGTATCCCATTTTACTTCACAGGTAAATTCACAAGACAATAAATATCAACAACTTCAGGGAAATTTGTCAGTCCCTGAAACAACGTAGGGTAAATAAATAAATTAAGGATTTTGTATAAATGTTCCCAGACTCAAGAAGTCACAAGACAACCTACCAGTAGGAGCTTTATTCTCAGGGATTATGTTTCCAAACAAGGGAATGAAGCTGGAGGAAGGGAGCAAGGTTTCCACAGTGTTCACAGATGAAGGTGTTTTAAGGAATGTCTGTAGGTAGGGGTTTTGCAGACCTCGTATCCCTCAGCCTCTGCAACCCACAATGGGCCAAGAATTCCATATAATGCAAACTGATTTTCCTTTGAGCACATTTTACAAAATTCAACTTTTACAAGTTCTTCAGGTTTGAATATCACCAAAGGCAGTTTCTTATCACTTTCCACATTCATTCAGTGCCCACCAACCAGCCATATGACAAATCCAAGCAAGAGCTAATGATTTGTACACTTAAATTTGACTGTATAACTTTCTCAGAACTAATTTCCTTATTGAACTACAAGGATAAAAAGGGCAAGTCAAAGCAAGTTAGCAATTCCCAAGCAGCCATAGATTAAAAGTGTCATTTTACAGGCATTTCAATCCTGATTGTTAAGATCAGCCAAATAAACTTGTACTAAAAAACTTTTCTTGATAGCCGCAATGCCAAAAAACCAAGAAATTTCTGCTTTAATTAGACTTTCTAAAACTCTTGTTTCCGTGAACATAGATCCAGCAACACGAAGTATATCATTCTTGAATACTCTTAAAGAGTAGAAGACTACATGAAGGGGTGTATCTCAGCTTATATTGTTCACAGAAATATTGTTTTAAGAGATAAAGGCAGCTTCAGACTCTTAGACACTGTGAAGCCTAGCAATTGTTTGCAACATTTTGCTCTGACAATTCAGTGATGTTAAAAGTGCCAAATGCACTAAATCCAGCAGATTTATAGTCTAGATTCTAGTCTCATTAATTATCTTTTCTTTAAGATTAATATACTCTGTGCAAACAATTATTTGGAATAGAAGGAAAATTTATTTTACACAAGAATTTTATTGTAAGAATGTACAGATGAACACGCTGAATCTTGCATCATCAGTTTTACAAAGCCACAAAAGGCTTTTAAGGAAGCTTGCCACATACAATAAATTAGCATTAGTCCTGTGAAGTCAACAGAATAGCATTTTTTTACGTCAGCAAACCAAGTATCTTTACAGAAACCTGTTCTTGCCAGTTCATTTCAAGATGAAAGCTCTAGAAAAATCATATTATAATATTTACATTCTTTTTTACTTTGTAATAGCAGTAACTACAAATTACTCTTACATCAGCCTCTGAGTGATAATCCAGTACTCAGAGAATATTCATGAGCTATGACTTAATCAAAAGTGGAGTTATTTTCTCAACTAGACTTAATACTACGGGTCTTCCAAGAAGAATTAGTCTTGCTTTGCAGTTCAAGATCTTTTTGATATACAAACATCTGCCTTTCTGCTACACCAAGGATATAGAGTACATTTAAATACCTTTAGAAGTCCAAAGCACAGAAATAGAACTGAGGTAAGTAGTCTTTGTTTAATGGTGTCACAGAGTAATATTTTACAGCTGGCTCAATCACAGCACTTAAATGTATCATAGCCAGGATTTATTATAATTGTAATTTCACACTGCAACTGCCCAGAGGAGTCAAACTCAGGCAAAAAATGCTGTTTTTATAGAAAACTGCTGCTGTGTATTTTTTTTTTTTAATAGAACTACCACTGTAGGAAGCACAAGGTCATAAATCAAATCTTACTGTCTTGTACATCAATCCTACACCTCATTGCTAAACTACTCTTTCCCTGGTTCTGGATCACTGCCATACATTTAATGGAAAGGGGGAGGAGGCAGTGGTGTGGGGTGTGGGAAGGAAATACTATCATACATCTGGATCCTGGAAAGACTGAAAGGCACACTAGAAAAAATGTACCTAGTTGTCGTGATGTATGTGAGCTAGAAAATCACGACGTAAGCACTAACCTTATAAAATGCTGTATTAGCTATAAATAGCACAGATTCTGCCAAGGAGAAAGATAAAAACAGCAGTTTCCATACTGCTTTTAGTAGCAAGCCCTCTTTTCTAACTGACATTACATCAAACTACTCTTTAGTACAGCTGGGTTTAGACTAAATACACTAAGTACAAGGTAGAATATTAGCTGAAAGAATATCCTCTATTCCCTTCAACTTGGAGCCAAGAGATGAACACAGTCATAGAGGTTCACCTAGGGAAACTGGAGTGGAGTCAGTGTTCACCAGCTAAGGGAATCTTCCCCAGATTTGCCAGCCAAGGGTATGTTTCAGCCCTTATCAAGCCAACTGCTTGGCTTGTATCTCTAAAGTGTACATTGGTAGTAATCCCAAGAAACAATCAATTCCCCTTAGTCCTAGAACTTCTGATAACTGCAAAAACACCCCCATAAATAATGGTCACTCTTCAGATCACAAAAAGGTGTCAATTTATTCTATACTGTGGCAAGGAAAGTTGAAGGACTTGTTTACTTTAACACGGTACTTGAAAGATTTAATGCACAAAGCTTGAAATGTAAAAAAAGAAAAAAAAAAGTACCAATGCTGAAGTTATACTGAACACAGGTACTGACTTTCAGAAACATTTTTACAGGTTCCAGAAGACTATTTTAACTCATTCTGAAACAAATACATGAAATAAACAATTATTAAAATCACTAAGGTCCTTCATATGCTTTTCTTTTGTGTTTTCTTTATTTGTGCTGACTTGCTTAAAGTAAGCACACCAAGCCAACTCTAATAACTCACTGACTTCAAGCAATCTCTATTAACCAAATCCTTTCTCACAGAGCAGTAATTTACATTCAGTTTGCATAGCCCTAGATGCCTTCTCTCTCTCAAACTCTCTAGGGAAAACACAGAAGAAAGGCCCCTTAGGGGAAACTTTTCAAATCGAATTAGTGAAACTGAGCGTGGGTCAGGAGAGGAAAGATATGTATTGGTTGAAACATCAGCAGCAGTATGACTGGAGAATAAAAGATCCAGAGGGCAGCTCAGCTGGTCTATTTCCAAAGTGAAATTGTTCAAGGAGGATAAAAACTAAGGCATCCCCTCCTCCTTCATTTTTCCTTCCTGTTTGTCCATTTACAAACCAAACACAAAGCTAACTCTTCAAACAACATGAAAATCCTATCCAAACCTTCTGTCACTGACAAAAGACACCCTGTGATTATTTTCCTAACAGTTCTGCTTTCTAATTAAAGAGCAGACTAGGCACTTGCTTAACCTATGCTTTATTTGAAAACATCAAAGTTAAACCTTCTGTTTTAATCTTTAAAATAACTTTCAAGCAGGGTCTACAGATCCTGCCAAAGCTTCTTGCCAATTCTACACCTCAAGTATGCATTTTTTAGTAAGTAAAAAAGGCTTCTTCTTCCGGAGTTTGGAAGCATCCCCATATTAATAAGGAATTGTTGAGCTATGATTTTCAAACAATTTAGGTAGGCCAGCACATAGATCTGTTCAAAGAAAAGCATCAAGAAAAAGCCAAGAAAAATATTTCTTCACCAATTAATTTATCTGTTTTTGGAGCAGGGTAAGAAACTTCTGATTCTTGTATATCTAACAGATGAACTAATAAATTAGCAAACGCTCTCTACAGTTTAGCAACTTCCTGTCTAAGAATGATAAATCCCTCCAAGTTTGGCCATACAGAGTGGCCAAAACCAAGGAATTAACTTCTGCCCAGACAGTTCCAGGCTCCCCAGGGTCACAAATCACTGTTACAGGAATATAAACCCTAACTCTGCACAACAGCTAACAGCAAAAGCTCCTAGAAGACACAGTTTAGAACATTTCTTCCCAGTGCTCCTTCCAACAAGGTGGTGATCAGAATCAGTCAGATGCATCCTCACATAAAATGTGTGCTTTGGCCAATACCCTGAAAACACTGCTGTTTAAAAATAAGTCCTTGAAAACACAGACTTCAAGTAACTTCTAAGAAATAAAAGGGGGAGGAAAATAGTATCATTGGACTGCTGGGGAAAAGACAGAAGGGTGAGGAAAAGACAGAAGGGTGAGGCAGAGGAAAGTTACCAAGACAAAGGAATTAGTACAGATGGAATTTGTTTCGAAGAAAGAACATGGATGAGGGTAAAAACTCTCATCCACACAAACACAATTGTTACTGTGCCCTAAGTCACTCCCATTCCAGTCTGACAGGAATGAAATCTTCAAGATGCTCTAGAACAAAAATTGAAAACCCTATCTGTTTTAAAATAAGTTCATACTAACTTTTAACTATCCATATTTAACTAAAGTGCTACTAAAAAGTTAACTGCTACATATCTTACAAGCTAAACACAGAGGAGCTGCAATCAATTGTATTAGCTTGTATCCTATATCCATTTAATGGCACTCATGCAAATGTTACTCACCTGCCTTAAATCTAAGGTGATGGTGACCCAGTGGTATTGCCTTCCATTCTGAATGCTGGGACTCTGCCACCAGTTATTGGTACCATCGATTGCACTGGAAATTGGGTGCTGCTCTGTTTCAAAGAAAAATAATTAAACATCTCTTGAAAATAAATCTTATTGCATTTTTCTGACCCAGCACATTTATTTCACACAGAGCACCATCTCCTCCTGTCATAAAGATGTAAAAGCTGAAATTTGCCCTCAGACAAAAAGGTTGTCACTGGATCTTGCAGTGCTCAATGGTGATACATGGTGCTCACACTTTCTGTCAGCCCTTTGCTCCAAGGTAATTGCACTCACATAGTAGAGAGACTACAACTAAAACATTTCACTCCAACACACTCTGTATTCAAATGGAAGGGTTAAAAAAAGGACATAAACTCGTGAAACAAACAAAATCCAGAACACGTGAAGCTTGCCTTTGGGATTGGCGCTGTGACGGTCACAGACGCGGCACTGGGCGTTGCGCAGGGGCCGTCCGGGGACGTGCTCCACCAGTTTGCAGAACATCTCTGGTCCCTTCTCCCCACAGGTGGCATTGGCAGAGATGTGAGCGTTGCTGGCCAGGTTCAAAATGGCAGGGAACAGGCCTTGAAAGAAATAACATTTATCAGCCACATCATAAGGCATGCAAAGTTGGCACCCTGACAGCAGTATTCCTGTTATTTCACTCCACATTTGGATGCTTTATGCTGAGGAACACAAGAGTTTGCAAACCAACTTTCACAGTTACTAAACCTTCCCTTGCATTGTGAATTGATCAAAACCTGGGGGACAAGTGGCCCTCTGCCAGAATCAGAGGGATTGTAGAGCACGGACTCAGCTGGTGCAGAAAACGGCATTTAATATGAGATCTTTGCAGCAGGAACACCACTGGCCTGAACGGGACACTCCAGACTTGAAAGATTTAAGGACTGAACTTTAGACCTTTGCTACAGGCTTCTTCTGCAGTCTCTGTAAAGTCTAAGGGATATTTTGCTTGCCACTTACTAATCTTTACACAAACACTTCACTGTACTTTCAAATAGTTTTGGTCTTATGCACTGGAGTAATGTAACAACAGTCTAAGTTTCAAGATTACTGCTACCAGACCAGGAATCCTTTTCTTTTTCTAGAGGAGTAAAGTTTTACTTCTGTTTGAAGGCTACTGATAAAATTTCAAGAATACTGTACGTGACAGAAATCAAGCACAGCTTCTCAGCAGTGCTGTGAACAGCTTCCAGCTGTCCCTCATGAGCTAAAAAGCTTTTATTTCTTGCATGGTTATGGTGTAACAGAGACACTCCATTTCCACTCAGAAGCAACTCTGAAAAAGAAGCAATTTTGGAAAGAGTCCTGTCTTTAGAGATTAAACCTAGTGGGTTAAAATCAAAGCTAGAGGCTTGGTATGGCACATTAAAAATGCCACAGGAATTGCTAGTGTTGCAATAGTAAGGTATTAAAATCACATTTTTCTTCTGTTTAAAGGAAATATGAAAAAAAATCAAGCCATATTTGTCAAAATACATGCCTTTTTCACTAGGAAAACTGTATGAATTATTCTACTTCATTATCTACCATACACATCAAAACAGACTGCAATATTAAAGTTTTGCTTTCCTTAGCTGTTTATGCATGTAAATATCTCAAAGGTGGGTGCCAAGAGGAGGGTTCCAGGCTCTTTTCAGTGGTGTTCAGCAACAGGGCAAGGAGTAATGTCCATAAACTAAAACAGAAGTTTCACCTCAACATGAGGAAGGGCTTCTTCACACTGAGGGTGTCAGAGCAATGAATAGGCTGCCCAGGGAGGTTGTGGAGTCTCCCTCTCTGAAGACATTCAAAACCCACCAGAACAAGTTCTTGTGTAACCTGCTCAGGGTGACCCTGCCTTGGCAGAGGGCTTGGACCAGATGATCTCCAGAGAGCCTTTCCAACCCTAACAATTCTGTGATTCTGGGATCTCAACAAGGCTACACTCAATATTCCTTTAAAATGTCTTTGCCCAGTAATGGCACTACCCTAGAAAGCCTGGAGAAAAGTTTCAGTGTTATTTAAGACATGCCTTCAGCTATTGAAAATTTGGCTACATCCTAACCCTCTGCACCACAGTATGAATAACAAAACGGTGTGTTTTCAATTGTGTTATACTTGAAATTTAATAGGAGGAAGATGGGAGGTTGTTTTTTTTTTTGGATCCTGACTTCATTTATATTAAATCCAGACTAGGCCAAATGCCTTGTTCTCATTATACTTAAATCTGATGCAGATTAGGATGCTGAAGACATCCTATTGACCACTCTAGTGAGGCTCTTCTGCCAGTAAGATGTTTTCTGCACAGGCTTCTTTCACCTCATGCAGTTTGTGTGCAGTGTAGCTCCAGATGTAAAGCTGGAGGCAAAGAAGAAATTCTGCCCTCTGTTTTCCCTTTCTGGACAAGAAAGTTCAGTGGTGGAAGAGGGTTTCTTTCTTAACACTACTCTGCAATGATATAAATTTTTTCTTCAGTATTCATTACTGTTCATGCAGGGGTCTACGAGCCTGTCTTCAAGAGATATCCATTACTTCCCAGGTCACCCATCACCTTCACTCACATTACATTACAGTAGCCCTGCCATTCCTTTCCAACATCATTTGCTACAGTGAAATAATTTGCCTCCAATAACCTTCAGTCAACAGACTTGTGCCAAAGGAATAGTAAAGCTGTCTTATGATGAGTTCTCTAGGGCCCACAGAGATAAAAAAGAGCACTTCAATCCAAGTGAGTTGCTCTGGAGTTTTGCCCCAGGATCCAAATAAAAAGCAAGAGGTTGTTAGCTTCATCCTGCAAAGTAATGCATCTCTTCAAATCCTAGCTGATTACGTTCACCTCTGAATCTCTTTACCACAATTAAATTTTCAGGCAAACTGAAGAGGTGCATCCACTGATTTCAGGGAAGATCAAGAATAGGACACGATTTATTAGGAAACAATAAGCATGTGGAACAAACGAAATGGAAAAAAGGCACATTTCAAACAAGTGAGTTTCATCTTCAAAGAACATTGTTCGTCTTTATTCTTTTACTAAAAAAGGACAGGTACTCAGAGTTACGAGTTAAAATGCTCTTAGATGCTGCTCTGCAACTTCCCTTTTCCCTCACTTCTCCACCCTCCC
>VZRO01003464.1:458597-477498 GCA_013397915.1 Daphoenositta chrysoptera
CAGCAAACCAAACATCTGGTAAGATACATTTTTAGGCCTTGTAGGAAGCAGTAGGTATGATAAAGATGAGCAACCACAGAATCAGTCACTTAAATGAGCCATTTAAACAGGTGACTGTCATCATACCCTGGTGTGAAATGCAAATGGCTGTAACAGACACAAAAGATCCATCAGAAGATACCACCTGTCATTAAACTGAAACTTTAGCAAATGATATTTGCATTTTTAAGGACATCACAGCATCATTTAGTCCTTAGGAAAGGACCTCTGAGATCATCAAATCCAACCTCTGACTGATTATCACATTTTCACCTAGACCATGGCACCAAGTGCCACATCCAGTAATTTCTTGAATACCTCCAGGGACAGTGACTCTACCACTTCCCTGAGCAGTCCATTCCAATGTCTAAAAACTCTTCCCATGAAGAAATTCCTCCTGATGTCAAAGCTGAATCTCCTCTGGCACAGCTTAAGGCTATGTCCTTTCATCCTATTGCTTGTTGCCTGGGGGAAAAGGCCGACCCCCACCTGACTACACCCTCCTTTCAGGGAGTTGTAGAGAGCGACAAAAGCCTCGCTTGAGCCTTCTTTTCTCCAGACTAAACAACCCCAGCCCTCTCAGTCACTCCTCATAGGACTAACCCTCTAAACCGTTCATTCATTTAACTTTCACAGTTTTCTATCTAAAGTACAGCACAAATGATAGATTGAATGGGATTTATTATATTATTCCCACTAGAAGGGAAGGCAAGTGCTCCATGCAAAACCATCACTGGTAGTCTGTATCACTGCTGAGCTATCAGGCTCCATTATCACATTAGGCAACTGTACTTCTGAGCCAGCCTTGAGAGACAGCAACAGATCCATATGGATCTGTACCAAATTCAGGACTAGACTTCTCAGCTCACTAATCTAGCTTGATTGACTATATTCTATTTGTAAAAGGACCTTGCAGCTAACTTTGCACTTAAGTGCTTGCTACTTCAGGTTTCCACCATCAGACCCATCTCTGTTTGGGAATTACTGCTCACCATTTTGCAAGAGACTGTGGTGGTCCTGAGAAAAGCTGGAAAAATTTTTAAATTAAACTCATTTACTTTTAACTGCTGGCCAGTTCTTTTCATGGTAAGGTGAACTCTTTCATTTTTTTCCAGCCACTCGGATGCTCATTTGCTTCAAACCAGGGATTCTCACACATCCCAATGCCAGAAAATGAAGTGTATAGATGTTAATTTGACCTTGAGAAAGAATAACAGTGGGTTCACTACAGCTCAGCACAAAAGCCAAAGTTTTCATTAGATGTTCAAGCAAGTTGCTCTCATTTGTGAGGACTTGGTTTTAGCCAGATGCATGACTGAAACTCAGTAAAGGAGAACTGACAATCAGAGCGGGTACTGTCAGAATTATGTCATTCAGAGCTTTCCTACAGCAACAAAACACCCCAAGCTCAGAGAAAGTGGAGAGAATTACGTCCCTAGTAAGGTGATGTGCAATGTGGATAGGGCAGAATTTGTCACATCCACGCTCTACAATGTTCAATCCTTCAGGAAATGACAAGAAGTAATTCAGAGGTTAGATGGATTTGTTGTACATATAGCTCAGCAGACAGAACTTACGGTGAAGGACATAGCATTAGTGTTTCAGCAAAACTCAGGAAAAAGGCTTGTCCATAATGAAGCCAGTTGTAACATTTTTAAATGACGAACAGTTGGTCAGCATGCAGTATGCCAGGGAAAAAGAAGACAGGCAAAGAGCTTTAAGGTAGATTAGGCAATTTCTATTTTACGTGCTTCAGTATGCCTACTGACTCTGATTCTTCAAAATGAACAGGGACAGGTGGAGCATGCAGCTTACTGGGGCAGATTCAAAGTACTGATAATTCACACCAATCATCATGGATTGCCTAAGTAAAAAACATCTGCAGCCAGGACAGCTATTCCTCTACTGTAAAGTTAATGGCCAAGCATACAGCCTACATTTCTTTGGGAATTATTCTACTTTAAACCAGGTTATACAGAAGTCCTCACAAGCTCCTTGTCACCGATGTAAATATCATCACCTTCCCCAGAGACTCAAGTTAATTCTTTGTGTGTTTGTAAGCTTTTACTTTGTTACATATATAGACTACCAAGCACCCTGAAGTTCTCACCAAGAAGCATTTCAAGGATCTGGGATATGTCCAGGATTCTGGCAACTCCAACTGTGGCCAGTGCAGATCTGTTGCTTCATTCTGGATACACCTGATTCACTGCACACAGCAGATCATAGTTCTTATAATCATCCCATAGTACTTTACCAATGGGTCTGACATACCTGGGCTTAACTGAGCATTTTGTCTAGCTCAGAGATCCTGAGCATGTAGAGCAGCATCAATGCAGTCCAACATTAGACTCACTGTCCATGCTCAGCCCACGGCACATATCCATCATTAAATGCAAATATGGAAATCATATGCTTTTGTGTGCCATCTATCAACGGCTTTTTAGACATACTTTCCCCCTTCCATTTAGGTTTTCTCAATGTAGGATCCTTGGCTGCATTTTGTACAGCTAGATCTGAATGAAACCCCAATTTCTTTTTCTGAATAATGATTCTTTCAATCAGAAGATTAATAGTATTTCATCACTGTTCTGTTTTGGGTAGAAGATAAGTGGATTTGTGCACTTCAGCAAAATGCATGCATGAACTGTGTTTTTGACCATGTTTAACTGTATGAATTTTCACAATGTGACAGACAGGGTAAAACCACTTTTTACAGATGGTATGTGAAGAAAGGAAAACAGACTCCAGAATAAAAATCTTCCTTGCAGAGGCATAGCTGATAAAAATAATTTCTTTTACAAACACAGTTGTACAAACAGAAGGACGCACATGAGAGTTCTGCTTTACATGGGCTTCACTACATCACCAAATATGTTCAAATAAGCACAATAAAGATGATAATACATTTTGGTATCAAAATCAACACAATAAGGATGGCAGAACTCTTACAGTAAGGCCACATTTAAGACAGCTTCCGTCTGAATCCAGATTCACTTATCTGTCTGATATTTCTTGAAAGCTAACTAAATTAGGGAGGTGTTTGTTGGAGTTTTCTTCAAAAAAGAAAAACTGATGGGAAATGAACACAAAAGAGTATATGAAGCAAGCCAAGAACTGAGCCCAGGAAGTTTTCTGGTTTATTCATTAGTGTATACAATGAAGACTCTAAACCAGACTTCAGTGAGCAGCATTGAGACATTCTGCAATGCCAACAGCCTGATTTCTCTTTAAGTATTTTGGCTTTTTTGTGCTGAGTGTAATAAAGCAGTAATTCGCAAGTGAACAAAGTAGATCTGACTTAAAAAACATAAAGAGCTGATGTGTTCAGTCACAATGAGCTTTTATTGTGTCATTTTTCAGAACACAGAAATACTTGAAGGGGTCTAATCTCATTTGCAAGTTTGCATTTTTAGAAATGTTAAGGCAATCAGCAGCTCACAACAAGCCAGCAATGCTGAAGTTTGCTCACAAGCAATGGATTCTCCATGTACTGAAAACATTTACAGATTACACAGTGAGAGTTGTTCAGAATAGTTTGATGCACTTCAGGAGAACAGAATGGACTAAGGACAAAATGTAATAAAATGTCACAGTATTTGAATGCATAAAATATGTAATAGCATTACACTGCAGAAGTTGAGATCACATTCTTTATAACATTCTCAGAGAGTTTTTAATAGCACAGATTTGATTTAGTTGTTCTGTCTTATTCAAGTTTTGGATTAAATGAATTTACTAAATAAAAGCCCTAGAACTCTCAGGCTTGGGTTCAGATTCCTAGCCTGCTCAATAGACTTACCCTCATTATATTTCACCAGCAAGCATCCCTAACTTGACCTTCTCTGTGCACTTTCATCAGAATCCTACCCTGTAATCACATCAAGTATCTAGGCTGGTTTCCCTAAAAAAAAATGGGCTGGAATTGCTAACTTCTAACTATGGGAATTAAGGTACTAATTCTCTGTTCTTACAGTCAGCAAGAAATGTGGGATATAACACTCAACCTGCCTTATAATCCACTTTGTGGAGAGGTTGCCTAAAAATGTGTTAGCTGCAGCATTAAGCACTTGAAAAGCTGAAAGCTTCACCACAACTTACACAATAAGCTTAGGTAGCAAACCACTAGTTAGAAATTATTTTGAACACTGATCACTCCTTTTTCTGTAGATGTACAGGAGAGAAGAACTTCTGCTAGCAAAACATCAAGTTTACAGGATTTAACTGAGAAGTATGGGGTTTTCTGCAGAACATCTGCAAACTTAATTTGCAATGTATAGATAAAACTACTTTAGATTAAAAAGAAACCTCTACCTTGACAGAACACTTATCTTTTCTTAAAACCCCTTCTCTATTTCTTCTCATACTGTAGAGCAAAGCTGACTGATGTGTCAATCACAGAAATACTAGCTGGTGAAGACTACATTTATTAAATTTAATCAGCTTTTAATGTAAGAACATAACAAGTTTGTCTGTTCTCAAGAGCTTCCAATGAGGGATATTCCTCAACATCCCTGACAATTCTACTCTGGCACTTTATCACTTTAAAAGTCACATATTTTCAGTTCTCCTTGTTTCATTCATGATCAGTCATGATCTTGATTACAACTTTTGTTTACCTGAAAGGCTGTTATCACACACCCTTTTCCAGACTATGTAAACAACCCTCTCAATCTTTCCACAGTCCATTTTCTAAACTTCTTATCCTTCTGAATTCTTGGCAGTTTGCATTTTTTCAACAGTGTGGATCCTCAGACCTCATCAGCACCAACTGGAGTAAAATAATTCCTTAAATTCTTGACAGCTTTTTCAACACACATGAGAGCAAGTTTGTATTTTTTTGCAGATACTGCTGATGGGTTTACTTTGCACACCAATGTAAGTAAAAGATCCTGGTCTGCTGTTCTGCAGATCCTGGTCACTCACAAAAAAGAAGTATTCTCCACATCAAGCCCTGGGATGAGCTCAGGTTATCTGTAAAACAGATTACTTTACAGCCATTTGCTGAACACTCAACCACTTGCTTTCAGAACAGTCTGCTGATTATTTTACAGCTCTGATCCAGTCAAGCTTCTGCAAATCACACTTAAACAATGCAACTGGAGCACCAGAAAAAAGGACAACAAAAAAATTCATTACAGCAGTTAATGTAACAAAAAACATTGTTTGAACTCTGCAAGCTGTTAGAGCACAAACAAGCTACAAAGGATGAAACCTTGCTCCTTCTTCTAAATGGCAAAGTCTTCTCTGCCAAATATTTTGTTTTGCAGTTGCTTATGTGCACTCAGCATTATTAATGAGAGCCATAATGCAGACAGAGTACTACAGCAAAAGCCTTTTACCTACTGTGGTCTGCCTTAGGCTAGATGATGTGCTAATTAGCATTCAGTGCTCAGGAATGTATTGAAAATAATTACAACACTGCAAATTAATGAAGTTAATAGAGTTACAACACCTACACTTTTATTACAAATTAATAAAATTCTGTCAAACTCAGACTGCAAACAAAAGTAGGCAAAAGCTTGCTCATTCAAGAATGAATACCCGCTGTACTATTCTCCCACAACTAGTTTCCTCAATATAGTATGTGAAGGTTAAAGAGCAAGTGTCTGGCATAACTTGCATGTCTTCCTTAAAATTCCCAAACACCACCATATAACCAGGTTGATGGGTCCAATGTAACAGAATCTGAACAAGTTATAAAAAAAAAAAGTGCTTTTTCTTTTCCAAACGAAGGCAGAAAACCTGAGCTCTAAAAAAATATTAAATTTCAAAGTGAATGAAGCATGTTATATACAAAATGCATTATAAAACTAAGATAGAGCAACGAAAGCAACATGTCCCAGTTAAGTGTTCATTACAAGATGCTAAATTTCCCAATATATACTTTTGGGAATAGGAATATCAGGGAAAGGAAATAAAATTAGGGAACTATCAAACTCACTAAAAAAATGTCTGCAACAAAAAAATCCCAGACTTCCAGATTAAATGTTTAGAAAAAGGAAAGCCAAGTAATACTAATACATCTGCATAAGAAACTGAAGCTTGTCCTCTCAGTTATACAGTAACTAGTGTTTGCTTACACAAAGTACTGCATTTTTAATACCACAGATAGGTTAGATTTTTTTTAAGTCTTAGTACTCAGTTTAAACTAGTATTATCAGTTCAATTAGAAATCTAAGTGTTAACAAGTTAGCTGGTATAAACTTCACCATGTCCCACCTTCTGAGTCTGTTCATGCTCAGCTTGCAAACACAGACATAGACCACAGAGACTGTCTCAACACATGTACTTAAACTGGAAGTAGAGAGAATAAGGATGCAAAGACATGGTCAGGGTGCAAATGCCTCAAACTGAAGAAGTTCAAGTTTTTCAGTCCCAACCAGACATTCCTAAAAATGCACTACCTTGTTTCCCAAAGGAGTGCACATCTTTGACAGCCTGAGCATAGAAAACACCGGTGAATTCAATAGGTTTAAGAGCTTACATCCAAGCCCTGAATGCAGTTTCTAGTATTATGGCTTGGTCCTTTCACAGATTTCTGGGATTTGAGAAAAAAAAAAAACAAAAACTAAGTTCCTGGGGATAAATAAAAAAAATCTATCACAGAAATTTCCAATACCTTCAATATTGGCAGTAACCTACTACTGCATATTTTAATCAGAACAAACTAAGGGGTAGTAGAAAAGAAACCTAGCTTTCATGCTAGTTTTCAGCATCAGACAGTACAACTTGATATGAAAGGCAAGTAATTAGTGAGTATTCTATCATGCATTTCCAAAGTATAATCAATATTTCTTCTGCCGAGTCACATCTTGCAAGTATTGATTTTTGTATGCTGTTGACCAGTTCAAGAATCTCCCCAGAAATTGTCACAGCATTTACACCAAAGCAAAAGAGCCAAAAGTTGAGAGATGGGCAGGCTGCCAAGGAACAACAAACCTGCCAGACCATGAAATTAGTTCTTTCTTGTTCACCAAAAGCTTTTTCCACACGTTGAGGAGTCTACATCATTGTGCCTGTTGGTTTGGGGGTTGTTCTTTCTTTTAGCATTACACTAGCTTTTTTTCTGAAGTCATCAGTTGGGAACAACCTTCGCTCAAACCTGAAGTAAATACAAGCCACAGCTATTAATGACTTCAGTGTCTTGTCAGTTTTGCTTATATGCTGCTTAAGACACAATATTAGCTTAGAGAAACATAGCAGAAGTACTGGCAGTGTGACTGACATGTCAAAGACTAGGCACCTCAGTCACTTGTCACTTTCTATGTGCCCCAATATCAACAAAACTAAACATTTTTGTTCTTACTGATCCAAAGAAGGACCCAAAGAAGACTTCCCCCACTCCCACTTAATGGGACTCCTTAAATAATATCTCCCCATGAACTTCTTTTCTATCACCAGTTTTCGACCCGAAGCAACTGTCTTACTTGTAAATGAAAATCGTCTTGGGTTTAATCCTAATTAAATATGCATGCATAAATGTGCAGCTTTAGGCTGCACACCAAATCATTCATTATAATAAAAATAATGTTATGACCCAAGTATCTATTAGCCCTCTTCTGGTTCTAAATTTCCATTTATCACTTGCAAATTCTAGGAGACCTGAGCTTGAGAAGAATTTTAAAGGTTTAGAGGTCCCATTTATTTCAGTACTGTGACTCAGTATCACAACCAAATGAAATGTTACTACTTTTTGTCACATGTAAACATTAAGAAGGTTAAAACACTTAGAAATGCCCTTGAGTCAGTTGGCATCACATTATGATCATAAATGAAGTAGGTGCACTACAAAAAAACTCTGAAATGTATTTTTCACTTACTGAAAGCTTGTTATTAACTAGTTGTACATAAAGCCAGAATTTATTTCACTTTCTTAATTTAAAAGAAGATTTGTGACCTCCTTAATTTTAGAAATTGCAGCTGCATCAGATGAAGCTAAATTTCTATTTAAATTAAGTGGAATTATTCCATTTATTAACGAAAGCTATTTCAAGCTGAAGAGGTTTTGGCATCTCAGAACTACCAGCTCTCCTGTTTTCAGACACGGAAGAAAAATGTTTTCATTCCAACAGGCACAAAGCCATTATCAGGGCACATACAGCCCTGTATCACTGCCAGATCTTCCTGGGTAGAAGGAAGCACATTTCCTGCAGCTTGAATGGACCTGAAAGGACTTGCAACTGTGTAACCCCAAAGACATGCAAAACTTGATCATTCCCTTATCTCTGCTGACAAGATTTAGCAATCTCTTGATTTTAAAGGTTAATTGGGAAAAACCTGTCGGGTTTTTTTTTTGTTTTTTGGGTTTTTTTGGTTTTTTTTTTCCGTAGTAACCAACTGTTCAACATGCTATAGAGGTAACTCTCTGGTCTTTGTAAAAAGTAGAATACATCCTGCTACTTTTTTTTTTCCTAGGCATTTTACTCTAGGCAACAATGTAAAACTGCAAATAACCATGCTTTATTTGGTCTTACATCTGCTGGTCTCCAGGCACATAGATTAGCAAATGTACAAGGCACAAACTGCAACTGTTTAAAAACATTAATAGCAAGTCAATCATTGCACATTTTTTGTTTTAAACTCTCACCACGTGCAGATTCTTATTTCATTATTTTACAGTAAATGCCTTCATGAAATTCAAAGGCATTTGTTTCACACGGGAAAAATTCCTTAAAAAGTGTAATTTTAAGTATCGAAAAACAAAGAGAGGGGGAAAAAGCAAACAATATTTTTAAAAATTTTAAAAGTTCTCTTCTCTACTGCCATTAATGCTCAAGAACACTGCCAGTCACATGGAATTTTAATCAAGTGTTCTGAAAGTATTTTGCCTTTGGCCTGAAAACAAGAATGATGCATTTCAGCCCAAAGCACAATTTTTAAGGAAAATTCTAGCAGACTGAGAGTTCAAGTAGTTTAATTTAAACTTCAGCAATGTCACAGTGACACTAAAATAATAGCAAGGCACAGTTGGATCCTGCCCGAAATACCCCAAACATTTTTTGCTGATGACTGTGGGAAATGCAGCAACAACATCAGTAGAGCTTCAGAGTGGGCAGCTTATTTCCCATTGTCCTTAAGAACAGAAAAGATAAGGAGGGCTGCTCAAATTTTAGAGAGATTGTATCATCTGTCAATACTCTGCGGTATACAAAACGGGCTTTTCTCCTTGGGACAAACATCCTGACTTCTTCTCTGCCACTGTACCACCAAGAATCCCCCTCCTACCCTCTTTTCCTATCACTCCTGCAGGATTCTCAGCCTACCAGAAACACCCTAACTTGGATGTGTCTATTTCCACTGTTAGCCATGGCAGCACAGCAACAGCAGATCTTTCCACCAAGTACCCACAGCGAAGTTTCTGAGCAACAGTGATGTGTCACTGGAGATAAACATCAGCATGGCACCCTCTGACCCACACCAAGACAGCCACTGAACACAGCTCTCCTCCAGCAGCCGAGATTTGTACCTATTGCTCCATCACTGCCTTTAGATCACATCCTGCCACTCATCACTCTGGAAAGATCCTTCAGTCAATACACAATTCATCTGCAAGTTCCCCACCCCATCACACACATCTCTTTCTCACTGCCTGCCAAGGGTTGCCTCCTCCACCTCACAGAAAACCTGCACTGTACTTTGCAGAATCATTTCTTCAGTTAGAAATATACCCATTACAATATTAGCAAATATGCACAAAACTAAGCTGTCCCTAGTGTGACCAAGTAAACAGTGGTGATCCAAGGACGGACTCTGCATTTGCTGCATGCTTTTAGCATTGATGAACTTGCTCTGGAGAACATTGGCAGACACACTGTAAACCAACTTCAAGGAAGATAAATTGGGATAGGTCTGGAAAGGATGTAATTCCTGTCTTTTAGTTAAAAATTCATGTTTACGTCCAAAGAATTTCAGTATCAAGCTCACATTTTTGCATTACCAAAAAAATGCATGGTTTCTAAAATTCTGATCTAGTCTTAGTGAGATTTATTGATAATATCTAAATAACTCAGTTATAGTAGAAAAAATCAGGGTGACACATAGCAGATTTGCTTTCTATTTATACAAACTTCTTTCTTTATCCTGTAAGACATATATTATCACATAAGAATGAATTGAACTACTTTGGTAATTAAAAAAAGACACACAAAATGAATGCATTAGTTAGCAACTACTGAAAGAATGAAGAACTGTCAATAGATGTAATGTAAATCCACAGCAACTCTCCCAATGTCAGTGAAGTTGATTTGATCCTTCATTTTCCCATCAAAATTTTTATCTCTTCAGTGTATTTTAAAGGGTGTTTTCTAGTAGAAGACATTGAGCACACATTTGAGAGACTACAAGCTCAAGTAAATAAAAGGAATCCTAGAAATTTCAACAGCATATATTTCACAACCCTAATTTAAACCACAGGGTTTCCACAGATCTTGACAATTCAAAGAACCTTCACGTCAAACTCCTGTTATCTAGCCCTTCTCAGCCAATAAAGTAGAAACAACCTAATCATCAGAGGCATTGGCACTCAGTTACAAGCCTTTTCTGCCCTTCCCTCCTAAAGCAGTGCAAGATATAAACAAAAGACAGCACTGTAAAGGAAAGTAAAATTTATGAATGGTGTGGTATGCAGAATAACAAAACACACATTAGCTATTCATGCATTTGAATTAAAACTAGATAAGAAAAACCAGTGGACTCTCTTCCACAGTTTTATCCATAGTGAAGCGCTTTCAGGAGCTGGATTTCTCACTTCTATAATGAAACAGCCAGAAACAGGAAAGGTGCAATCCAGTCAAGTGGTTTTTGAAGTACAGGCCTGCTGCTGGTGCTAGACTCTCCTCGATTCACTCACTGTCTAGGCACCCCTAGATGGATCTGGGATCACCCGGAGGAGTCAGTGAAGCCTGGCTGGGCTCCCTCCAGCCTGGCAGCAACTCTGCTGGGCAGGGAGCATCGGGGGTGCAGTCAGGCTCCCCAGGGCTGCCATCCTCCCAGGCACCCACCCTGCCCAACACCTTGTGCCCTGGCTGCAAAGCTCACTCTGCCAGCACCCACAAAAAAAATGAGGGATAACTTGGATCCGTGCTTCTGTCCTCCCTGGCAAGGCTGCACCCAGCCAAAATCAAATTGCACTGGATGTCTCAGTTGCTACTGGGCTTTTTTTCTCTTCTTCCCACGCAAGCATTTCTTTACACACATCTTAAGGTTTTGTGACAGAAGGCAAAATTCCAATCGTGCTTTCAAAAAACCTAATAAAAACAATCAATACTAATCTAAGTGACCATCAGTGACAGCTCCAATTCGCATTTATGCTCAATGACTGAATTCCAACGTTTTTTACAGTCAGCAAGACCTCCCCCACTGATTTACAGAGTCAGGATTTTGCTATTAAAACTTCTTTCTTCACAGGTCCACAGGTCAGCAAGACCTCCCCCACTGATTTACAGAGTCAGGATTTTGCTATTAAAACTTCTTTCTTCGCAGGTCCACAAGAAAAAAACCGTAATCAGAGAACCAAATCAGGACTAGAGAAGTCGTTTTGAATTACCTGTACAGGTTCTGCACTGTCCTCTCAGACTTTCAGCAAATAGAAGTTACAGAAATACAATAAAGAAGGTAGTGGACATCAGCCTATTTTCAAGGTCACTTTTGAGCAAGCAGCAATAAAAATGCAGGCAGAGCCAAGGAGAAAAAACATGTTTCCACTGTGGGAAGACCATATCTTAAACAGCTTTTTAACCTTTATTCTCATGCGGGAATCAAGATGCAATAAATGAGCTCACAGACAGGAATTATATTATGCTTGCAAAACAACTTTCAAATCTGAATATCTAATCTAAACGAATTGGTTAGGGAATATCTCTGACAGAGCTGTTACTGTATCGAATGACAGTTTCAAAAAAAAATTCTGCAAAAGCTAACAAGTTAAAGATGACAAAACAGAAGGAATTTATTGCTAAAGGCTGACATCTACTCAGCCTACACAAAGCAGCAGTGGGATCTTCTCAGCCCTTGCCTGGTAGGAAAAGCCCAGAAATTGCAAGAAAAAACCAACCCAGTCAGCCCATGAGCCCATCGACCCACAATAGCTGCAGCTTTACAAAGCCTGCCAAGCTGAACTTGTGGAAAGGGCAGTGGGTGACAAAGCCTGCCATGAATCCACCTCCCTTCCAGTGTCTCTCTGAGCTCACATGGCCACAAGAACAGCGGTGATTTTCCAGAGATACTTAAAAAAAAAATTTAAAATCAGGTTTTCAGGTAAAACCAAAGCATTCTATCTGTATGTTTTGCCCTGCACTTCTCAGAAATTGTAACTGCTGTTTCACATAGGAAAGAGAAGTTTAAATTATCTGCATTTACACTTATTTGCTATTAGAATACTGAAAGTTAGTTTATAGTCTTATAATTTATGCTTTCCTATTTTCAGACAGTTATTTATATCAACTGTAACTACAAAAGAAGTATTCCAATTTTCCTGTAAAATTGTTATGTATATAGCTTTTAATAGTCTAAAGTGTGTATTAAAAAACTACATTTCAGGGCAAAAGCAGTATTTTCCTGCCTCTAAAAAAAGAGCACAGAATGACTGAAAAATCAGTGAGGTCCTTAAACACCAGAAGCAATTGAGAAAGAATGAACACAGATATACCTAGCCTTATTTTTGCCCTGACACACAAGCAAATAAAGCACTGGCCTCAAGTCTCAAAGCCAGAGAGCTGTACTCATATCCTCAGGCTCAGAGATGCAGTACAGAGCCTCTGAGATATCACTTAAGTACCTAAAAGCACAAATGCATGGGAGGTTTAGCTGATGTGCTCCTAAGGTTTTCGCCAACTACCAAATCACAATTCCTGCAAGCTGACCTAACCAATCTTGTCTTGCAAAACTTTTGCAACACACTGTTTCTCTGGTCAGGAAGGGATGTCTGCAGGACAGAAAAAAAAAAGTAGGGGAGGGCAGCAAACCCCACCTGAAGGTCTTTTCTGAGACTGATGCAAATACCAACAACTGATCAACACACACTGATAGCACTGAATTTCTAGAGATGCATTTTCTAAGCCCTCAGGGAATGGAGAAAATATTTACAACAGACATTTTTTTTTTTATCTTAATCTTCAGTCTAACTCAGAATGCTTTCATGGGATTTTTCTCTGTCACATACCTTTGTACTCCAAGAAAATAGAAAATGGTCTGTGGCTTGCTTGTGATTTCTTGCAAAATAAATGAGGGAAAAAAACACAAAGCGGATTTTAAGTTTAAGGCTCCAACCAATGCCAAGCACAACATTTTCCCCACAAAATGTCCACGATGTTCCTTGCAGACTACCACAAAAAAGTGACATTTCTCAGTTCTTTCTTCTCCCTCAACCACAAGTCAGGTCTCAATCAGCAAAATTTGCCCCTAGTTGAGATAACTTACTTTTTTACACTACAAATTCCTTTTAATATGATCAAACTTCATTTCTATTTAACAAAAGTTTAAAAATATATTTGTGTTGCGTACCATGAACTTGGGGAACCTTATAACTTTAACACAATAGTATCCACAAAGTCAGCATTCCTGAAGTCATGCAATGTGGCCTCTGAGGTGACATCATCAACAGGTCATCTAAAATTGACCTTTTTAGAATGCTACACAGAACAAAGTCCACTACAATTAAGGCTTCGACAGTCAAACAGACTCAGAGGAAACAAAAGTGAAGAGCTCCAAAGTTACATCTGCTCTTCTACAGAGTATTTTTGGGGTGTACCATGTCTTGCAGCCCAAGAGAGACGTGAGTGCTGCAGCTCCGTGTTCCCAAGCCCAGCTCAGTAAAGCTGAGCACGTATTCCCAACAGGCACAGACACAGGCACACACATAATGCACTGGATATATGGATACATGCACATACATACAGCCAGCCACACAGACAGAAACATACAAATGCAACCACCACCAATGGCTTCATCCTGTTCCCTGCTCCAGGAAAAAATATCTATAGATATACAGATAAGGATGTCTTCAATGCCCATCCACAATGTGGATTTCTTAATACCCAAAGCTGGAGACTCGTTATATCCAGTAACTGAGCTCCCCACCCTCACGATCTCCCCTGTTGCTGGTACTTGGCATGTGAGCCCCTGAGCCCCACAGCTCCACCCCAGTCACTGAGCCACAAACTGCCTTGCACACATTCCACCCCCATCACACACACACACACTATGGATCCCTACACACTCACTCTCTCCTAAACCACTGTGATCCCCCCATCTTTGGCCTTTCCTCCATTCAGCCCAAAATAAAGTCATGTGCAATCCCAAAATGTTCTTCCCCCGTATCCCATGATGAGTCCCATACCCCTATAGACTGTCACTGCCCCTGTCCTGGAAGCTCTGAAGAGCTGCTCCCATAACACATCAGTGGCTGTCACAGGACAGCCCTGGCAGAGGCTCATTTCTCTCAGTTATTTATTGGTGTTGTTCCACCTTGATCTTGTGTTCCTTTGTGGGTAGATGTGAGACTTCTCACACGATCTAACAAGTTAAGTAAGAGTGTGGACAGCTAGTATCTTGGAGCCTTGCTACTTAGTCCACCTGAAGACAAAAGGGATGTACAGGTTCACCATAACTGAGATTTCTAACCCTGAGGAAAGAGTGGAAACTGAAGCCAAGTATACCATTCTACCCAATTTTGGCAAAAATTAAGAAGTTTTTACCTTTTTGCCTCAGACTCACTTTTCAGCTCATTGGTCTCCTGCCTCACACTGCAAGTTGCAAACAGCACTGTTTTCAAGTGTTCCACAAGTCTCAGGGGACTTTAAGTTCTTTTAGTGTTCTCTCATCAGGAAACAATATTCACATTGGTAGAAGCATAGCAGAAATGTTAAAGGAAAATATTTAGAAGTAAAAGACAAACTTTGCAGGGGATAGAAACCTTATAATTTTCTATAACACTTAACTCTGTTGCAGATGTTATAAAAAAATTTATATTTAAGACTGATGACAACAAGGTCTATCCAAGCCACTAGCATACATGAACCCAAGATGCAGTATGGTGAAGTACTTAAGGTACTTTTTTCATCTCATACAGAAAGCACTGAATACAGCATCCATCTCATCTTGAAATTCCAAATAAACTTTTGTCTAAGTTTTCTGGGCATCCAAGTACATTTTGGAAGTCTGCCTCTCAGTTTTAAAAGTGTCAGAAGAAACTCTACCCCTTCACAAAACACCTCTGAATACATGAGGTTATAGTGAGGCAGCTGGGTGTGTAAGATCCACCTACCTAGGCTCACAGACTAACAGCCAGATCTACAACACCCCAGCTTCTGTCAAATGCTGTCACTCCTACAATTAAGGCACATTACTTCCAAGGTGGAACTCACCACCCTGAATTAGGCACCAAAGAGCCCTTCTTCACTAAGTGAGATTCACAACCACCCCGTGCCTGGTGCCAGGCTTGAGTAACCCAGTAAAAAACAACCAAAACCCAAAACAACAAACAAGCAAACCCCAGCAGACACTGGTACAATAAAAGAGCTCCTAAGTCAGACACCTTACTGCTGCTTGCAAGGCCTGCAATTTTATCCTCCTTACATTTTGAGCACCTAATGGTCTAACTAAAGCATCAGCTTTATTTTCTTCACCCATTTCTCTCCTGGAAGGAAACTTGCTATCTTGGTTGTACAGTAGCTCAGTTTCAATGAGAGGTCTGGAGACATTTCTTGCACTCCTCCTCCTCCCCTGCATTACCTGTCACAGCAACTTAATAATACAGCACTCTATTCAGAGATTGGAGACGTGGCTTCAGACCACCTCAAATTAAGGAGATTAGCATAAATCTCCCACATAAATCTGGGAAAGTGCCTTAACAATATGATTTATATCACCTATATTTCAGCAAAAAAATGTGGTTGCTGACCATAATGTCATAGTTTATATATTAGTCATAGCCTAAGAATACTTAATAAACCAGATCCTTGAAGCAAGGCAGGTCTGCAACCCAGCAGGTGTCAGGCATGTGAAATACTATGTCTCTGCCCAGATGGAGCACCTTCCCGGGGCCATTCACTTCCCTGAGCATCAGCACTTATCCAAAACCCCAGTCAGGAACAACAGAGCAGGCTACTTCAGCACACCAGCTTACACAGACAAACTGAGATGCAGCTGAGGAAATATTTAGTCTACAACTATAGCCTTCCAAGTTAATACTACGACAGATTTACAGTAGCAGGATTTTTTTTTAATTGTAAAAAAATCACCTGACAGTGGCAGAGTCAAATGTATGAAATATAGGAAATAGTGTTCAAAATCATTAACTGATTTTCTGTTCTACTTTGAAGACACGTATCACTTAACTCCAGTATAACAAAGAATGCATTCCAGCAGAGCAAAGCTGCTACAACAAGCCTCCAAAACAGCTTTTTGCTTCTGATGTTGTAAAATAATTCCTCTGTATCTAGACACTGAGATACACATTTCATGAAGAGTTACTCCATTAGTGGATACAAAAGACTCAACTGAAAATACAAACCAAACTTTTCACTATGATGGGGACACTTTAACAAAACACCTGTAATTAAAATACCAACTAAATTTTATAGCTATGTAGATATTAATCTTTAGGCTGAAAAGAACCAATCATTAACTTTCAAAGTTGTTCAGTGCAGTGACTTTAGTATAGTGTGTTTCTCTTTCCTAAGTGGACTTCAGCACTTTCTGACAGACCCTTGCAGCTGTGGTACACCCCAGTTTCTTCATTTGCTGACAGGACAAAAGCAAAACTGAACAGAAAAACAAGAAATGCTTTGAGTTCTAACACAGCACTCTCCATGGCCATGCACCTTTTCCACAAACTTCTCTTGACAACTGCTCTGAGAAATCTTTCCAGCCTCACTTCAAAATGTATTTTTACCTCATCGCGATGCTTACAAGTCCGAGCTGCAGTTGTTTACTTTCTGTAAAAGCAACATGGCTATACTAATCTGCATCGCATTCTTCACATTGTTTTAGGATCAGTTATCTTGAATTGTGGATTTTGTAAGGCAGTTCACCACCAGGGGGGTTGAAACTCGCAGCTTCCTCAGATGATCTGTGCTCTCACGCTGAGAAAAAAAATTCTATCAACTTAATCTAATAGGAGGAATGGTCTCATGACCTGAACTTTCAACTAGAAGAATATAATTATGAACTTAAATATCCCCAGGAGGGGTGGCTTAGAAGCAACCAAATATATTGGTAGCTTCAATCACTGATATAAAAAGGAAGTATTTTATCCAGATGACTCTAGCACCCGCGGGCTGCTATATAAAAGCTGCACTTTAGTGCAGTGAGATCACTGCAAATGTCAATGAAAAAAACAAAAAAGATTGGCTCTTGTCACCCATACGTGACAAGGAAAATTCCTACCTTTTAAACTGCATGCCATCATATATATTCAAATAGGAATTAGTATTGAATTAAGGTTATTTGATGTGTGTAAGCTGGTATCTTAAACAGCAATTTTAAAACAAAGTTCATATCAGTTTGTCTGGCATTTCATTTGTTTCTACGACTGAATTTTCATAACTAAAGAGAACTGTATTTATTTACAAGCTGAAAGATATGGCCTCTGAAACTTACTTGGGCTTGATTTTGTTGTCTTTACCTAAAGGATATTTTGTACACATGATTATATTAATAAACACTCGCTTTTACTGCAGCCTGTAAACATCCAGATGCTAATCTCCCACACTATACCCATTTTATACACCATACTTCACCATAAAGAAAACAAGCCATGCATCTGTACAACATATGCCTTCCAACCATTTTCCATTCAAGTTTTTGGTGGTTTTTTTTGGTTTTGGGGGTTTTTTTGATTTTTTTTTTTTCTTTTTAATAGAGACCTAATGGGGCTGAGGATTCATGTGCAGGGAGTAGGGATCGGCAGAAATTCTGCTGCGGACCCCAGCAGGAGCTGACCCAAGCCAAAGGTGAGAGCATCTGGTGTCTACCAGCGCTTCCCATCACGACCCAGCACGCCGCGGAGTCACCTACTGGAAACCCAGCAACAGAGTGAGCCGATGTGCTCAGCAACTTGGGTCTCACCAGGACACCCCAAGTTACAGCACTTCGAACAAAGAGGATGCCTGTGAAGTTATCCGCAGAGGAGGAACTCGCCGCGGAGCGTTCCGGTGTCCCGGCCACAACGCACCGGCCAGCCCACGTGCAAGGAAGAAAAAGATAAGAAAACTTTCGTAAATTATCTCCGTTACTTCTTCATGCTACCTCTGTCTCATGCCCGGAAAGTGGTTTAGGACTCTTCTCGCTCCTTATAACAGAGTTTAACCCGGTTTACATTACGGGCAGCGTGCGGCATCCCTCGGGGCTGCCGGCTCCTCTCCCTTCCCCAGAGAGGGACCCCCGGCACTGCGGCCCGTGCCCGGCTCTGGCCCCCTCTCCCGCCGGGCCATGGGCTCCCCGGGCGGCCGCAGGCCTCCCCCGGCCCCAGGAGCGGGCAGCGGCGGGGTCGCCCCCTCCCCCGGGTCCTGCCGCTCCACAGCGTCTCCCGGCTCCCACAAAGGGAGTGGGCGGCCCCGGAGGCGGCCGGGCGGAGTGGCCACCGCCGCCGAGGGAGGAGAAAGCGCTCCAGGAAAGTGGGGGAGGGCGGCTGGAAAATGTGGAGATGGGGGAGAGAAGAGGGATAAAGGCGATGGGGGAGGCCGTCGGGAAGAGTGTGGCCGGCAGTGCCGGAGCCCAGCCAGGCTCTCTCCGCGGGCTCCCTGCGCAGCCCCCGCACCGCTGTGCCCGGCGGGGACGGGGACACTGCCGAGGCTCCCGCAGCCCCGCGGGGGCGAAAGGCTGCCCCGGGGCGCGGCGGGCGGCTGCAGACCGACCCCTC
>VZRO01003464.1:477887-512059 GCA_013397915.1 Daphoenositta chrysoptera
CTCCTCACACACACACGCACCCCTCCTCACACACACACCCCCCTCCTCACACGCTCACGGACCCCGCGCCCCGCTCCGCACATGTCCGGCCCCGCAAAAGCGCCCCCGAAGCACTTGCGGTCCCGCCCGCATCTTGCGGGTGATGCGCGGGGTGCGGCGAGCCCCAGCCCCCTGCCTAAAAAGTTCTGGAGAGCTGTAGTTATTGAACTGAGGATTTTTTGCAAGGAGAGGAGGAAGGGAAAGGTGAGTATGCGAAATAACAAGGTAAAAGTGTGGGGAGGGAGAAAGCACTGCTAAACTAATTCATCATACAACTTTTCTGTACGGCTGATATTTTCACGTGTTAAATAAATAAATAAATAAAAATCTGTTAAGGCTTTCCTTGTAAATTTGTCATCCCCACCTTTGAAACTTCGTTCCCGTGCTGATATTTTTCCAGCCCCTATTTCACACAAACACAACAAATCAGCCGCGTTTGTAAATTAAATGACTTCTCTCCTCAGTTGCTAAACTATGAGGTTGATTACTTTTTTTCCCATAGGAAACCTTTGCATCTTTTTAATAATCAGCTACCTCATGAAACTGGCATAAAACGTAGCAAAAAGGTTGTAGAGATTTCTCAAGATAGACACATTTATTCAGTACTTCAAGAAAATTCATCTCCATTAGGCGTTACTGCTTTAAGGTTTGTCAGGTCACAGAGCTCATATCTACAATACTCCTTAATGAATATTTCAAGGAAGGTGCAGCAGGGAACACTTTCCTGGGAAAAGGACTCTATGCCAAAAATTGGTCAAGGCAGGGGAATTTTAGTCAAGAGATACCATCTCTCAAATGCAAATTCCCTCTTTTTTAAGAAAAAAAAAAGGTAAGCTTGTTTAAAAAATGCTGCCTATTTTTTAGGAAAACCTTGTTCTCCTCTCTGTGGTATTGCATTAAAAACCATATTTCAAAGTACCATCATATGTGTAAGTTACATGAGCAGAATTAGGCTGCAAGTGCATTCTTCAAATTGTGGGCAGCTGTTTGCAGAGTTTGGACTTCAGCTTGGTTGGCTGGGAATTTTTTGATTGATCAAGGAAGTCAGGGAAGTCAGGAAACTCAGGAAAATAATAGTAAGTTACATATTTTATATAAAAGCAATTTCTTATGTAACTCAGAGTTATGAGTTATAGTTGAGAAAGTATAGCAATGTTTATATTCAAAACATAGACAAAGAAAAAATCTATGGGTCAAGGAGATATAAAATGAAAAATTTCTTACATAAAACCTTATCAAAGGCCTTCAAGCCTGCAAATAAATAACACTCCACATCCGTCCCTTCCAACAGATCCATTCTTTGCTCACACCAGCAACTTCTTAAATTTCAGGACAGGCATGGAGGAGCAAAGCAAAACATCTGTGGAGAGAAAAGTCAACAAATTTCAAGAGCCAAAATGTCGTTTGTTCTAAAATCATAGAGGTCAGGTTAAGGAATCCTCTGTGCAGGATCATAAGTACCAGTTGGGAGCCAAGTACAAAGGAAAGAGAAAGAGGGAGCATCTGTGCAACATAAAATCTGCCAGTTTACAGCTTTATGATCAGTTTAACCATTTCTTCAAGTAACAGCAAGCTGAAGAGTACTGTCTTGCAACCATGCAATGATAAGTGCCAGTTTATTACTACATGAATTTATCCTCATCAGAATATTCCACAAGAGCTATGAAATGTAAGTTGAGATCCCTCTCTGAACTTTGTAATCTGACTTGATTATTATAGTTTACTAAGCATCTGTATACAACTAAAAAAATCACCATTGAATTAGTTTGCAGGAGGATATCACCGTTTTTCAGTGTCCATTATAATAATTTCCTAAGAAAACTGATTCTTCTCAAATTTCATTTCAGTATGTACATTCTTGGAGAAGAGGATTACTGTGTTTTCTATTTTTCCTTTTCCCCCAGTTCATTGCTGCTATTACAAAGTACCAGGCAATCAGAATGATCCTCTTTCAAGGTACAGCACCATTCATATAATTTTTTCCTAACCTAGGTTTCTAATGAGCTTTGAATGATTATGAAGATAGATGAGAATCTCACATCTACACCGAGCGAGTGCATTGGGTATTGCAAGTTGAAGATTAGAAATTTCTTAGTCTTTGACAAACCAACCCCATGAGAAAATGGAATGCCGTGGTACAGGTAAGATCACAAATGAGTGAAGAAATGTGCGCAAGAATGAAAGCTTTTTAGAGCACTTTTGTGCGTGTTTATACATTCCCCGAAAACCATCTGCACAAACTGAGACCGAATGCTACTATATCATATGCATAACATAGCTAGGAGAACCACACATTCAAATATTGAATCTATATTTTTAAAAAATCTCTATTTAAAAAAATTAAATTGCTGCTGCTCCAGCTTCACTTAAAAGAAAGGGATTGCACAAACTTTAGGAATGGTGGTATCTGAATGCCTCACACTTACTGCTTTTGGTAATTAAAATGTACTACAAAATAAAACAAGTAAACAAATTTTAAATGTAAGACAAAATCTGTAAATACCCAGAAAAAATGCTCAGAGATGTGGTTATAGGGAATTTCTTAAAATCTCATTTTCTCTCTGATGTATTTTCATTAATTACATTAGTCTTAAGGACTGTTTCAATTGGAAAGGAATAGAAAATCCTGATATTTGGGATGATGTAGCACAAAGTGAATATGTTAATCTAACCACCCACAGAAAACAACCTATGGACAAAAACATTGCCGTTGGCAAAACCAGAGATTTGGGAGCGTTCAAAATGGAGAAAACCCAAATACAGACTCTGAATAGAACCAATCTGCTGTGCTGCACCTAAGTAAACTCCAAGAGAACACCAATTATGTTTTTTCAGCTTTTGTCTGTGCTGCTGTGCTAAAGGCAGAGCTATTGTGTAAATGGCAGGTTCCCCTCAGGCCCCTCAGGAGCATGAGGTCACCTCCTGACCCCAGAGGGCAGCAGGGGCACTCATAGCTCTCAGCGGTGCCGTGCTTTTCCTCATCCATAGCATTTAATAACTTGCATGTCCCCCCATCCCACCTTACCATCCATCCCAGTCCCAATGCATTTAGGAACTTTTCTACACTGTGAACATCACTGATGCAATAGCTGCTGGAATTGGGGTAGGGAATTTGGAATAGTTTCCAGAAGGAGATGTACTGTTATAACCAGTTGATAAACACACCCAGAGCTACATCAAATGGCTAAATAAGATTTTTATCTGCAGCTGTACTGTACAACAAAGGGTTTCTAATTTTTAGTTGGTTTTGTTGGGCTTTTTACACACACTTGCAATCCATTCTGCCTCTCTGCCTCATTATCTCATAAGCACCACCCAAGTGTTCTGAAAAAGCTTTTTGGAAATGATTACCACTTGTAATCGGAGGTAAAAACAATACAATAAACTGCCTGTCTGTTGCTAATATAAACATTCAGTCACTACTAAAAGCTGGTTTAGATAACTCTTCAGCTGTTCCCCAGAACACTTCAAGTATATTTCTCCCTCCCTCAGAGATGTCCAGAGGTTAATAAATCTGAGCTGTGACAGACTAAAGAGAGGAGTAAATTCAAAGCAAAAAGCTCTTCACAGCACACCCTGCCCACAACTTCCTCCCAACAGAAACACTACCTTAGCAGCTTGGCAGGCTGGAAGTGAAACCCAAGTAAAGAGATGTAGACCAGGACATCTCCCAGGTTCCTCCTGGTATTCCTCAGGTGGTAGCCTGACACTCTGCTTCAGCAGCAAAAGTCTATGCCCTTTCTATTCCTGAAAGTTATTTCAAGCTGTAATTTGAAATCCATGCTATTTGGCTCTGAGATGACAAAGGCTTCCGTGAGGATTCAAGAAAAACTGCAGTTTCAGAGGAATCTGGGAAACAGCCGCTCCAGGAACGTGTACAAAGCTGTCATAGGCCAGTGGAAAAGGCACAAGCAAATTGAGTGCCTCCTGCCTAGCCAGAAAAGACACCAAGTGCAAGGTCTGCTGCCCCTAAGTGCAAGGTCCTGCGAGGGCTTGCCTACTTCATGGTACGGGCTTCACTGACCTCAGGAGTTGCCTGGACTGAAGTGCTCACTAGAGAGGAGGGCTGGCTTTGGAGAAAAGCAGGAGATCCAGGACAGTGTGGATGCCACAAAGAGAACAAAAGAGGAAACAGTGTAAATTCATACTTCTCTCAGAACCATAATTGCCATAACACAGAGGCATCGCTGTTGTCCCGGGGACAGCAGACAAAGGACATAGACTTTGTTCAGGAAAGAATGGAATTATTTAATTATTTTACAGACTGGTTTATATCTTTTAGTTTGCTTGAATGGCATAGGGCCATTGGTCATTGACCATCCACCTCTCTAACGTGATTGGTGAAACCCTACAACACCCAGTTGAAAACATTCTCAGGCAGTATAAAAAGACCTGTAAAATAGTTTACAAAAACTCTCTATCTGCTTATGGATAACATTGTGAGAAAGCAAGGACTTTCTCACAGACACCATCAGAATGCTGGAAAATATCTCTGCAAGCAGCTATCGGCATCCACACAGAGGTTTCTTAAAGCTTGGGCTATCACCCATGCCTGGTACAGAGCCCCACGTTCATGCACCTCCACGTCCCTCACAGTGACAGCGCCTAGGATTAGCAGAACCCTTCCATCCAGCTTTCCAGGGGCTGTGAACAGTCAGTCACACCCTCCTATTACCAGCCATAATCTGTCCCAGGAGCTAGAGGCAGAGGGTCCAGCCACCTCCTGTCAGGCTGCTCAGAAGAAGGTACCAAGGTCTACAGCAAAGAGGTCAAATGCTCTGCCAAGAAGGAGCTGTGGGCAGGAATTGGGAGAGCACAGAAGCATCATCACTGCCTCTGGCTGTGCAGGTTTTTTGGGGTCCTCTGCCCCTTGGACTGTAGTAACTACCCTGCCACCGGGGGCGGGGGAAGCTGAGCTGGATCTTGCTGAGTCCCAGAGGATTTCTTGAAGCCTTGTTGTCCCATCTGAGGTGCCAAAGAATTGATGCCTTGAGTGGCTACCTAGAAACAGAGACTAGACAGGAATAAGGGAATAAAGGCAGGTATTTATTTGAAAGGCCTTCAATGGTTCACCCTGGGGAGCCAAAGGCTACATCCAAGGTGGACCCCAAGGTGGACGACGAGTCACGGGTTCTTCACACTTTTATAGGTTTGGTTCATTTGCATATCAGCATAAATTCGCCAATTAAAGCTTCAGTTAATGATGTAATTTCCCTGAGCTCATTCCCCTTCTAAGATGTTGGTTTACACATTTTTGGGCCCAGGACAGCCTGGGTGTCCTTGGAGAGCAGGCCCGGAGAGGCTTTGTTATGTCTAGAGAACGGAAGTTAGCAGGCTACAAGAAACTTCAGAGTTACACACTAGGCAATATAGGATTCCAAAAATATAGAAGTTAAAACCTAAGGCATCACTTCCCCAATTTAAATAAGAAAGGCATAACAACTAATAGCATGATAAAAGTGCTTTAATAATAAGATACTATTAAGAAGAGGCATATAGACTGTAATTCCTAGATCTCTTCATCCTGGGAGCCCTGCTTTGATGCAGCATTGGATAGACCTAATGAAAGCAGTGCACCAGTCTCAGATTCTCTGTTTTGAAACTGAATACAGAACGATTTCATTAAATTGTGGCAAGTACATCACATGCCTGTATTGTGCCTAGGCACCTGACTATAGAGACACTGCTTGTAACTGGTCTCTTCATGGCTACCAAAGCAGGAGATGCAGACAGCAAGAGATACTGGGTAGCTCAAAGCTGTGCCTGGAAAAGGTGGCATGGTTTGGAAATAGGTTAATTGAGCTGCACTGATTCCACATTGCAAAATAAGTGGTGATGGTTTTCTGTTGATTGGTTTCTGCTGTTTTCCTACTTGAATAGACTCATTGGCATCAATGATGTTGAAGCAAGTCTTGGCATATTTTCTGTGATACAGGTCACATGCTGGAAATGGTGGTTATTATCCAACAGGAGCGACTGTATTATGGCAAATACAATCCTTCCCAAAAGATCACAGTGAATTCACATTAATTTTTATTTTGTTGAAAAAATGGAACCCATAGGCAATAGCAAATACAATACTGTCACTATAGATACTCAGCAACAACCCTTCCATCATGCTCTTCCCAGTCCAGGCATGAGACTCTTCCTTTCATTTTGATTAAACTTTGCAAGAACTTGAAGGCTTCAGTAGCTCATGCAGGCTAGGGAATGACCACAGTAAAGCTCACAAGAGACATCTATAACATGAAGAACAAATGTTAACAGCATGACAAAACTTACTGTTCGTCTCCAAACTGATCTTGTGGGAAAGACTTGTGGAACTTGAAGGATCCAAACCCATCACCTCAAAATTTGTATTAGGAAGCAGTGAGAATATGACTTGGCCTTCACAGAGATGTGCAGGCTAAACGGCATTTAGTTTATGCTCCTAACATCTCAGATAGTTCTGAGTAGATAGAGAATTTATAATTTAGCTCACTTTTAAGCCACAATTAATTTGTGACAGCAGTTGGAGTTTGTGGATAATTTTTGCTTCCTTATTGTTTTGCAAAAATTATTAAATAGGAGTTAATCAGTTAATCATACTCTCTGATCTTTTCTTCAGTGAATTTGCATTTCTTTTCAAGTGTAGTCGGGTATGCAGTTGGGAAAAGATCTGTAGGACACCAGTGTTGTTCTGGTGGTTGATCTTTTACCAGCAAGTGGTGAGATTTTCCTGCTCAGAGAATCCACCTGCCTATGCAAAAAATCTGTGTTAAAAGATCTTGGTGTGAGATTAACAAGGATTCATTACCTTTTTTTGTAGATTATATCAAGATAATGCAAGAAAAAAAACTTCAAGAAGGCATGAGATAAAAGCCAAGAGCTTAAATATGTGACCTTAGCCCAACTTGGGGAACAATGAACATCTCCAGTTGTCTTCTGCAGCTTTTAAAATTAAGTAGTTTATTTATATACTTTAACACGAATTTCAACAGCTTTAAGCTTCTGTTATAGAAATTTGCCATAGAATCCAATTCAAGAGGCAATTTAACTTTATTAATGTGGGAGGAAATGTGAGCATAATGTGAGCTATTTTTTAACCTTAACTGCCATTCCTGCTATTGCAAGAAAGTGCCTTACACCTATCTGGAAAGCCATTATTAGCAAACTGAATAATTTATCACTTCCAATTTACAAGAAATTAGCCCTGCCTAAGACTAAAACCAGAAGTCATTTAAAAAATAATAATTCAAAAACTTATGTCAGGTCCCTAATTTGAGGAACGGTAGGAGTGTCCTAATGTGCGGTTCAGAGAGCATTATTTTAACACCAGAATCAACTTTTCCTGTCAATAAAAGCAGGTGACTGTGCTTTGCTACTACCTTATGGGCACCCTTACATGTGTTTCAACTCAATTTTTACAAGTGGATAAAAGTGAGAAATCGTGAAATGGAAATCTCTGTGCTTCACCTTTTTAATGCTGTTTAGAGACACCCTCTACTATTCAAACAGAGTTAATACTTAGATTTTATCTTTAAAATGAACTCTGCAGTATTTGAAGTGTATGATTTTTGAATTAAATACTCTTACATTTAACTAACTACAGGTAGTTATGGGATCTGTCTTTAAGTTGTATTGAAAGAATAGCCTGACTTGGAAAAAAGGGGAAATCAGATGCCTCATTATTCATAAATAAATAAATATGGCAAAAGGGCAAAGTTCGTGGGGTAATCCAAGGTTAATTCCTGTCAAGTGAAATTGCACTGAGTAGAACTTATTTTTGGATTCCCTTTCTACCTACATAGCTATCCACTGTGCAAAGTCTGTGTTAAATGCTGCCGAGGCTGGCAGTAGTGTTTGCTGTCGCTTTTATGTTGTGTAAACAAAGGCTCATCAGTGAAGAAGCAGTCTAACAGTTTTTAATATCTACTGAGGTATCGGCTCCACTTTAAAAAGAATTGTAATTAAAAATTTATGAGGTATTGGAAATGTTTAGAATCTGAATTGCACAGCGAAAAGAATGTGTCTCTGTGTCTACGTAAATATTATACACATGATGGATGGATCGTCAGGCTGTATTTACTAAGGTGACTGTTTCTGTGTAAATTCCATTGCTAATTAGAGGTTTGTTTTGGAGAACAAGACACAAAGCCAATCAGTTTGATGAGCTGAGAGATTAGGAGCTGAGCTCTCTAGCTGTCTTTGACTTCAATCAAGAAATACTTGTGTTTAAACAAATGAAAACATTAGCAAACTTTAGTCAGTGACGATTTTCAGTGACACTGCAGTGCTGGATTTACTGTTCCTGGATTCCTTCCTGCACATTTCTGGTGGCCTGCAGGGAGCAGGCAAAGGTACTGTCCTGCGAGAGGTAATTAAAATTCTTCCCCATCTGCAAAAACTTTCTTGTTTTTCCCCTTTCCCTTCCACTGCTCTGCAGCCCAAGGTGACTCCACCACAGGTACTCCCAGGAATGCACAAATCTCTGGTATGAGGCTCCATCAGCCTGAAGATAATGTTTGTACAGCTCATCTTGAGCTGCCCACAAAGCCACTGTTTTCTCCCCTTTTTTTTTTTCAGCTTTCCTCATGTGTAAAAGTAAGAAAAAACCCTGACTGGTATCTCATGCACAATAAAACCAAGCAAACTTTTTCTTTTTCTTTTTCTTTTTCTTTTTCTTTTTCTTTTTTTTTCTTTTTCTTTTTCTTTTTCTTTTTCTTTTTCTTTTTCTTTTTCTTTTTCTTTTTCTTTTTCTTTTTCTTTTTCTTTTTCTTTTTCTTTTTCTTTTTCTCTTTCTTTTTCTCTTTCTCTTTCTCTCTCTCTTTCTCTCTCTCTTTCTCTTTCTCTTTCTTTTTTTCCTTAGAGTCTTTTGTAAATGCTACAAAAGAACATAAAAAATAGGTATTACTGCTGTAGGATTTTTGATAAAATTCAGGAACTATAGCAGATTGGAAGTTGTTCTGACAAAGAATGACTGTAAACAAGCTAATTACAAAATATACCTAGGTTATTTAGGTCATCATATAGAGTTGACCAGGTGATTTTGGGGGAAGACTTTATATTATAACATTTCCAAAGCACTCTATGATGTCTGTAAGCTGGTGACACAAACAACATATAGTATTGAATTAATTGCCATGGCAATGAAGCCACAAATGCAAGACCCTACAGGAAAAAAAACCCAAATTTCAAATCCCAAAGCAGCTGACTAACATGTAGGCTAAGAACTTCCCAATGAGGTTGGGGGTTTTATTTGTAGAATCATAGAATCATGTAATTGTTAAGGTTGGAAAAGACCTTTAAGATCACCAACCATCAACATAGCACCATGTTCACCATTGCACCATGTCTCCAGTGCCAAATCCAGATGTTTTTTGAAAACTTTTAGGGATGGTAACTCCATCACTTCCCTGGGCAGTCTGTTCCAGTGCTTTACAACACATCCCATGGAAAAAAATTCTTGATAACTAAACCTCCCTTGGCACAACTTGAGCCCATTTCCTCTCGTCCTGTCACTTGTTACCTGGGAAATGAGACTGAGCCCCACCTCACTGCAGCCTCCTTTCATGTAGGTGTAGAGAGTGATAAGGTTCCCCCGAGCCTCCTTTTCTTCCAGGCTAAAGAACCCCAGCTCCCTCAGCTGCTCCTCCTAAGACCTGTGCTCCAGACCCTCTACAAGCTCTGTTGCTCTTCTTTCTCTGGACTCGCTCCAGAGCCTCAATGTCTTTCTTGTAGTGTGGGGTCCAGAAGTAAATACATCTATCTTTTGCTTCATGGGCAAGTCAGATGCCCTATTAATTCATAAATAAATAAATATGGGCAAAAGGACAAAGTTTATGGGGCAATCTTATTTTAAGTATTGAGGTTTTTGCACTGGTTCAGTTTTCAGACACTGATAATTTGTTTGTGACGACACTGTGCTTAGTGCATTGTGTTCTTACAAGATATTTAATTGGGTTCTTCATCAATTTTTTAGTACTAATACACAAATACATATATTAAAAATAGAGAAATACTTAAAACATATTAAAGAGGAAATGCTTGTAATAAAACATAGTGATTTAAACCAAGTTATATAAACTACTGTTAATCAATTTAATGTAGCTTCACTATCAAGACCTGCGAAAATCTTGCTACATAATGAAAGCTTCAGTAAGTTCCAAATGTTCCTGATTTCATTCCGCAGCATTTAAGGCAGCCACAGGATGGCACTGTAAAACTGCAAGTCAGAGCCTCGAACTCCTTCCCTGCTAACACCCACTTCAATGTGCTAATTGAAATCAATGCAACCAGTAGTCACAAAGCAGATCCCACCAGCTTACTCTTTAATGGCAATTTTTTTTCCCGTTTTCCACACCTTTCTCAAAGCAAATCAGCACCCCCAGGTCCAGGGTCTCGCAGACCCTACTGCTGCTGCTGCAGGCAGAGTCCTTGTGCTGGTAGGTACCTGGCAAGAGGCTGGACAGTTCTGGGTGCTTCAGGCAGGCAGAACACCCCCCTGATGGAAAAAAACCCATGAGACAGGCTGTCTGTAGGGGAGTTTTTCTACTCCTAAACAGTTTAACATCACCTTATTTCATAAAGCATGAGTTTTATGCATTTATTTTTCACCTGCCTGACGTAACTTATTATCTGTGTGAATGTCCTCATCATGCATATAGTCCCCAAAGGTTGGCAGTATCAGGTTTATTTCACACACTGTTCCCCTGATAGTATTTCTACAAGAAGCAGAGTCCAGAAAAGGTTGCAAAAGTGTGGTTGGGGAGGGATGTAGGTGCTGGACCTGATGTGCAAGGTTGAAAATTATTTTGAGTACAATGGCTACCTCTTGGCTGTAGCATTTCACTACATTTAAGGGCATGTTTTCTATCTTTTGCTTTGTCTGAATGCCATATTAGCCTCATGCCTTTGAAAAATAACTTTCATGGAGCCATTTATTCCTTAAAATTTTCTGATATTGGGCTCCTCCTGAGCTACCTTATTTGCATTTGAAAAGCAGGACACCTTCAAAGTTCATGGGTTTAATTGCTTTGCCAAGGTAATGGGTTTAACTTTTATATATTTTGTGTAATATGGTGTCATATTGACAAAATAATAAATTCCACATCCCATCCTGACGCAAATCTCTCATTAAAGTCAGTTTGAACTTTACCACCACCAAAAAAAAAAAAAATTGAATAACTGAGCCTGGAATTTGGAATTACCATATGCCAGACTTTGCAGCAGCAACAGCAACAAAACCAATAAAATCCAAAGAATTTGCTTGAGATCAAATCTTTTGCTAGCAGTAAATAATTAATAGGCAATTGTTACTAGAAAAAAAATATTATCCAGGGAAGCTAATAGCTGTTCAGTTTAAATTCTTTTTTTTCCTCTAATACATATTTTAAAACACTTGTCTTTAAAATAAAGTTAATTTTTGTGCCCATGTGAATTGGTTACACATTGTGACAGAGCCTTTCCAAGAATATCTGAAACATAACAGCTATCATGACAATTTTCAATAAATCATTTCTGGCTGGGAGTCTCAGAGGAAGAGAAACTAAATGATGATTGAATTATCCTTCTATCTCTAAAAGCAATCTTTCTGAATCAGGACTGAGGCACTGTGAGGAAATAGGTTTGGAGCACTAATATTTCTGCTATCATGATTCCCCCTGTTCTCTGAAGAGCCAATGTACCGAATTTCTACTTTATAGTTGGGATTTCAGAGAGCAGAATTATAAAATGGCCAGTGACTCGATGAAGGGATTGGGGCACAGGATGGTGGTAGCGATACACCACCTGAGTTCGTCTTGCAGAAATGCTGGAGGGACAGGAATGCACCTGGTTTTGTACCACAGGCAGTGTGACCTGCACACAGGGCACATAAACTGGGAGTTACAGGCTAATACAAGGCTAATACCTCCAAAATAAAAGCTCTGGATCACAACAAGTACCCAATGGCTCTGCCCCAGCGTCCCGACCACGTCTGTGCCACTGGGCAGAGCGTGTCTGTGCTGCCTGCTCTCTCTCTGGCCAGGCTTTGCCATCTTCACCTCCAGAGCCAGAGGAGAAAGAGCCTTCTGTAATCAGGCTGTGATTTAAAGGCAGGCTAGATGCTGCTTGTGGAGCAGTGTGCCCCTCTCTGGCCAGGGCTGAACACTTTTCAGCCACAGAAAGATGAATGTCTTATTTCTGTGGCATCTCCTGTTCTGCAAACGGCAAAGTAAGCACGTGCCATGGCTTTTTAGCTTTTCCAGAAAAGCTGTGAGGCCGTGCTTCCTAGGCAGTCCCAATCCTTCAAGAAGATCAAGTAACACAGTCAGAGCCAGTGGTGGGCAATGCTGTAAGCCACGTAGGAATATTAAAGATTTCAATTTCAAAATCTCTCTGAATAAGAGATATTCTGACAAAATGCCACAATATTACAAGAGACTTCAAATCTTATTTTTTATAATCTGAATACAAGCACAATTTTAGTATCTTTTCCTGAAAACAAGCAATATTTTAATAGTTTCATCACATCATCAGTTGAGAAAATCAATCCTGAATTGTACATATATTTTGATATATTTAGGCACCTATTCTTATATAATTGATGAAGTATTTCAATGACTCCTTTGCGCTCTACTAGGATGCTCAGTGGTTTAGAGAGAAGAAATCTCACAAGGAATCTTGCAATTGCAAGCCTTACACAAAGCCTGGCTCCTATGCTCCAGTGTCCCCTGCATGTTCCTTAAAAGTCTTTGAAGTAATACCTTAAATATTTATACAGCTATTTGTTTTCCTAGCTTCTGTCAGGAACTAATGGGCTTTCTATTAATAAATTATATGATGTACATTTAATAATTTTGGCACTGTGTGCAAATCTCTGTTCAATGAAGATCTAGAGACTTGCACAGATGTGTCTTATGTCATGTGTCTTACCTGCCACGACAGCTGAACAAATTCAATGGATGTTGTACAGTTATTTGCTGCTAAAATGCCAATAGGGAGTTTAAATTAAAGGAAATTAGCTGTTCAGGCATAGTTTTCCATTAATTAGTAGACAGAGCTCTTTCTAACTTCAGAAATAAGGAAGAGATGCAGAGATCCGATTGCAAGAGTCTATAAGAAAGCTCCCCCATTTTTGACTTTGAGATAAGTGTGAATGTTTAAGATGCAAAGCCAGAGGGTCACATTCCAGCTAAAAACGTACAGGTGTGACTTCCAAAATAAACAACATTGACTGATATTGATTCTGAATTTGGCGAGTAGTTTAGAAAATTTTTTTGTCTGGTTATGCCACAGAATATAAAACAGCTTCACCTAGTCACAATTATCTAAATGCAATAGATTGCATAAAAATGTTATTTTTACATAAACAAAATATACATAGAACATAGAATAATGTTAATATAATTTTAATAATTATGTTGGAAATAGATATGTCTATACCATATGAAAATAATGGCCACCTGTAAAGAGATAAAGGTTTAGTTAAGCAGGTCCTGCCTTTCATAAACTTCTGCTGGCTGGGCCTGATCCCTGCTTGGCCTGTGTATGCCACATGACGCCACTCAAATATACTGCTCCGTGTTTTTCCCTGGCACTGAGGTCAGACTGACAGGCTTGTACTTTTCCAGATCCTCCTTCCAGCCTGTCTTGTAGATGGGCTTACCTCTTGTCAGTGGGGATCTCCCCAGAATAGAGGAATTTATGTTGCATGTGCTCTTTATGTCTGAAACAAAGCTCATCTGTCAGCACTTGTGTTAGAAGACCCCAAATTGCCTAAATGTCTCAGGAAGTAAGTTTTCATCAGGGGTCACCCTTGCTTTCTGGTCAGCACGGACCAGGAACTGGAGCTCTGCTGTTTGAAGTGTGGTGATGCCAAAGCTGACACCTCAGCCCCGCTGTGCAGTGGAAACTGTGCTCACTGGTGTCTTGAGAGGGATTCGCTGTGGTGCACATAAGGGGAAGGCTGGGGGTTAGTGCTGTAGTGTCTTGTCTAATTCTATTTTTTTTTTTTTTTTTAAAGATCGGTAGTAAAGCTTAACACTTCCTACAAGCTGTACATACCATAGTGTAAGAAATATAGACCTGTTTGCACCAGAGAGTACAACTGCAGCTCCAGAAGCTGGTTAGGAAAAACTGCATCTGTAGCACTGCTGGTCACTGCTGGTCCATTCTCTGGTAAAAACATCAAAGGTGTTGGCTAGGCTGTCCTAATAAGAGCAAAGTGGGAAAAAAGTTTGCCAGGCAGTGAAATAAGAGAAAGACTGTTGGTCTATCACAGCTGATGTTCTCACAAATCAGTGGTGCAGAGCTGTGCTTGCTACATAGAAATAGAATCTCTTACGAAATCAGTTAACATTTTTGCAGCAGATGTTATATGCTGCACATGACAACTCAAGATGACAGTCTCCTTAAATGCTTTTCAGTGATTGCCTGGATAGTTCAATAAGTTATCTGGATACCACTTCTGCAAGGATACATTATGGCTGTAAACTGCTGCTAAAGGAGAATTCACCATAATTTATGACTTCTACCTTTACAGCAGCTTTTTTTTTCTTTCAAAGCACTTCTTTGAAAACTAATAAAGCATGTAAGCATTATAGTAATAGCTAGTATTTGTTTAAGAGATTTGCAGGATACAGTTTGAGTTGACACACATAATGTCTCTAACTAGTCAATTATTATCCTTCCCAGGAGATTGATCCAGCAGCAATTATCAATATTAAGACAACACACCATGTCCAGTGCTTTCCATTTTACCCGAGTCCATATTTGTACACATTGTTTTGCTAATTAGAAACAGAAGAAATTCTTTTGGCATTTGAGTCTTTCTGTATGAGGCCTGGCTGGTGCACACTCCTTTCAGCCCTGTCTCCAGCACGAAGTGCCTCAGAGGAAGGAAGTGTACATCAAATTGGCAGCTCCTTAGGTTGTCCTCCAGCTCACAGTTTCCTAATCCTCAGCATCCACAGCCTGGCTCAGTCCCTGGGGCCTGAGATGTATTCTAGGCTTTGATAAGAACCAACAGGTGAAATCCTCCCCCGCAAAAACCTGCATAATTCTCAAGTCTGTATGTTGCTCTATCCAAATCCGTGCCCCCTTTTTTTTCCGTGCCTACCTGTGTGCTTCTCTCTTCCTGCACTTCTCACAGGGTTAGCAATTTACAACAGCTTTGAGCAGCAAAACCCAACTCTTCCTGTTTAAATGCTGATTCAGAGTAATTATTGCTCTTGTGTGAGCGTAATTTAAGGGATAATCATGCAGCTTGCTGCTGCTTACATTCACCTTTTCCCTCTTGTTTAGGAAGCAGGCTTGTTCAGCACAAACATTCATACAACTCATATAGGAGAGGGCATATCCTTGACTTATCATCATCTGTGATTCTTTTCACTTGACAGGTTGAAAAATGCGTACACCTATTTTCTCTGATGGTTCCCTTATCACTGTGGGCCTTCCTGAGGCTAAATCTGCTCAACCATTCAATTTTGATTCTGGAAGCAATGTTAAGGCCATTAGCTGTGTCCACATAAGGATGCTGTTATAAAACTTGACATGGTTATTAATCATAAATTCAGTAGACATTCTGCTTCAATCTTTCTGGGGTCTGCCTATGCTTCATTTATGATGTAAAGTGAGGGTTTAGGGGGAAGGTGGTGTATTTTTAGATCAGTATTTATGTCAGGTAGCAGACAGTGTTCGGTATTTCCATATCACTTTCCACCCAAGGAAATGCACGTAGCTCTTTCCCACTTGTATTGCACACAGTTTGCTCCAGAATGAGAGAGTGAAAAAGTGCAGTTAGAGAAGTTCAAGAACAGGTGGCTGCAGACAAATGTTCACTCTGCCTTGTCAGTGGGGGAGTAGCACCATCCCTTTGCCCCCATATATTACCATTTATTACTTCTGTATCAAGATACCATCATTTAAGGGGGAGGTAAAACCATCATATTAGAATCACTTTTCTTGCTGCTCAATTCCACTAGTGGCTTTTAAAGTGAAGCTGCCAAAATCTATATTCCTGAAATGTTACTTGTCTAAACCCATAGAACACCGGTGGTTTCCAGACTGCTAGTTAAATAAATCTCACAACAATAATTTTTGGATTGCCAAACTAACTCAATTAAGACATTTGTAACACATTGTATATTCAGCCTGGACTCATGAAATGGCTTAGCAAAGATCATTAGCCTTGGAAAACTAGAATGGATTTCCATGGAAGAGGGAAGGAAATAGACTGTAACCTTCTGCTAGCATCTGCCAGCACATTGCTCTGAGCCCACCAGCCCAGGTCATGTCTGCACTCAGCCTTGACTACAGATAAGATTCCTTGTCCCTTGGAAAACAACTGTCTGCAACTCTGTTATAATTGCATTTTCCTCTAATTGCCTACATTTGTTCAAATCCAATAAACTAAAAGTGAAATGCAGTGAGGCAGAAAATGTGGAGATCAGCACCAAAGATAATATGAATGCAGTGGCCTGTGAACCGAGGCTCCTGAATTTTGCACGTGTAGGGGAGTTGAAGACAGCAGAAGAAGAGGTCAGATTTAAGACCACAATATGGGAAGAGACAATATGTGTCACCATGTCTAGTCTCCAGTCTCACAGGCAACCATATCATAGAACTACTTTCATCAGTTCGTTGAGTTCTGCGTGTAGTAAATGTTAATGACCAATGCACAGGCTGATACTGTTGTTTCAAATCCTCTGCAAATATTGCTTGTCATCTTCCCTGGTCCAGGAAGATATGATTAAAAATAAAATACCCCAGCTTCTTGCCCTGCTCTCCCCAATCCAACCTCCTATTTTAATTACATTTTAAAATGCCATTTGCATTCCTTTTGAGCCACACATAATTTTCCAACTTTTTGAAAAAACTTGCCTTGTTGTTAGCTGACCTGGCCACACATCAGAGCATCAGTGTTCCCCTTCCACTTACCTGCATGGCTGCCAAAAGTGCTGTCATTCCACCTCAGGTGGAATCATTAACTACAATATCCTGTCTTCTCACAGTCCAATAAGTGCTGAAACCCTGTGGCTGAACACCACAATTAATCTCTTCTGATGTTCAAGTACAGAATAGATTCGTGTTTGATTCTCTCTGTTGGGAAGTTGCTCATTAGAGGTTGTAATATAAGAGAGATTACAATTATGGGTGGGCCTTTCTTTTCCTTTTTCCTTTTGCCTGTACTTGGGCTTGAAGATCATATTTTTCCCTTTGATTTGCTCTGTTTTATTACTTTTAAGTTAGTTTTTTTATGCAAGTTGCTTTTCATGTGCTTTTTTCACCTACCGAGCTGTATCTTCTGCCTCCAGGCTGTGCTCTGTGTGATGCCCTCAGCTCCCCTTACCTGCAACTTGGCTCAGATCTCACCAGCTTTTGTTTGACCATACAGTGACCTGTATTATTTCATAGCATTTCAAATATCGCTGTCATACTAATAATGCCTAGATGCATTGCTTTACTGATTGCTTGAGAAATTTTATTTGTTCACTAAAGCCCTTTGAGCTAAGCATTCAATATGTTTCCTTAAATTAGAGCTTGGAAATTTAAAAGTCAAGCTATTAATTGTCAGCATTGAGTCTTCAAATGTCTAGAGGGATGTCTGCTCTTTCATTTGATATTGTCTCTGAAAAATCCCAAACTGAGACACTGGTATGTGTTTTAGGGAGTTTTAACTAGATTCTGTTCTATCATTTATCAGGCATATGAAGGTAAATGCAGCGTTTCTTCTCATATCAGTAAAATTTGTGTAAGAGTCATGGATCTGGGATTAAGGCTCCACAACAGCTTTGATTGAATTATTTCCTAAATTCTTTTTTGTAATCATTATTGTAACGGACTCTGGATGGAAATACCTAAACCCCTTCACACTGGGTCCCATTGATTTGCAGTACTGATTTACCAAATTTCATGAGGACTGAGATTAAAAGGGCTTGTGCTTTCAACTGGAGAAGCATGCATTTATTCTATACACTAAATCAGGCACAAAGGCCTGGATCACTTAGTGTTTCACAGTATTTCTAAAGTAAGTTTTCCACTTCCCTCTGGCTTTTTCCAGCATTTTCAGATACACCTAAACGATTAGAATAAAAATGAGAGGTATTGGTACAGCAGCAATGGATTTTGCAATAGATAACGTTGAGTCACCTGGTCATTACTGTGGCATGCAAACTCTCATGGAGCCAGAACAGACACATTGACATTAACTATGCCTGGAGAGAACTGCTGATTTTAAAAATTCTGTTAAAATCAGCATGTGGGCAGATTGAGCAAAGAGAATCTTAAAGACTGTTACCAGATAATGCTGAACTAATGGACTTGCTTAAGTCCCATCTGTCTCTGAACTACAGGTACCACAAGTAGGACCCCATGGAAATTCCTCTCTCCTCTTGGGACCCTCAGGCTTTTCTCTGCCTTCTGTTTCCAGAAGAGAGGTGGTATTTTTAGATTCCTGAAAACTAGGCAACTACAACAACCCGTTAAATGTAGAATACTAAAACAGTCTTTGGAGGAGGGACTGGGAGTTTTGCCAGAAGCCCATGGAGTCATGCTTATTTTTGGACTTTCCACACACGTGGATGTTTAAGAAAACCCTGCTAATCTTGAGCAACAGCTTTACAAGAGGTGGGGATATTCCCCTCATTCCAGAGTGAAATATAACTCCCGGGCACAAGATGCTTCAGAAAGCTGGGTGTTGTACACCACAGGCTGCTGGACTGGATCTGCCCCAGGCACAGAAACAAGTCTGGAAGGACTTGAGGGGAGAGGGACAGAGGGAGGGAGGGACAGAGGAAGGGAGGGAGGAANAGGAAGGAAGGAAGGAATTGATGTGTTCTGCCTGAAGGCCAGCCATGTAGGCATGAGATGGACACTTAGATGATCTAACTGCTTCTGTGAGACAGGCCAAGAAACATCTCATACTATATCAGATTAGATTTAGGCAAGCATTTATCAGGCTCTCTTTTCTACTTCCCAAGAATTGCCGTTTTCTTATTATGCATCCAAAATGTAGGAAAATGACCTTCAAGAGCTCTGTGAAAAAGAGTACCTGTGGCAGAGGTCATGTGGCAGCAGTTATAGCAAAAGTACTTCATCTAATTTGAACAATCTGCTCCAAAATTTTTTCAAATTTATTCAGAAAGCCACAGCCTTTGAGTAGCATTTAGCAAACATCCATATTGCTACCAGACAGGTATAGGCTGTATTTACAGAAATTTATGAATGTAGATGTGACTGCTCATAAATGTAGTGATGAAAAATAGAGCAGTGCATGCTTTCTATATTGCAATGGTATCCTCCATGTAATGACTTCAGATACATTTGTAACTGGTGTCAAATCTGTCACCACACTAGCCGTAAGAGGAGGAGAAGGCTGAGTCATGGAGGCTGTGTACAGATGGCTCAATAAAGCAGGACAGAGCCCTCTGTGCAGTCCTGCAGGGTGGTGGTGTGCCCTAGGGCATATCTGTGTGCTACACACCCCTTTTCCTGCAGAGGAGTGGAAAAGCACCTACGGGAAGCAAGTTTTGGTGGTGCCAGGGAGAACTGTCATGGGCACCAGATGAAACAGAGCCCCAGAGAAGATGGATGAGGGCACAGTGCAGGATCACGGGTTACCTCTGTTTAATATAGACAGACAGACCAGCTGTACGGCTTGTGTACACACAGGGAAATTGTGGCAGAAGTAGGAGGCGGCAAACCAGTCATTCATGTATTTTCTGGAATCTCAAAATACTATGGCAAATTTGCAAAAAAGGAATAAAACTTCCTGTAATTCCATGTCGTATAGGAATTGCTGCTATCCCTGACTACCAGGAGGAAGAGCCTGTCATTTCCAGGCTACATACACTTACAACCCCAAATCTCCCTTTTTTTTAATTTCATGCTATGTTTAGTTCAAGCTTGTCTTCTGTCAAGAGGTCTGCAGAAAAATGAGCCCCTGCACAGGCATTCATTCACCTCCAGGTCCAATTCTTCATGGGTCAGGCAATCCAGCAGCTCCACATGGGACCTTAATGAAACCTTCCAAGAAAGCTCCAGGGACAAACAGTCATTAAAAGCTGTTAACAGCACCATAATTAAAAACAAATTAACAGGAAATCTGAAATTGCCTTAAGAATTGTTTCTGTCTTGTGTCACATCTCATAAATCTCAAATTACTATTAAAATTTGACTTAGTATTTCAGAATAGCTGCAAGATCAACAAACCACTACAAAGTAGTTAAAAACCTACAAAATTTGCTTCCTTACCACTGACCAGAGGATTTCTCTGACAGTCTGAATGGCATTGATGCTTTTAAAACCCTTTATTTACTTCAGAGGAAAGAAGTAGCAAAAGAAAAGTTGGTTCAGTGGCTGCAGCTGTATTTATAATGAATATTTCTCCAGCATGACTGTTGTTTTCTCTTGAACTTGAAACAAGTTAACCCTTTTTAGCCAAATCATCCTTCCTGTCACAGGAAGGGTTAGGTAGTTTCTGTATCCTCATTTAAACGGGTGTTTCTATTATAAGACCTAGGTAATGAATGAAATGAAAATTTCTTCCAAAAGAGTGTGGGTTGAATTTCCCAGCATTTTAGAAACGGTTATGCTTAAAGATTTAAATAATATCTTCTTATATTAATACATTTGTAAAAATATTGAGACAGAGGAACTATATAAGGTTTTGCCTCCATAGAGAACACAAAACTCGTTTCAAAATCAATTATGAACCTATACATATATGATAATGAAACTATAGTTATTTATTGTAAGCTCAGCAGTTTAAAAGACAATGACAGGACTGGTTTTGCAGCAAAACAAAATTTAAACTCAGTGTGTCAAAATAGCTATGGTTTCATTAAAAGCCTGATGCTATCAGATATTTCATTAAAAGCTCAAGTCCTATGGAAAAGCTCAACTTTTACTTAAAACCAATGCAATTGGTTTTATGGCAAATCCTGCCTGGATGCAGAAAAAAGCTAGAAAATGTTTCCCAAGTGCATTTTACAGACTCAAAACCTGAAGACAAATAAAAGATCCCATAGATAATAGACTTTAAAATTCCAGGTCTTTTGTGAACTCATCTTCAGATTTTTTTAGGGCTGACAATCCTGATTCCTTAGGAAAAAAAATTCTAATCATTTTCATTGTCAAAGAATGTCAGAAAATATAGCTTGTCATTTTTGTCAGCTTACCAGTTTTTTATCATTGCTAATAGTGCAGTTTCTTTTATTATATTGGTTAGACTACAAAGTTCTTAGAACAAGTTTTGGGTTATTTTTTTTCCCTTGCACACTAACATTTTTGTTTAGTCTACAAAGTGATTATCAAGTACACAGTGTCATCTACAGCCCACCAATTTTGGCTTCCAAACCTGCATACATGAAATTCATTTCTGCTTTCTGCCAGGCTGTGGGGACACAGGTCACTGCTGCCTTAGAGCATTCCAAATAATGTATCCATCCTCACAGCCCGGCACAGCATGGGCCAGGGCAGGACAGCAGGCAACACAGAGAAAAGGGAACTGAAAAGTATTTGAACAAAGCCAGTCCAGGACACCAGGAGACAAGGGACTATTTTCATACAGAATTTTAGTTCCTGAGATGTCCAGATGAGGCCACTGTGGTTTTATTATCTCGATTTCAAGAAAAAATTTTATTTGGTTACCTCAGAGTTTCCCATCTCCACAACTGCAAGCATGCTCAATAGCCTGTTTTTCTGTTGGAGAACAAAGAATAGGAAATGGTTTGTCTTTTTTTTTTCTTTTTTCCACACAGCGGTTATGATACTCACAGAGGCAGGAAGGGAACTGGACAATGAGAGCTGCAGATGTGGAATTTCTTTTTTAAATCCCCTTTGCTGCTGCTTGATGTCTGGCAGGCAGTGGAGATACAGCAGTGCAATAGCAGGAGATGCTGTGAGGCTGAAGCAGAGCAAACATTTTCCTTTGACAGAGATCCCCCAGTGAAGCTTTTCAGCAACAGCCCAGCCCAGACTCTGCTGGGCTGCATCACAGGCTTAGTTTCAAATGGACAGTGTGATGCAAAGCCAGGGCAGGGTACAGAGCACTTTGGCTGAGTCACGCTGTTAGGAAACGAGGATTTCTGTGGTGAGAAGCCGCAGCAGGCACTGCCAAGTCCCCAGGCAGTGAAATCCAGTGTGTTTTGGAGATGGGAACAACGTTCTCATCCAAAAATATCTGGCCAGCCATGGCGGGAAGGCAGTGGCTACAGGGAGACTGTGCTTCCTTTGTGTTTTGTTTTCATTTGTTACTAAAAGTGACCTGTGGAAGAAAGAGCTCTGAGGTGACCATGGGGCCATGGTCACAGGTGGGAGCCCAGCTACGGGGAGCAAAGAAGGTCTCTGGCACATTCTGACAGATTCTCTGCAGCAGATTCCTCATTTCAGCAGTGAGACTAAAAGAAGGGAAATGCCTAATTTTACAACTGCTCTCCAAAAAGCCTTTTTCTTCCCTTTGCGTTTGCCCTGCAGAAGCGAAATGCCGTGTTTAAATCCATGGATGGTCTCTGATAATAACTGCATTTTTAACAGCAGCTGGGCAGACAACCCAAAGGCAGAGCTCACAAGAGGCTCATGCTTTCGCTCCTCCACCCACTTGGGATGAAGGGCCACATTTTAGGGCCCCATCATGCAAGGCCCAGTCTTGTCCAAGCCACTGGGTTTCCTCTTCCCCCTGAGCATCTCCTCTGCCACTCTGGGCAGCATGTGGGGATGATGTTTAACAAGAACATTGAGTCAGAGCTTACAGCTGCAATGGCAATTAGTATAACATTTGTTTGTAAACTGACAAATACTGGCAAAAAGTGCTTGTGAGGGAGGGATCTGTGACTCACAGGCTGCCAACTCACTCTAACCAGATACAACTGCCCTCAGCCTTTTTCAGGCTCACCCAGGCACTCCAGGGAATGCAATATTCCAGCCTCAGCACCAGTTGGTTTTATGCCATGCAGCCCAAAATATATACACGTTTTAGTTGTGCTAAAATATATACACGCTTTAGTTGGCTGACTCAGCTCACCACTGTCTTGCACTGCTCCCCGTGATGCCTTGAGAGGCTACCCAGAAACAGAGACTAGACAGGAATAAGGGAATAAAGGTAGGTATTTATTTGAAAGGCCTTCAGAGGTGCACCGTGGGACGCCAAGGGCTCCAAGCTGGACCCCAAGATGGATGACAAGTCACGAGTTCCCCACACTTTTATAGGTTTGGTCCATTTGCATATCAGCATAAATCTGCCAATTAAAACTTTAGCTACTGATGTAATTTCCCCCCAGCTCACCCCCCCTTTAGAGGCTTTGGCCCAGGACAGCCTGGGTGTCCTTGGAGAGCAGGCCCAGAGAGGAGTTGTTATGACCAGAGAGCTGAAGTTAGCAGGCTACAAGAAACTTCAGTGTTACACATTAGGCAATACAGGATTCGGAAATATAAGAGTTAAAAGCTAAGGCATCACCTGTGGTCCTGACTGCTCTCCTGGTGCAGGACCCCACTTAGACACAACTGCAGGAATGCCCCCTCTCTGCCCTCTCTTCCCAAGCAGATGCTTGGTCCCTCTATGAGGGACCCTAAAGCTCAAAGGAGAGCCCTGACCCGAAGCTCAAAGGAGACTGAGTGGTGCTTGGCAGTAAGAAGGGACTGTGGGAATTGACTCCAAAGTGTTTGCTGGAGTGCTTCGACTTCCAGCTGCAGTTTTCTGCATAGCCCTTTAGGATCTGAGCTAACACAAGGTTTTAAGGTGAGGGTCTCTGAAATTAGATGGTAAGGGAGGGGAGGGTACACTCATCACCAAATCTCTCAGAAGGCTGCAACACATCTTCATCACCGTGGATTGAAGGGAGAGGAAAAGCCCTGAAAGTCTTGTACTATTCGTTGTTAATTTCACCTAGTTTAGATGATACCTGAAGTTTTTGCAGATCCTGTTTATGGTCCCTTTGAGTTTAAACTCACTGCATATGTACTCCTGTAGCAATACAATTTCCGTTCACCAGCAGAGCTCACTTCAGCTGTTGTTGGGTATTATTATACCTCAGTTCTTCTTTCCTCTTCCATTAGCCCCTCTATATTAGATCTAAATGTCACTTACAGTTCAAGCTATTTGACTGCTCGTCCCCCTGTACCCCAGAATAGCACCTGTCACCCCAGGAAGACATGGAAGTTCACAGGGAAAGGGACATCAAGAGGCTCCATTTTCTGGAGCACAAAAGAATCAGACCCCAAAAATCTGGTTGATAGATGTGAAAGTAGCACAGGACATTTCGGACAGAGTAATTTGGTTAGAACTGCGTGGTATGACTGCTCACGCTTGGTGCCGTGGGTAGCAAAAAATCATCCAAGTGGGCAGAGATACTACTGCAAAATGTCACTGCTGCAGTGAAGTTGGTACCCTTTTTGAGAGGAAAGAGGCCAATCCTCACCACAAAGGAGATATAAAAGCTAAAACTTTTGTGAACATAATTTTTTTTTAACTAAGCAGAAAACAAGGACTGACATAAAAAGTATTTATCAGTGTTTTTGCAGCATGCAGAATTTTCTGATAGACTGGTAACTACTTCAGAGAAATCAGGAATCAAAATAAAAGCGGTTATGAAAACATCCTTTAAATCTGAATTGAAATCATGGCTTCTTTGCTTGTTTTCTTCTTTAGCTTGTGTGTTTGTTTTTTTTTGAACTCACTTGTGCTAATTGTCCTGCAGCCATGGTATGTACCAGATTGCCAAGAAAGCTGACATGGTGAAGTTATATACAGCATCCTTGTGACCTTTTTGCAGTGAAGATACATATCTGTCCAATAAAGCCCAGGCCAAATGACAGTGACAGCTGTCTTGTGGCATTCAGTTTGAATTGAACAGGTTTGCTCACAAGTCAGGAGCAAGTGTTTCATTACAGACTGTGCACCAAGATCAACATAAGCCCCCAAAAGTGAAACTTTCCCTCAGCAGCTGTGGAAACTGTTCCGGTGGACTGAGATGCACTTCACAGGCTCCTCCTTGTCTCCTTGCTTTGACTTTCCCACCTCCTGCAGGCTGTCATCCTCTGTTAGCATTTGCATATTGCAAGGGAATAAAACCTCAGTTCTCTCAGGAGTGAACCAGAGTGTTATGGGAACTGAGCACTCGAAGAACGAGGAGCGAAGGAGCATGGTTTTCCTTAGGAAAGGCCCAAAGCTGCCTGCATGGGAAGACGCCCTTCTCGCAGGGAGAGAACCCAAGTCACTGCTGAAACGGGGACTGCGTTATGTCAGCTTGAGCCTCATAATGAAAGGGATGACCAGCACGCCTGACTTCCTGTGGGGACTGCACGAGGTGCAGAAGCTGAACCTTTCACGCAACCAGCTGGTGGTGATTCCTCCTTCTCTGGGCAAGCTGGACAGGCTGGTAGTGCTGAACTTGGGTGGCAACTGCCTCAAGTGTCTGCCTAAGGAGATCGGGCTGCTGAGGAACCTGAAGGTCTTGTTCGTCAATATGAATTGCCTGAAAGAAGTGCCAGCAGAGCTCAGCTTGTGCAGGAAGCTGGAGGTCCTGAGCCTCTCACACAACTGCATCTCACAACTGCCTTTGAGCTTCACCGACCTGACAAGTTTGAGGAAACTGAACCTCAGTAACAACCGCTTTGTGCAAATTCCCCTCTGCATTTTCGCCCTGAGAAGCTTAGACTTCTTGCACCTAGGGTCCAACAAGCTGGAAAACATTGCAGAGAGTATCCAGTATCTGGTCAACCTGCAAATCTTTATCGTAGAAAATAACAACATCCGCAGTCTGCCGCGGTCTCTGTGCTCCATCAGCACGCTGGAGCTGCTGAACGTTGATTACAACGCCATACAGAGCCTCCCGGACGACCTGTACCTGCTGCGCCGGCTGCGCCGCATCGCCTGGAACCCCATGGACAAAGGCCTCCACGTCGCCCACAACCCCTTGTCCCGGCCCCTGCCCGAGGTCGTCGAGGGGGGGCTGGATGTCCTCTTCAGCTACCTCAGGGACAAAAAGGAGCACAACTGAGCTTCAGCTGAGCTTGGGATTAAGCCTGTCATCAAGCCTCAATCGCATCGGAGAGCTTTCCTGCACAGGCATTTCCACTTCATAATGCTTGGATTTTGAAGGCTATGGATGGCTTTAGTAACAGCTGGAGGAAAGCAAGTAAAGTACGATGGTCTTGATTAAGTGTGTGAAGAGCAAACTTTCTGAAAATAGGCACCTCTGTAACCTTCACTGTTGTGGTACTTGGGGGTTTTTTTAGAAAAAAAGAACAACAAACTTGTGATTAAATATTTGCTCTTCATTTGACAGAAACAAATTAAAGCAGACTGCCAGATGTGCAGAAATGACAGCTATTAGGTTGGAGAAATATTAATATAAATTAGACTTTCTCTGACTCTCTCTGTGATTGCAGTTGCATTTCTACTCCTGCTCACTTCTTCATACACAGGTAAACCAAGACATAAACAAACACTGCTTTCTAAGTGAATCTCAAGGAAAATGTTTGCTTTGGGCAGTGAATATATCCTGAGCTATATTAGCTCACAGACAATATATTACTGGCCAGTTCAATAGCATTTGTTGTTTACCCCACAGCTGTGCTCTGACCTGTATAAATTACAGGTAGAGATTGCCAGAGATGAGGCTATTTCCCAGTTCTTTGGAAGTAGATCCCAAACTTCCCCAGAGCTCCTACTTCCCCCGGTGAGACAAGCAATCCTTCCGTGGAGCCTCCTAGGATGCTGAAAGCAGTGCATCACAGCCAGGAGCAGCATCTGCACAAAGCAGAGGAAGGACTGTGGCTTCTTCCCTCACACGAAGGATGGAGTTTGCTCATTGCCAGATGTACAACTGCTCTCCGTTCCCTTTCCTGTATCCCTGCAAACCCAGCTATGGAGTAACTTTACTCAGGAGGCAGTACATCTCCTAAAGGTGAAATATTTCTTTCAGGAAAAGCAGCATCAACCCAGTCATCACCTTAAGTAAGAGCTTAAAAAACAAATAGTTATTTCTGGGATTTTCAGTATCAGCCAGTAGCATAAAAGTCAGGTCTTATGTGATTTCTCATATTGATTGTCTGTGAATGTCCTTCATCAAAGTTTTATCTGGTAATAAAAAGGCAGTATGAAAGAGCTGTTAACAATTTATGCAACTTGGGTTTTTGTTCTCTCACACCAGTGTAAAACAGAAGCAGCTCTGTTGAAATCAGTTGAGATAAATGCTTGTAATGGCAGTGTAAGAGAGGAATGAGACTGTAATTCTTGAGCTAATTATGAGTATTCAAAGCCGTTTTCAAAGTGCTTCCTATGTCAAATCTCAGGAATCAATGACTACTTTCTAAAGCATAATTTGTTCAAAATTATGGAAGGCTATGAAAGACTGATCCTGCTTATAGTGAAAGTTAATGGACAACCCCTGGCTGAGGGAAAAGCTCCTCAGCAGAAGTAGGAGCAGCCTGATAACAGCAGACAATTATGCAATTCATAGGTACATGCAAGTAAACACAGCACCTTTGGCCACACTGACATTATTGGTGTGGTATTGAATGCTAGCAATGAGGAATCGCTGCTCACAGAGTGTTCCACCCTGGGTCTGCCTGCCCCCATACTTTATTGTGTTGGATTGTTTTGTGTATGATTTGTATCTTAATTGAGAATTTCAGTGTTAGGCCCAGAAATCACAGTCTCCAAATGTGCAGTCAAGGACACATCTTATGTTTCTAGCAAACACGAAACCTTTTTGAAGAGTATATTTGCTCAAGCATTAAGTAAACAGAGCAAGAATACAAATATTTTGTGGATTTTTTTACTCAATATATATTTCAAATGCAAAGATATTTTATGTGTAGCTTTATATGTATTTATTTCACCCATGCAAAATTCCAAGTTTTTGATGAACAATGCATCTAATAATTTAATATGCGATTCCATTAGCGACAAGGAATAAAGCTGCAATTATTTTTAGAATACCAACAGATAATTCTTGGAGGGGATTAGGGACAGATTATTAACTTTTCTAAATGCTCATTTCATATCCCTAAGTCTGGCATTCAAGTAAACACTTCAATATTGCTTTGCAGGAAAATTAGATGCCTATGGCATTAATCACCTGAAAAGATTTTCCACATGTCAGTATCCAGGATTATATGACACCAGATAGCCTCTGATATGATCTGACTAGGAGAGGTATGCACAGTAATTTACATGGAAGATGTGAGGCTGGACTGTGTGTGTTCATTAGGATACCACTATGAGGGTGAGAAACGGTGAACAATTCAAGAAAATGATCTCCAGACAGAGAATTAAAAGGCAAATTTGACATAACCAAATGCATCTGCAAAAGCAGTTATAATATGAAGTGCAATACCAATAATTTAAAATTAAATTACTCAATTGAATAATAATGACCTTTTACTTAAGCTAATAAACCTTTGTAAGCATATGAAACACATAAAAGTGACTGCCTTTTTAAACAGAATAATAAAATTGATTGAATAAATGGTACTTTAATGTATAATTCAGATTTTACCATTAGGAAAATAATTTCTACTGATCTGCTTTAGTCTTTTTTTCATTCCTCAGCCAAGGCCCTTACAAATACATTTCTCAGAGATACAGAAAATTATTTCTCATGACTGAAGGTAGTGGTCTGAATTCTTCCTGTAAAAAGAAAATATTGTATACCACTGTTATTGTATCGAAATATGCATGAGAGGCAAATAGTGACATATGTACTTGCATCTGAGAGGGAGCAAGATAGAAGAAGCAGTCAAAGGCACAGGAGGGAGATAGAATGAGTAATGTCACATGCTGGCTCTAGTTTTGAGCAGGGCATTAGAAAAGAATTGGTGGATCTCAGCGTTGTCATCTGATATTAGCTGTGCAGATGACAAGGAAAAAAGGAACTGAAAGGCTGCAGGGCCTGTAGTCATATCTCATAATACATGACAACAGTACCACTTATGTGTGTATCAAATGACACAAGTTTAATTTTATAATCTTTCAGAGAACTGTATGCAGCATATTACTCTTGTTTCCGGTAAGCACTGAAGTTTTCTCATCCTAAGTCTCACAGTAGCCTAACATTTGATGCATCTATTATTATTTATTCCTTTCTTCAAAGGAATGGAAAATGTGGGCGCCACTGGTGGAAAGGATCCTTTTCTGGCACAGTGGCTTTTCTGTGGCTGTCACTCAGGGAAGCTCTCAAGGTGCTTAGAAAAACCCTTGATGTGGACAAAAGAAACAGCAAAAAACAAGAACAAAGTAGAAAGAATATAGTCAGGGGTCAAATGAGATAAATATAATATATAATAGGGCTATAGAATTTGCTTCTCAGCTGTCATCGATCACAGTGGTGGCACATTTGGTCAGATCTGGTGAAAAGGTTCCACCTATTTTTATTTTAAATTGAAAAGAAAGTTGCATTCTGCAAAAAGTTTAAAGTCTAGTCAACAAGCAAAGCCTTTGAAAACTGGAAGGTTTAAGGCTTTTGGCCTAACCAAAATTAGTGATTCAACCTTAGACTGAAAGAAAAACATGTTCATCTGAAATATTGCTGTAATACCTGACTGGAGGTTAATGCTGAAATGTATTGTGCCTACTGCTCTGAGGCTACTCGCCAACTCTGGCACGTGGGCCAAATTCTTAATGCCACTTGTGACTGGTAAATGCCCAAAATACACTGCCTTGCCCCAGCAGCCCTGTGGGGCACCCATGGGCATGTCACCTGGCCAGGAACTGCAGCCCGTTACATGAGCAAAGGAGCAAGAACCTACAAAGACCAATTTCCAAGGTGTGGAATATTTCCAAGATGTGGACTGCAGTGGCATTTCAGAGTCCAGTTGAAATACCTTGAAATTCAGATTTAAAAGTTTATGATTATTAATCTGGTTGAAAAATACGTCAACTTTTTTTTTTCCAACTTGCCAATATTTTCTCCATACTTTTTTTGTTTTCATCAAAATTCGCCTCTTTTTTTTGTCAACATGAAAAACAGTTTCTAATCATTTTACTATAAGAATATTCATTCTGCAGTTTAAATTTTTTAGAATAGAAATGAACTAATTTCTTACTATGTTTCACATTGCTTCATAAAACCAGATCTTTCAGTTAGTAATTTCAAGTTAGTGAAGGAGGATGAATCAAAAAATATTACATTGACTCTGGAGAGATTTGGACTTGTTATTTACTTCAGTAGGCCAGCACATTACTTGAAAAAACATACCACAGCATATAAGTTCTGCAAGTAGAAAAAACATTGATACTTCAGCTTATTTATTTAAACAATGAAAAAACAGAAGCCTCAAAGGTCTTCACCACATGAGAGATAAATAGAAGTAAAGAAAGAAAGTAAGCAAGAAAGCAAAGAAAATTAACTAATCATCTGGTCATTATGATTTCACCAAATTTCAAGAGTAAATTTGCTTCAGAGCCTTCAGACAGCAGTTCTTGAGTGATTCAAGGAGTGTTTCAGACTGAGTGGCTGATTTCTAATTAGTATGCATGAAAATAATGATATAAAAATAACAATATACAATAATTCATAAAATATTAAGAAATAATGTATATTATTATGTCACATGTTTTTCTGCCATTCTCACATGTGGGACCTGAAATCTTGAAATAGTAACAGACAAAGGAAAACTTCTGACTCAAAAAGGACCTGTATTTATATGAGAATATATACTTTTCCCATTTTATATATGGCAAAAACCAGATTTAAGAACTCAGTAAATATTTAAATGGGAATAAGACTTTAGATATATTGGTACAGAGGTAGACTTTAATACTAACATACGGAGTAAATCTGAAAATCCTGTTATAAAATTGCATGATCATCTGTACAAGTAAGAGGCAGAATAATAATTGTAAAAGATGACCCTCCCTCACTGATTCTATACATTTATCTGTGGTGCAGCAAGAGCCAAACAGCCTTCAAAAACTACCCCTCAGCACTGCCCAGCAGAACCAACAGCATCCTGCACCAGTACAGCCACCCACAGCAAGGGATTACTTTGCAGGGTTTAATGCCAAAGCCTGAAATTTATAGTCCAATGTACGTGGAGTCACATCATGCATGGCTAAAAAGGTGGTTTCCAGCAAAGCAGGAAGTGTATCAACAGCTTCAGAAAAGGTCATTGCAAATTATGCTGCCTCATAAAGTGAGCTTACCCAGGCAGAGTGAAAAGAAGACCAAAGGGCAGAGCTTTATGTTTTCCTAGGGCTCAGAGGAGTTTCAGATATCATAAATTCATTGATGGATAGCCTGCTTTTAATTTCCACTTCCCAGACATTAAAAACCAAAAATTACTCTTCTGATACAACTCTCTGAGGGAGACATGTATTGCTTCACTTTCTTCCTGCTCTCCAGCCTTTGCATCATTGGCGTGTTCACAGAAGCAATGAACTGCTTTTCTCCTCCTGCAGAGGCAGCGCTGCCGGGTGTGGGTGGGTGTCAAAATGTACAGAGGGTCTTATCTCTCACCCTCCAGGGAAGGAGTGCAGGACAGAGGAGCCTGACAGGCTGCACAACCACTGGTGACAGGATGGGTAACCTACCCAAAACTGGTGTCATGCTCATGACACCAGTTTTATGCACTTGCCTTCAAGGTATCAGGCAGGGGTTATTTTCCAGAGACTGTTTCCATGGTTGATAGAGAGAGATGGATACAGAGAGCTCCAGGTCATTTGCAGACTAATTTAAGCATGTGAAGTAAGGTCAGTGAAGCTGTAGGGTGCCAATGCCTTCCTTGCCTCTGCAGCGTGTGTGCAGCGGGCACAAAGCACCCTCTCTCAGCACAGTATAACATTCAGATTTGCTGAGATGTGTCAGAGAAACAACACCACACCTACAATGCCCTGTGACAAATGCTTTTGATGTCAGAAAATCCTTTCTCTCTAGCTATTAAAATGCTCCACCTCAAAACAGGTGTAAGCAGGACATGTATGAAAGAAGTCCCTGTAATTTTTAGAAACAGCATTCCAAAATTAGCTTAAAGAAACTATTAAGTAACAGCAAAACTGTCGCAATGAAAAACTGCTTCCACCTAGAAAACATGGTTATTATCATTATACTTTCCTTGCTTTTTCTTTGTCTTTTTTTTATTTTTACATAATGAAAGTCTGTGTGTGTATGTATATATAGTTTCTGTACTGGCCCGTGTATGTATACATACTTTCACCTCAGGGAAAAACAGAGGCTATTAGTGGTTCCTAAATTGTTTGTGTAAACAGAGAAGTGTCTCTGGTATAGAGTAATCTAGTGCCCTGTGAATGGCACTGATAGGGGAGCTGAATAATACAGAAGAATAAAACCTTCACTTTGGGAAATTCATTCAACCAAGTGTGACTTGGTTAAGATAATGCCTTTCCACAGCTATTGCTACGCACAAGGGTCCTCTATATCTTTCAGCACACTTACATTCTCTTTCCAGTTTGAAAATAACACTGTGAAGAATGGCATTTGTGTGTTCTGTCTACCTACAAATGAAGACACAAAAATACTAACTTTGAGTTCAATTCATTACATGAAATCTCTCTGAACAGGTGTGTGTATGTTTGGAGGTATTTGGGAGGCTGCTACCATGTTTTGCAATGTAGTATATGAAGAATACATATGAGCCAACTGAAAAGTAGCATATTCTACAGCAAATAAGATGCTGGTAGTTTAGCATCAAAACAGGACTTAAACCATATTATATTGCTTTTGAATTACTTACACATCAGTGTTCTTGTGTGTGTTTTTACCATTAGCTATCACAAAGTTCTGTGGCATTTTTATCAATCTATGTGGGGATTTAAAAAATGGAAGAATTCACATTTGGTCCTTTTTAAATTGATCAATAATCATACAAGAAGACACATTCATTTTCTGCCACTAAAAGTTTGGTAGCTCTCATAGGAAACAATTCAAAGTGCATTCTTTATCCCATAAAAGAAGAAAAGAAGTTAAATTCTACAGAGCCTGCTTGTCTAAGAAAAATGTATATATCTGACACCAAACTGAATGCTTCTGGAGTCCATTTTGGCCTGGATGTGTGTAGGAGGCTCAAATGGAATTTCCACACTCAGTTCTCTGGCCTGCTCCTAGAGACAGTTGACTCAAAATTTTATTCAACTTCAGAAAAACTTTACTAGGTGGTTGTTTGTAAAAAGCTGGTGTATGTCTTTTAACCCTTCCCCTCAATACCTGCATTTTATTTGGGTAAGCAAATATAACCATCTTTACCATGAGCCTACATAGCCTCTTATACTGTGTAAAAACAAAGCCAGTATCACACAGACTTCAGGTACTATATTTTCCAGTACCACATGGAGGACCAGAGATTGCTCTGGTCTAAACAATGCCCTGGAGAGTGGAAAACAGAAAGGAAATGAATGCTCTTAGAACTGGTGGATTTTCAGCTTTGGCTCATGTTAGAGGTAGATTTAATTTATTTATCATTTGGCTCAAAGATATGAATTTACAGCAGTTAAGATGTTTCATCTTTCCTGGACTGGCATGCAGATATTAGAGTGCATGGGTGAGAAAATTAATCCAGGACGTCCAAATCCTGATAGGGACTAAGCTTAATGGAGAATGTGGAAATTCACTAGAGACTCAGAATTTTTCCTGATGTCTCAGGTGTCTATTAGAGAGGCTATTTAATGTTCTTTAGCAAGGCTAATACGTTGCAAAGCAGTGACATTTCAAGACTTCTCCATGAAGTTAATAGCTTTTCTCAGTAAGTCATTTTCACATTTACATCAATTTAGCACAGTCTAGATTTGGATAAAGACAAGCTTCCCTTTTCTCTGGCCAGTGTTGCCAGGGTGATGATGACCAAACTGTCCCAGCAGTCCCTCCTCTCTTGTACTCCCCAAACCAGCAGCTGGCTGTTCTGAGGAGGACTTAGGCTTGGGTGTGTATTCAACAACAAATGCACAGCAGAAAAGCCCCAGGCTGCCTTGCCACAGTTGATACAAGCAACGGAATATTTTAAAATATCAGATAAATACAAGGGGGGCAAAGGGGAAATGATTACAGCTTTAGAGGATGTTGCCAGACATTTCATCACTGTAGTAAGAAGCCAGGAGAACTGATGTACAGTTTCTTCTGTACTAGTTATCTGCATTTCCCCATTAATTCTGTTGCCTTTTCCTCTCATTTGTCCTTCATTTTTTTTTGGTTCTTTCCAATTTTTTTTTTTTTTTTTTT
>VZRO01003464.1:512076-583130 GCA_013397915.1 Daphoenositta chrysoptera
TTTTGGTTCTTTCCTATTGCTCCCCACTCTCCTTCATTATTTTTTTTTCTGTTTTGTCTCTTTGTTTCTTATTTACAAGTTTCAACAAATTTAATTAAAGTTGACTGCTTGACTGATACCAGTTCAACCCTCCTTTTCTGGATTTGGCATCCAAATCAAGTTAATCATTAGTATATGCCTCTCTTCATTAATTACACAGAGGGATAACAAGAAAAAAAAAAAGAAAGAAGAAGACAACTAGAATAAGTGAAAAATGGAGAAAAAACCTCGGGGAGCAGCAACTAGTCTGAAGAGCAGAATATACTTTGCACTTAGTGGCATTTTTCTGTGTCCCTGTACCTCCTAAATCCTCAGTTTCCAATATGATTCTTGGTGGACATTTATCTTAACCAGCTCCTGAGGGGCTATTGCAATGTTAATGGCATAGGAAAGAGTCCATGCACCATCATGAAGAAGCAAGAAGTCCTGTCCTCTCCTGACATTCTCTGGAGATCCCCTCCTGTTTCCCATGAAGCCCCCCATAAATTCACTGTTTCTCTTACTTTGGAAGCGAGGAATTTTGGACCCCTGTTGTCATATTGCTACAGAATGATTTAGAAACCCATAAAACAAGAACACATTCTGTTGTCTAGCCCCAGATTTTACCATGTGCTGTAGACAGTGAGATTTATGTCACTATCTCCCTCTCTGCTGTAAAAATATGCCTGCCTCCCTCCCTTTCACCTGTGTGGAATGTACTCCTACTCCTTGGTGTCAGTCCTACATAAGGGAAGCTGCAGTCTGAAGCTGGAGCAACGATGCATAGCCACAATTACAGAGAGCAGTAACAATTATGCTGTTCACAGAGAGCTACTCCCATAAACTTCAGAGCAGGAGGAAAAAAGGTACAATAAAGAAAGGAAAGACAACAGGATCCAGTCAGTAGGCACAAATTTGCTTACATGGTTTGGACTGACCTAACTGATCTGCATGTGCAGTGTGAAGCTCAGAACTGCTCTGCCACGACTGTCAGGTGGTTTTTGTTTTGGGAGGGGGTCTCCTTGCATGAGGTACTCAGCCCCGCAAAGCAGGACCAAGGGAACAGCTCCTCCCAGCTTCACCACACTGCTGAGGACAGTGGAGGCTGTAGGTGTGCAGCAGTGAAGAGGGATGGACCCAGGGTACACAATGCATTATGGTATTAGGTGCAGTAACAGCACAATAGTAAAATTTGTTCACTAGTAAAATTTGTACACTAGTTCTGGAAGGAATCAATCAGGGCAGAAAAGAGTGTTGTTGCTTACTGCTGGATGCCTGAAGGTGCATCCAGCTCCATGGAAGGTGCTGCTGCATCAGTTTTACATTTAAAGGAAGGACACAAATACTCTTTTGCCTCCAAGGAGAAGCTCCTGTTTCAGGATCCATAGAAACTCAGGGACAGATCTGAACTGACTATGACAATCAGTTTTAAAGTTCCTCTCAGCCTGACACTACAAAATATAAATCAAACTACTGTACAGTATCACTGAACAAATGCAGTTAGAATCCTATTACATAAAAGCAGGGAAATAATATGACTAGAAGGACATTTTAATACATTATACTCGTTACATGGTAGTTTGATGTCAAATATATTAAATATTAAACAAAATGTAATAATCCCTCTAGTAATGTAAAAATTTTTAATCTAGAGATCTCACTGATGAGGCATGATTGTTCAACATCCTAGGAGGCAGCTTTCTAAATTATGCTATTCCCTGTGGCAAGTGCAGGACAGATCACAGACTTAATGGAAGGAGCATTTTCATTTTCCCTGTTGCACAATGGGATTTACATTTCAGCCCTCCAGCAAGCAGAGTTACTCATGATACCTTCTAAATTAGTACCACCTCATAAGTTGCACTCAGGGTACCTCCTAAATTAACAAGTAATACATTTAGGAATCCCTGAAAGGCTCATTATCTCCTGTCTAATATATTATTATCACTGCATATAATTTCTGACACAGTGTGCCCACCCCTTCTTCTAGTGAAAGATTCCCATAGGTTAAATAGGGCATTGCAGAGGTCCATTTCTGGCTTCCCATTATACTTTCGTATCTACAGAGGAATTAGGGATAACTGCAAAAGAATAATTCCTCTGGCCTTTCAGTTTATGTACTTTTGTACTTGTGGAATAACAGCGGAAGTGCTGGTCCATTACGTTACCATTTCTATTTGATGGTACAAAAATAAATGCTATATTCATAACCCCATCTTCAAATGAAAGAGAGCTATCATTCCAAGGTTAGGATATCTGCTTCCGTATCCCAAGCCCTCCTGGCTGTTTTAGGTACCTGCATTGCTGAAGTCACCTTTGAGCTGCTCGTGCACCTCCGTGTTGCCACTATGATAGCAGCAGGAAACAACACAGGATGAAGAAATGCTGATACTACAGTTCCCGTTGGGAAGTAGCTGCTCATTAATATGCTCTCAGGCTGTCACACTTTGAGATGTTGGTCAAAGGTGCTTGCAAAGCTGGAAATCAAGAAATGTGCACCTCGTCAGCCTTGTCTGTGCTAAGAATTTAACTCCTTGCTGACAGAACACATCAGCAGCTGGAGCAGCACTCACACAGGTTTAGCCAGAGCCTGGGGATATTGCTAACAGCTTAATACATCCCCCCAAACCTTGTCTGAGTTCCTCCCCTATCTGCTTTTACCCCAGAACATGCCTGTGGCACTGGGATTCGGTTGCTTCAAAAGGCTTTGTTCACTTAGCATCGGTGTCAGATGTCTTCATCCCACACAGCGGGCTGCTGGCAGCAGAAAGCTGTTCCTAGGCAAGCTGGATCCCTGCAGGCATTTGCTGTGACAAAGGCACCTGAGACTGCGCCTGGTCATCCGTGGCTTGCAGGGGTTACAGCAATTCCTCACTTCCCAGAGACAGCTCCCACAGCCATCCCTCACTCAAGTTCAGTTCTACATTCCCCCAGCAGGTGTTAGGCAGAGCAAATGCTGAAATTTCTGACTTCGGATGGAATAACCATAACTGTATTTATTTAGGGTTTATTGTGCTACCTGGAATAAATTGCATCTGTGAGCTTTTAATAATGTTTTTTACTGTAGTTAATAAGCATTGGCACAAAGATGTCCATCACCACCTTGGAAAAGGGCAGCTGAGAGTTTACACAATAGGAGAGTAGGGTTTCTTTCAAGCTCACAAGAATTATATATATTATATTTCTTCGTGGAGATACCTTCCAGCTGCTCAGTGAGGTAACAAAGAAACAAATCCATCTACAGACTCCCTGTTACTTCTTTTGTGAATAGCCACCATCTGCATTATAAACAATTTAACAAAGACACATTGAGCTAATTTTAACCCTACGACTTTGATGAGTTTAGTCCATTGACTTTGTGGAGGCAAATACAGAGCTGAGTCTTGTTTTTGATTAAGCTCATGAGTACAAAACACTCTCTCAAAAACTGCCACTGTTGGACCCCAGCCAGCAGAGGCCCATAAGCAAGTAATGGGAACTTGTTATTACTCTTTGATTATAACTGTCTGTTGACTAATTATGCACAGAGTGAGTGTCTCTTATTTTTAATAGATAATCTTGCATCTATTTTTAAAGAAAAAAGTCTCTGCCCTCCATTTCTGAAGGTCCCGCTAACTAGTTTAAATATGGTAGATTGGATTCCAGTATGACTAAATTTAATTTGCAACAAGAAACAGATCAACAGATTTTTCTTATCTCAATGCAAATGTTCCTCATCCATGTGAATTAGGAGTCTCAGTAAACTCTGAGTTGACTCTCGCAAACTCCTAGAATTCAATTTCCTGAGCAGGAGACAGTATAGATTAGTTTGATTTCTAATAAATTTCAACCCTCCCAAGGTAGCTACTGCCAGCAGTGTCTCTTTTTTCAGAGTTGTAGATCTTAAAATATAGGAGTCAGATACTGAGGTTAATAATTAATGTGAAGCCTCCAGATCTTACTGCTATTCCAATCTAAAGTAATCATATAAACTTCCAAGAAGCCAAGAAAGAGTCCAAATCAGAAGAAATGCATCCTTCATGCAGCCCGTGTGTGCTAAGGCAGAGATTCAGGTACCTTAGTGATGGAGCGTGTATTCACTCATTACCACTAGAAACTGGGATTCGTATTTTGAACCCATGCAGGAGCTGACTTCAGTCCTTGGAATCTATCTCTCATCATAGCAAACACTCCATCACAAGCTTTATCTCTTTCTGAAATTCAAATTTGGACCCTTAATTGTGAAGATCAGGTCTGCAATATGAAGCATCTCTGAGTTACCACGCAGCATCTGTTGCCCCAGAATCCCACACTGGCTGATTCCAGAAGTTTTGCCTCCTTGCATCCTTGATGAGCCTTGGAACAGTAGCAGAGGACATGGAGGACAGCTTGAAAGTCTGCAAATCAACAGAAAACCAAAGTTGAGCACCCCCAGCAGACAAATTGCAGGGATCTGGTAGCACATGTACAAAAAGAGGAGGTGCTTGAGGAGTGGTCTAATGAGAAAAATTAGTAGATGCTGGAGTATGCCAAGAACAGCCTTTTGCTTACAAACATTTTTGAAGCTGAATGTCCACGTGTGGGGGATTTTTTTAGTGGGGCCTATTAAATCATCACCTCCTAGGCTAATGGTGTTAAACTATCCAACCTGCAAAATGTCCTTAAGAAATAGGTTAAACATCCAGAAGGAGGGGATGTATGTAAGGGAATCATTTCATCAAAATTCCATTCCTGCTTTGTCCCGCATATGTTTTTGGGGAACCTTTTAAAAAAGTAAGAGTGTTGAGTAAAGACTAAAATTACTAGATGCATAAACATGAATATGTGGATTATAGAAATAAATCCACCCGAATTGTGCATGGAGTGGCTACACCTGTATTTTATGAGTTCTGTCAGGTTCAATATTTAGAAATGAGTTTTGAGAGCTATGATGGAAAGCATTATAAAAATTCATAATATTGATTAGACTTTCCTGTTATAATTGCTTCAGATAATATAACATATAAAGGCATTCAGAGATGTAATGAGCACTGTGAAAAAGACTGTGTATAAAAATATGGATTGAAACTGACACCAGATTTGCACGGGTAACAGAAAGCCCTTTTACAAGGTGACAGAAATACATCAGAGGAAAGGGATTGGACAGCAGCTGTTTGGTTGCTTACACATTCACAATGCCTGTCTCACTGACGGACAGCTTTATAGTGGACTGATCCTTCAAAAGTGTCTGAGCACAGGATCCTGCTACACTGTGAGAGATAAAACCTTTTATTTATTTTAATGGGGAATGTCTCTAGCAACAATAGTCCAGACACGTTATTTCAGGAGGCCTATATACACAGCTGGGTCCATGGGCTGGGCCGGAGGGAGGGCTGGATTTCACCTTGCCCTCCTCAGCTCAGTGCTGCATGGGGGCTCTCAGATTTGCTGCCATTGCTGCAGCAGAGCAGGAGACAGCCAAAATCATCTGGCCCTCACAGGGGAGTAAGCAGCAGATGGCACTGTTGCTTCAGCAGTCCTGCATCAGTTTCTTTTTCCCGTTGTAGGAAGTCACAGGTACATTTTTCCTTCCAATCCTCTCTCTTTCTGTGGGATTTTACCCCATTTTTTGTGGTCAGGTGCATCCACACCCAAGTGTGATGCTCCAGTGCCAGGGTCCTTCAGTGTGAGCATCACCTGGGCAGCCCTGCTTTCACCCTGCTCCTTGTTTGCCACCACACCAACTCCTAACATTTGCTTTGTGCAGGGAAAACCTTGCTTTTGCATATAATTTATTCCCATTGGTTCCCGTGTATGCCCAATTTAATTAGTTTGTTACATTTCAGTAGTGTTTTTTCTCAGACGTTAATAGCATCTTGGGGAAGCTGAGCACGTTTCTGCCGTGTCTTCTCACTTGCAGCACACATGGACTTTTATCTCTTTCCATAACTTTGTCTCAGTGATTTTTTTTCTTTGGTTTTTCATGCAAGATGCCTTGATGTTTATCTCCATTCATTTTACAATTTTTATGCCAAGCAATTTTTTAAAAGGCTAATATTTCTGGGTTTTCCTTACCTCTTTATAACCTGTCATTTGGATGTTAAATTGGTTTAGATTTTCCTAGATGTGTTTTAATTAGAGAGATACTTGTTTATTTACCACTAACTGCATATGCATGAGCTGGCTTTTTAATGCAGTCCTATCCTGAAAGCTGCTGAAAGCGTCCACTAAAATCAACCAGCATCAAGGCAATTGGAATATTATTGAAGATAAAGTCTTAAAAGAAAAAAAAAAAAAGAGGAATTGCAACTACTTTACGTCTGTCCTGGCAAATGCTTAACTCTGCCCTGTCAAAAACCATAGACTTGGTGCCAAAATGTGTAATCCTGAGGTGCCTGGTCACCTGCATGGAAACTTAAACCCACTATATGACACCACTTAAAAAAAAAAAGTAGTTTGGTGTTTCAGATCAGGGAGGTAAGAGTTCCACAAGGGGAATGGGAGCTGCCTAGTGGAGTTTATAGGAAACCCTGGGCACAGAGGGGTATCTGAATCATTCCCCACAGCTCACATCCTGTGTCCTGAACCAAAGTTGCCAGCAAGAGCTGCTGTGCCCCTGAATCCTACAGGTAGAACTCTTGTCTGAGGGTAGTGACCCACAGAGCTTCTTTGCTTGAGCTGGGCACAGAGCACTGTTTTACTCTGGAACATGGGAGGAACGTGGGAGGTGTGGGTACTGGCACATAGTTTATATTTGTCTGAGTAGAAGGAAACCTTCCCACCAAGCTGAGATTTCCCATACCATATTTTTATCTCTTCCTGTGGAAGTTTGGAAACAGCAAAGAAATAAAAGTGACCTTCATGTAAGATACAATGTCAAAGCAAGCCTGCCTTGAGATCTTGGATGCCAGCATCCCCTCAGGTGGTTGAGGCATTGCTCTTCTTTGCACCTCAGCTTCCCAGTACTTTATGTCAAAAAGAAGGTGGTAAAATGCCACCAGGATTAAGTGACTGCTGAGTGCCAAGGTCACATCATAGTTTTGAAATGGCACTAAATCCTGTTTTGATAACCAAAGTTATATCTATTCTGTGGAAGGCAGGAGTTCTTCCCACTTTTTGTTGTTTAGGTACACCATAATCATACTCTGCTGTCATTTTGAGACAATCTGTGCTGTTCATTGTCCTGTTGGGGGGTCCCTTTGTGTGCTGAGTTTCTTGCAGGGTGATGCAGTGAAATTCAGCATATCCCAGCCTAGATCTGATGGACACAAGGATTACTGAAAGTACTATGTTCCTCTTCACCTTTGCCTTGTAGCTTTGAGCTAGAAGCATAAGTGAGCCCCAGCAATTCAAGACAGATTTTGTGTCTGTCTGAAGCCCACACATCTTCCAGAACTCTAAATCTCAATGAGCGCCAAGGCATGATGAAACTTGGGGATGCATGGGGGAGCAGTGGACTGGCTGAATTGGGAACACCCATGACTGCAGGTGCAGGAGCTTCCTGGCTGCTAGGACAATGCAAAGTATAGGAACTACTAATTTGGCATGACATTCTAAAATCGGTGCTGCACTTTTGACACCCGGTAAATGCTTGGTCCTTTTGTTTGTTACAGGAATTAATTTGCATTAAGGGATTTAGAGAGTGAAGACCTATATTTAGTTCCTCCCTTTGGTTTCCCTCGAAACCCAGGAATTTCCCTCACAGTGCAGAAATATTCATCCTCTTTAGGCAAGAAGTGTTGCCCTTTTGGTTTGTTTCTGGCTGCATTTAGCATAAAAATTAATCTTACTATGAAAGCAATCTCAAGAAAAAACTGTTTGTGTGTTTTCTAGGAGAATGAACATGGAAGAAAAACCAGGCAAAACAAAGGAAAATAAACGCAAAATCTTTAGATTGAATTATGTAATCCTTACTCACATGAATATTAACTGGAACTATCCACATGAGTAGATGTTGAAAAAGCAAATCAGTATCTCACAGGCTTGCTTTTGTTTGAAGACAGCTGGAAAACAATGTATTCTTTAATGACATATGCAAGTTAATACAAATTGTATACTCTCCACTAATCTAATACTCTTGAAATGAGCACATCCATCATGGAAATTAAACAATAGCTTCTTACTTGAACAAATTCTGCAATGAATATGTTACAAAAATAATTAACAGATAATGTCAATTGGCTAGAACTTTATCATAAGAGAATGGTCTCCATTTGTAAGATTAAAAAAGCCCAAGATAAATCATGGACAGTTATAAAATAAAATCCCAGGAACAGTTTTTCAAACTATGAGACATATTCTTTCACAATATTTTATTCTATTGATATTGTTTCTATTAAATCACTTGATTTAGGATAGCTTTAGACAGCTGAGTGCTAATGGTCGTCAGTAACATTTTGGAAAATCTGGGTCTTGATTAGCTTCAAGAACAATTTTTTTCTCCTAGCCAATAGTCAGGTCTATCAGTAAAATAATAATTTCTTATTAATGTCCTATATATATTTGAAGAAGAAGGCTATTTGATTTCTTTATACAGTTAATTAGACATGACAAGACATGCTTTGAATACATCACCACCCACTCATTCCTTCAACAATGTCTGCAAGAAAGGAATAAAAGAGGTATTTTCAAGCATAAAAAAACTCTTGCTAATGTTTGGTTTCAAATACATGAAGAAGTAGGTTTGGTTCTTATTTAATGTCAAACTTTTCCTCGGGGAAGAAAACACTGGTATTTTCATTCCTTTTAGGTATACTGGATTTTGCCATATTTTCTTTGTATTGGCTGCCTCATCTCCTGCACCGCAAAGACAAGCAATGTTCTGCAAAAATACAAAATGCCTAATAGCCTCTGGGATTCTGCTCAGAGCTGGAAGCCAGCATTTAACTACCAATTCTGCCAAGTCTTGTGTATGTTTCCTAGTAGTTCCCAGCCTTTGTTTTAGACTTACAGCTGCCATTCCAGGAAGCTGACATATTTTACAAATAATTTAAGTGAGAAGTTGCTCAGGTTTACCTCATATAGAAGTGGAGCCAGAAACCAGTATTCAAATTGTCAAGAGCCCTCATGTGATTAGAAAGTCTAACACCATGCAGAAGTTGGAGTACTGGCTATGAGAAACACAATTTCATTTCTCTGCCATAGCCAGTGAAAATCAAACTCTAATTTTTCATGTCACAGAGAATCTTGCTACATGCTCAATTTAAGCTGATTGCCTGGAATAGCTAAGGAGAAGCAAAGCTGGAAAGCCTTAGCACTTGTTGGTAAAGAGATTTGTTCTTGAACAAGAGTTTCACACATCTGTGAGAGTCATTAGAAAGAAACTTCCTCCACCTGACTTATAGGTGACCATGTAGGTCTTCTGCGTGTACAGCTGGATCTTCTGTGCTCACTTTTCACCTCTTCACTTTTTTGTGTGTATGATGGAATTGATTCAACAGCAAAGTGGATAGGGACCTGCCACCCTGGACTAGTTTATTGGCTAGTTTATGAGCTAGGCCAGTCATTCATTTATCAGTGTCACAAGAGAGGAGAGAACTGCACCTCAGTTTCCAATTTTTAAGGTAAGAGCATTCAGCTTGAAGTATATCATAGAAACATAAATATCCTGATTTGGATATTTATGACTTGACTCCCACAGGGATCATTGAAGTCCACCTCCCTGCTCTGCACAGGACAGGCCCAGGAATCACACCATGTGCCCAAGTGCATTGTCTGAACACTTCTTGAACGCTGTTGGGCTTGGTGCTGTGACTGCTTCCCTGGGGAGCCTGTTCCAACACTCAGCCACCCTCTGGGTGAAGAACCTTTTCCTAATATCCAACCTAAACCTCCCCTGACACAGCTTTGTGCCTTCTTTCTGGTCCTGTCACTGGTCACCACAGAGCAGAGATCAGTGTCTGCCTCTCCTCTTCATCTCACAAGGAAGTTGCAGACCACAATGAGGTCTCCCCTCAGCCTCCTCCTGGCTGAACAGACCAAGTGATCTCAGCTGCTCCTCATATGGCTTCCCCTCAAGGCCTTTACTGTCCTCATTGCCCTCCTTTGGGTGCTTTCTAATAGTTTTATACTTTTTTTATATTGTGGCTCCCCAAAGTGCCCCCAGCACTGGAGGTGAGGCCGCCCCAGCTCAGAGCAGAGTGGTTCAATCCCCTCCCTTGCCCGGCTGGCCATGCTGTGCCTGGTGAATCCCAGGACAGGGCTGGCCCTCCTGGCTGCCAGGGCACTGCTGGCTCATGTGCAACCTGCCATTGACCAGGACCCCCATATACCATATATATTTTTATATATGGCGTACATATATATATATATATGAGTGTAAAGTGAGAAGAGTAACCTCTTTTAAGGAGAACTAGTGAGTACTCCAGGTTGTGTAGACAGTCAGCTCTGGCTGATGGTACCTGGTGCTTTCAGAGACCATCTACTGCATCAAATTCCTCACACGTGGGGAGTTGGTAGGCACAAGTCCCAGCAGCTTGCAGAGTTTTGATGTCTCTGAGGATCTGATGAACTTGAGCCCCTGATAATTACTGTTTGGACTTAAATCCAAGATAAAGTTTAGAACGAAGCTGAAGCAATTATTACCTTCTCCAGATGTTGTAAATGTTCTGATTGATGATATAAATGCCATTAACAATAAGAGGTTTTGGTTTGAGTGGGGGTTTTTTTTAGATAGCAGTGGCAGTTGTACACAATGAATTATTTGACTCATTATTTTTACTTTGACATTGTCATTAACTGTAGCTATAAAAAATGCATTTTACCTCTTTTAGACCTAATCTTGCTTTCATTTAAGTTAATGGCTAAATTGCTATTGACTGTGGTAGAAAGAGCTCTATGCCTCTATATATTAAACTGCTGTAATGTAATTGCTTCACTGTATAGATCAGTGTTTGTAATACAGGATTTAAGTTAATAATCCCTTTTATATTGCTATATATGTGAAAGGCAAACTTATAATACAGAAATAATATGGTCAGTGTTGTCAATATGAAAGATTAAATCATACAACTTGCATTTTCCATAATAAACGTGCAGATTCTAATTAGAACTAAAGTGAGCACTGCCTATGGATTTATCTTAACTCATAAGGATTATAGTCTGCTTTATAATATGAATGCAGGCTTTATAAATTGAAAAGAAATAATGAACTTCCAGGTTGATTGAAGTTGTCAGAGTAACTGGGGCAAGTTACAGCTTGAAGCCCATTGGCGAAGCGGGTTTTAAAAATATATCCTTGCTTATCTTAACTCACATTCTGCCTCATTTGATAGGCTCAGGGCTTCACCTCTGTGAAAGAAAAGATGTGGTACATCATGTTTTGAAGAACATAAGCAGATTTGATAGAAGTCTGGAAGTAAGGACCTACTTTCATGAAAATGGAAATTTAAGACTGCATGGATTTCACTCCTGTCTCTCAAACAATCATCTTGGACCGTCTTTCCTGGTAAAAAAGACACTCATTTCAGGTAAGTTCATTGTTAACACTTTGGATTCTGACTTTTCTTGAATCAATAAATACTTCTGAATTTATAACAAGCATGCAGTATATTTGGCAATGTTGCATAAGGCCTTTTCATGGGGACAAATCAGTATTATTTGAGTAGTCTGACCCAGAAGGTATTTGTTATCACAAACCTAAAGTAATTTATTATTGAGGTCATAGAGCATTAATAGATCAAGTGTCTGGTAATAGGACAATATTTCTCTGTTTAGTTTTCTACGTAAGCAAATATGCCATCTAGTAGATAATGTGGAAAGAGACTATAATTTAGTCAACATAAAAAACCTAAAACACACTGGAGATAGGTATGTAGAGAATTCCACAGATAAAACTAACATTTCATGAGAAGGAGCTAGTTCTGGTTTATGCTGCCACTGCCAAAATAGAAGACAGCCACAGAGCACTAAACTACTCATTAATACTATTACCACAGGCAAAGGTTTACCACCAAAAACATAGTAGCATGTATTTACTAGGGGACTATCCAGGAACTATTACTCCCACCCCTCTTCTGTAGCATAGTCACTACTTACATGTTCAATCAGTGCTGCAGGTTCCCTTGTGCCCTGCACTGAAGAAAAGCCACCATGAAGAAAAAGTTTGGCTGTACCTGTGAAATGAATTACCTCCTCCTCTTGCTCCTCATGGCCCCCAGTGGCCACGGGATCCTGCAAGGATGAGGTTGGTGGATCTGCATAATTCTCCCTGCATAGCTGAGCTTGGGGGTGGTGGTTTCTGTGAACATCCTTCTTACAAGTGAAACAAAACTCTAATACTCTCTGGCTTGCATATGTCTTTGAGTAAGTAATTACCCAGTAAACTGTAAATTAGGGCCACAGAGCCAGCCTTTATTAGAAGTGTGTATTTATAATTGCAAAACATAAGCCTCTGAGAAGTGACCAACCCTCCTCCCTTTAAAATACAAATAAAGAGTCGTATTCTCATCAGTTGAAGAACTCTCACAGCAGAGCTGGGAATGCCTCCCTTTCACTTTCTCCTGCCCTCACAAAGCTACAGACTGACAATTAGCAAACGTTCTAAGACATTAGACACTCTTCAGGCTTAGGGGTGGGATAGGATGAATAGCTTTTGAGCAAACATTTGCTTCCACAAAGAGCTTGTTAGCTGCCACTAACGTATAAAGAGACAATAAGTATCCTCTGCCTTGCCTAGCTCTTTCTGGAAGAAAGTCTGTCCATACCCACTTTCAGCTGGTGTTAGGCTGTAAACCCTGTGAGGATAGGAATACGAATGCTCTTTATCCACTTCTCCTGTCTCAAGAACAGCATACCTAGGGCACAGCTCTGCTTGGAAAACTCTGTTCTGTCTCTTGGCATAGGCAGCTCTCTTCTCATACCCCAGATCCACGTGCTCTTTCCACTGAGAGCCTACAGGCTCACTCTATTTCAAAGCTGGAATTAGGGTTCAAATTTTTCATGCCCCAAGCCAAAATGTCAGGATGCAAACCTGCACTCAGACACTGCATTTAATCAACCTCCAGAAACTGCCAGGGCAGAAAACATAAATGTCTCCTGCCTCCCAGTGCCTGGACTGACCCACATGCTACTGTTACATTGAACTTCCTTTCTGCATGTGGATCATTATCTACTAGTCTTTGGAGTGCTTGCCTTACCTAAACTAGCTATATGGATGTGAATCAGGAGTTTAGGGCAGGCTTATAGAACCAGTTTTCTAATTCTCATTAGTTTCGTGCAGTTTTATAGGATTTTGTAAACTTTTGCTTTTCTTTCTTCCTGGTCAGTTAAATTCCCTATGTGAATAAATCATTTCAAAGAAGCATAGTATCATAGAAAGGTTCTATCAGAAGGGATTTTTGGAGGTCAACCAGTCCAACTTCTTGTTACAAAGCAGAAGTGATTTCAAAGTCTGATTAGGGTTGCTCAGGGCCTTTACCTGTCAAACTTTAAAATCCCCCGTGGTGGAGTTTCCACAAATTTCCTTGGCTTCAAGACTTAAACACTTTTTCTGCATAGAAAAAAGTTTTTAATATCCAGTACAAATTTCCCTGGGTGCAACTTGTTATTCTATTTCTCTTTGTGCCTCTGAGAGGTTTGGTGTCCCTTCTCTGCAGCTCCTCCTTAGGCAATGGAAGGTAGTTAGCACTCCACTGGACTTCTTCTCCTTCAACCCCAGCTCCCTTTCCACATGTCATGTCCCCCCGCTGCCAAGCAACTTGATGGTCCTCCACTGAATTTAGTCCAGCTTGTCCATGTCTCTCTTGAACTGGGTGTCCCTGAAATGAGTGCAGTATTTCCTGTGAAGTCCCTCCAGCACCACGGGAATAATTCTTTTTCCCAGCTCGCTGGCTACACCTGGGGTAAAGCAGCCTGGCAAGAGGTTTGCCTGCCCTGCTGCCAGGGTGCATTGCTGACTGCTGTGCAATTTGCCATCACCAAAGGCTTCAAGCTGTTTTCTGCAGAGCTGCCTTTTTGCCAGTCCCAAGCCTGTGTCACAGCCACAGGATTACTCCATCTTGGGGAAGGACTTTGCATCTGCCATTGGACTTTAGAATTCTCCTGGCAAACCATTTCTCCTTGTGTGAGAGTGTCAGCCATGACCTTCAGTGAATTGATGCCTCACCCTAATTTAGCTCTAGGTATGAGCTTCCTGGTGGTGTGGATCAGTCAGGGTGGTGATGAATATCATTCAGGGCATGTTAAATATTGTCAACCCCAGTACCACCAGTTCATTTCAGTTAGACTTCCTTAAACACCAACAAAATGCAGCAAAATATGAATTTCTTTGGGCTCTTTTTTTCTTTGATTTGGTGGTGGTGGTTTTTGTTTTATTGCTACACTTCTAGCAGGAAATCCATGGAGGTGTTTGCACCATTTTTATGATTTATAAAATCTTTATGATGTATAAGCAAACTTACTTCTGCATTGAATTCAACCAGAATACCTGTTTATCAGAAACATAGTGGTAACAGTAGCGGGGCTAATGCTACTAAATTATGGATATGCCTTAAATCAGCATATGCCTATGTACTTTTTGGTACTGTCCAAGAAAATAAGCATGAAAGTTCCCTCCTGACTAAAACAGAAGAGGAAGTATTTGCAGGAAAAAAGGAATTCCGTAGAGGCAGCTAAAATCTGACAACTCCTGTCCAACTGCCTTATCTATTGAGATTGCAGCAGTAAGGTCAGTTGTATATTGCATTTTTTATGTATTCCTAATTCATTCTGCAAGCACACACTCATGCATGTGCCCATACATGCATGTACACGTGTTCACACTTCTCTCATTCTCTCCCCCTCTATTTTCTGTTTCTTATAACTGTATTTAAATATGCTGAATTGCAAAAATTATTATTTTACTCTTTAGTGCAAAACTACTTTTTATTTAGTCTTACTAGCCTATTCAAAGCTTTCAGGTTTGGATAGAGAGGGTTTTTTAATTTAGTTGACTTTTTTTCCATTTTTTGTTGGTTAGGAGGGAAAAAAGTTTCTTAGAAGCTATCATTTCCAGCTTTTAGCTATGTAATAATAATAACAATAATAAGGTTTAATTTTTAAAAATCAAAAGCCTAAAGCTTTCTTCTGATTTTGCATAAAATAAGCTTTCTCCTTTCTTCTCCCTCACAAAGTATAATTGAAGAACTCCAGAAGTAAGCTTAGCTGATATTGTTCCTGCTTTCAGTCTCCCTCATTCAAAACCATTTACATCTGCAGACTTCAGCATCTTTATCACCCACATTTCAGAAACTCTTACTGCTGTCTCTGGAGGTTGTCCCCATTCTTACTGTGTGAGTTTAAAGGTATTAGAAATCAAATACCATTAGCAGCAATGCTCTTTTGCTGAACACTCTGGATGGCTGAGGAGGAGGATGATTCTGCTCTCAGCCATTTCTGCAGATACCCAAAAGAAGAACAGAATTGCTCAGTGTAGGCTGTGTGATTTCTGCACTAATCATATTGAGTGTACCAGGTCAGTATGCAAGGCTTTGTTTCCCCTTTTTTTCCTCTCTGTGCACATAACTGAATTAAGGGTTTTTTTGTTTGCTTGTGTCCAGAACCAGGTTCAAGATCTTTGCTAAACTGCTTAAGTCAGCAAGTGTTTTGGGCAAGTATTTCTGTTAACTGCTCTGGAGTGCTGATTGCTGACTGTAACCACCTTGAAGCTCCTCAGCAGCTGCCTCTCCCCAGTGGACATGGATTCCTGCTCAGTTCCAGTGCAGGAACGTGGCTGCTGCAACACCAAGAGAACAAACTTCCCCCTGCTCCTCTCCCTTCATGTATGGGAACCTCACAATGTAGTATTTGAAAGCTGAGTGACACTCGCTTAACCCCAGTGAACCGATTTTTTGTAATGGTTTTATCTTCCTGATCGCTTTTGCAATGGAAAAGATTGATGCTGTTTTAAACTGAAAGATGATACCAGTGTACCTTTAAGCTGAATGTGGGCAGTGCAGAGGGTTTAGGGGTATCAGGAATGCTAGCAGTAGAAAGATGGCATGCAGTAGAAAGATGGCATGCAGCAACAAGTTTTTATAACCTCCAAAATCCTACCTTCTTTTCTATTTGCTCTCAGTTCAGTAAGAAGGGGGAAACATTCCTGCTGTCCTAGTAAACACATTTCAGCCAAATCATAAGGACATCATCAGGTCAAAATACTCCCAACTAAAAATTAAATAAATGGTGCCACTATCCTGAAGTCACAGCAAAGGTTGCACATTAAAAAACACACCCCAAACGACCGAAGAACCTCCCTCCCCCTCCAACAAACCAGCAGCGTCCAAGCAAGTTTACTGTTAGAGATGCTGTAGATACATGTGTTACTGCTCCATTTGACTTACACGTGGGACTGCAGCAAATTGAAAGGAAAATCGCATCAGGTTATGCCAAGTCAACCAGAGAAATGTATTGTGTCTCCTTAAATGCATCCTTTCTCCCCGTTTCAGCTGAATAGTGCCACAGCTGTGCTGATGCTGCTGGCAGTGCTATGAATGTGTAAGGCTTTGACTTCTGAGAAGTGAGTTACCTTGGAAGAGCTGCCCCTAGAAATGCTGATCTGCTGCTAAATACCCAGCCCCTCCAGGGCCCTTCTAAGTGATTGCCCTGAAGGAGGGAGACCCAAACTTTAATAAATTCTTCTGGAAATTCAGGGCAAGTACAGCACTGTCAAACAAGAGAGATTTAGCCAATTTAAAAGTATGAACTTGCCATATGTTTTGTGAGTATATAAAATAGCGTTATTAGCACTAATAAAACTGTCAGGGTTGCAACACGTGATAATTTGCTATAGGTGGTATTCATTTATGAACATTCTGGAGAGGTGTGGGAGTGTTTACAAAAGGATTCACATTTTACCAGCAGTGACAGCTACACTGAAAATTGTCTATTATCAGATACAGGTTTTCATTTGCTTTTAACTTTTTGATCTTTTCATGGATTCTTTTATGCCTGAAGCTTGATTTTGGGAGTGGGAGGGAGCAAATATTTCTGTTCCTGTACTCAGCTATTGAAAAGAGACATTTCTTTGCCCTAATCAAAATATATTTTTTAACAAGTTAACCTATTCAGAAAATAATAATTATATGGTGCATTCAAGGTTCAGACCAACTAACACATAAAACTATCAAATGAAGGATTGGATAAGCAAAATGCACTGAATATTTATCCTCTGTGTGGCCTTCCTTCAATTGTGTTCACTGGGACTCGGAACCAAAGGGAAGTGAGGGAATGTGTTTGCTAACAACCTTTGGCAGGACAGAGAAGAGTTTTGCTAAGCAGCAGTTTGCTCAGAGACTCTCAGGTAACAGAGAAGGTGGGGCATTGCCCCCCATAAGCCATGAATATACAGTACCCAACCATCAACACTGCAACAACAACCAATAAGTGGCATAAAGAGGAGTTGGGTGTTTAATACAAAGTTAAATTCTCCAGTGCTTTCAGACACACATGGAGAAGAACCTCAAGTCCTTGAAATAGCTTGGTTGACAACATACCAAATAATCGCTGCTTCCTCTCCAGCTTCCAGAGGAGGGAACTGAAAACTGTGTATTCTCTAAAATGTGTTGTCCTTTGCTCTTGGTCTCTTGCATTTTTCAGTGCTTTCTCTCTTTATGTTCATTTCAGTGTGTTGCTTGCCTAACAGCATCTCAGACTTCAGAATTCAGTTGATATGTGACCCACCAAATGCCAGTATTTTCTGTAATGACCTAAATGTAGTGTGTCCTTTTGTTGCTTTCTGATTGCAAGAGGTGAAGTTGTAATCAAATAACTATGCCTTCCCAACATCTCCAGGCAGTTCCTTTTGTTTCCGCGGAGCTTGCACTGCAGTCAGAAGAATCTACTCAAATCTTTTCTTAGCCCCATTAACTGGTGAGTGATAAAGAGCTATGCTCTGAAATATAATTTCTTACTTCATGAATGCTAAGCTCTTTCAGAAACAGATGGAGGTTAGCTCTCTGGGAGAAAAAAAAAAAAAAAACCAGCAATTTTGTGATGCTCAATATAACAATTCTTGGAAGAAGCCTCCTTTCATATTTAAAATCATTTGCTATTTAAACAGGCTGGTACATTTAGCACCACCCAGGCGATGACGAACCACTTCTCTGGAGGTTCTGACTGCTTCTCAGATTGCCTGCTCCCTAAGCACACGTATCGGAGTCCTTGGAAAATCTGTTAATATAATTTTACCTCTTTGCCAGAAAAAATGCTAATCCAGTCCTAGGAGCTCTATTTAACTTTTGCTTCAGCTATAATATTGTCGATTTAAAAGGTACTGGATTTTGGATCTCATAAGAAATCACACTGGATGGAGCATGAAATCTGGGAATCCAAGGATTTAAAGAAATTGGTTATATAAAATTCACTTTGGTTTTTTTCTACAGGATGTTAGCCTTTTGATCAGCTGACATGAGCAAAAAAGCAGTCCAATAATACTGTGAAAGGTAAAACTGAGTTCAAGTGGTAATGCTGCATTTTCTGCACTTGGCACCCATTACTGTCCATAATACATATGTTTGCAATGTTTTCTGATTTCATTTACCCCGATGTAAACTCCAGAGTAAATCTGTTATGAACATGATTATTTTGGCTCTGTCCCAGTGGAATTGAAAAAAGGATTTATCCTGCGGTCGATTTTGCCCCTGTAACAACAAGGATTATTATCACAATATGATGGAGTGCAATGTTTCTGATTATGCTAATAATAAACCAAAAAGAAATCTTTCAATCTTACATGGCCATAAGCAGCAGAAAAAATTTTCTTGCATGCATGTTAAACAGCAGTTTATTCCCTTTCTTTTCCAGACAGGTTTAGAAGGTAAGCTGATGCAATAAAATGACAGCTGAATCTGTAAAGTCTCTCTCTCCATTATCCATGTCTGCCAAGGTACTCATCTAGTGTAGCAGCAGGTACTTAGGATGTATTGCTATGTCCTTAATATTGTTGGGTTTCTTTACTTGTTGATTTTCATTACTTATCCAGTATCAAAAACATGCTTAATACTCTCATAAAACCAAATCAGGACATGATTCCAGCCCAAATGTAAATAATTTATAACTACGTATTACAGATGAGCAAAATTCTTCTTTCATGTTCACAGAGGAGCTGTTCTTGCACAAGCAGCAATGAATGTGCTTTAAGATGGTCTTCTCAAATACTTTAACTAGCAATAGTTTATTTTATACTGGATTTTAGCACAGCTTAAAACTGCTGGGACACAGCATTCTCCATCACATTCCCCAGTCTTTGCATAAACAATTACAAACCTGTCAGACAATGCTCTGATGATACCTTTTGCAGGAAGAACCAGTTATTCTTATACATTTCCTGTGTACAAATGTGATAAAACAAAATTAAATTCAATCCTGCAGTTAAATCTTAATGCAGCTTGTTTTTTTCCTTTTTTTTTTCTCTAGGAAAGATGCCTCAGGCAAGGCAAGTATATTTCAGTTAGGAAGGGATTAACATTTTCTAAATTTTCCAGTGTTTTTAATCTACTACCTTTTCCTAAATTGCTAATGCTTCTTCAAGTATTAAAGCTGCAATGGGTTCTATAAATCCACTTTCTGATTATGTGAGTTAAGCTATGCATTTGGGACCAAAAAAGGGGAAAAAAAAGCCTGAGTGAGTTATGTCACAAATTGCCTTTAGTGCTTCAAATTCAGACTATCAAATACAGAGACACATTGTTCAAGATTGTTCCAGCATTAAAATAAATAGTAGTATAAGGCCCTTAGAGCTGTAAATGAATTACAATCCTTTTGCCAGGGAGATAAGGTTTGTGAGTGGGAGTAGAATCCTTTATTAGACCAACCCCTATGGTCGGAAAAAGTAGATAGGAAGGGGTTGTATGCCAGGAAGATTTTCTTCTTTTTCCCATTGTGCTAGTTTTACCATTAAAGACCTGAAAATTTTAGCTCCCCCATGTCCTCTGACCATCACAGTTATAACCATAGTAACACAAGGCTTTTTAAAAGCAACCTGAAAACTAAAAATAAATAAAATGAAAAAACAAGAGGACATCTTCAGCCTGCAGTGTTTTCAAACTTTCTCAGCTTTGGCGGGTACGTTGAGGTTACAGTAGGACTATTCAGAACGAGTCTTCATAAATTAAGGCCTGTGTACTACACTGCTGGGAACAAAAAAAAGCCTCTTTTTTCCCAAGTTTTCTTCTTGTTCTAGTCACACCAGAGGACAGGAGGGGAGAAAACTGGCCTCTGTAGAGTAGGCTTTTGTGAGGCTGCTTGCATAATTTTGCCCTGGATGGATGGATCTTTTAGGAAAGGCTATATTGGCAGACATTTCTATACCCTTCATGCTTCTGTACAGGATTTAAAAAATATTCATTGTTCCTACATGCCACGCACAGTATTTGACAATAACACTTTTCCCTTACAAGTTAAGAAGCTGCACTGTATCCTTCATTTCTTCCATATTTCTCTGTTCCTTCTTTAATTGTTTCTTCTCTTTTTCTAGCCTCTGTCTCCATGTTTTTGCAATTTTGTCTGCTTTCCCATGAGCAAAGTTGCTACTGTATTGGTTAATACATCTTTAGAAGTGCCAGGGATTTTTGTCTCCAGGATCATCTTCTCATTTCTCCTGAATATGTTTTGCTTCCTGTCCCAGAAGCACAGAAAGTAAAACAAAATTCAAGTGTGGTGCATAATTAGGCCACAATTTTATTAATAAAAGCCATCTGGGAACAACTGTTAATAACTTGTGCAGGATAGGTCATAGTCTCTTTCCTAATTGTTTTCACCTGCTGGAAGGCTCTTTCCTCCTTCCCTGCCACCCCATTCCGTGCCAGCTCCCTGCCCTGCAGAGTTCTCCTCCCTCAATCTTTTCCATCACTACTCCCCAGCCTAATGTTGGGACTCTCTGTTTATGCGGAGACTAAAGGCCTAGAAAAAGTAGATTTTTCCTTTCTACTGATATAGTAGGAACTCTGCTTTCTGCTGTGCTCTGATCTGATTTGACTTTATCAAGCAAGGTATGAGATTGTCATCAGATAAGTGTCTAAAGTGCCTTTCTGTCGCCTGCTGAAATGGGCCAGTCTGAACTTACCATTTCTAGTGACCCAGCCAGGTTCCTTGAAAAGGCAGAAAAATTCACCCTGTCTCAATCAATCCAGTGATGGATGAAAATTACCCGAGGCCTCAAAACGCAGTAATGACTGCAGCAGGCTAAAAACCTATCTGGCTACAAATCCCAGTGTAATCTGAGTGTGAGGGAGACTTCACGTCTTTGCTGTTTTCTACCCTCCTTGTAATTCTTCTACCAAATTCATGCTTGAATTATGTCTAAGCCAAGTAAGCAGTGTTTTCTTGAAGTCAGGTGAAGGAACCCCCTCTTGCTTGTAGTGAAGTGTGTCCAGGACAAGGAAGTATCTTGGGGAGGAGCAAGTGCCAGCTGCTGCCAGCAGCTATTCCCAGCTGCTTGCACAGGGGCTGTGAGCATCCCTGTCCACATGCATCTTGCTGCACCCACAGCAGGCTCAAACCCCAGAGAATTACTTTTTCCCAAAACAAAAATAGATGGTTTCAGCGGCTGATGTTCATCCTTAAGAAACCCAAACAAACCCCACAACAGCAGAGGACTGGTGAAGTTAATGAGAGAGGAAGCCTGCCTGGTTTTGTAAATGTGCCCTTTCTTGGATGGAATTGCACTGTGCTACCGTCTGTGCAAACCCAAACAGAAAGCTTGTAATTGAAGCAGTGAGAACAGGGGAAGAAAACATGAGAAAGAAAGCAGTTTGACCAAAGTCCTGTAGCAAGCCAGTGGCAGAGCAAGAACTAATATCCTCTGATTCCTAATTCCCGGTACTTTTCTCCTGTCATCTGAAAATGATTTATTTCAGACACTCACTATTTGCTGGTCTCAGTGGGTTAAATTGGACCAGGACATTTCAATGAAAAACAATCATTTTTATGTTCCAAGAATCACACTGAACAATCTTGCAGCTGATGTTTCTTAGGTAATACATAGCTGTTATATGGAATGAAAGTTTGCTGTAAGTGCTTGCTGCTGAAATGTAAGAGTGAAAGATGACTTTGGAGAGCCTCAGGAGCAGCTCAGGCAATGTGTGTCCTCCCACAGATAGAACAAGGAAATTACATAGTTAGGGACAAGGCAAAAATCATAACTGTTTTTTATTAGGCTCTGTCCTTTATTTGTTAGGATTATTGCCTTCACTGTCGTCAAACCATAAATCTGTTTTTTCTCCTTTACACTGTAATTACAATCTTGTTTGGGGGAAGTAATATTGCTGGGGCCGAAAAAATACCCCCAAACCCTCCCGGTACTACTACCTTAAAGGGAAGAGATACTTTCTTTAAATAACCTTAATAATATATTTTGATCCTAATAATAGAGCACAGCAGAACTAGCTAAAATGTACGGCTGCAGTCTTTCTGAAATGAAAACAAGAGATTTAATTGAACATCTATCCTGGAGCTTTCTTTCATTCTCTAATAGAACATTACATGTAAAAATATCAGGACAGTATTTCAAGAACAAGATGATGTTTCATTCAGGCTGTGGGGTTTTCTCTGTACTGTATGTATTCCAAGCTGTGCAAATGCTGGCATAGTTGTAAAACTATCATGATGATGAACAGATTGTGTTAATTGGTATTAACGAATATTTATGCTGGATTGACTAAGTGAAAAACTTTAATTGGCCAGGGACACTCGGGTGATGATACCCGGGGAGTCCCATTAGCACTGAATTGATGTAGGAGCTTATCCTTGCAGTTGATGGTAATCACCATAGTGAAGAAAGTTGCAATGTAAGAGTAAAACTCCCACCTTAGATTTATGATCCTGTGAGATACAAACCACTCTCAATACTGCATGGTCTGAATTACAGATCTCTATTTAACGGGACAACATAGGCCTGCTGTTACAATTGTGTCTGTGATTACAGCGCTCTAGAGTGTGCATTGCATTGTAATCCAGTTATTTATGCTGTGCCTTTTTGCTTGAGGCAATAATACACCAGTACATACATGAAAGTCCAAGCAAGTTGTTGTGTCTCATTACTGGAGAGAATTTTTCTTAAGAGATGCAAGAGAAACTCAGAGAAATTTAAGTTTCTCCCAGCAGTCATTCAGTGATAACTTGCACACCAATCTTCAGAGAAGTTTTTCTTTTGGCAAAATGTGTTATTCCTGCACTAGATAGTTTTGTGATGCTTCTGCTCAGTATCTCTGGAAACTTTACCGTATTTAGATGCACATAGCTCTGACCTGCACTGAGCAGCAGAGCAAATTGCATCTCTCTTACAGAGACTGGGCAGAGACCCACCTGGAACACTGTTTCCTTTGTTGGCATTCCTCTAATCTGTTTTTCTGTAGATCTGGTTTATAAGTACAACCTCATGTATTCTGAAACACCACACGTTCCATTAAGAGTCCTTTGCCTCTGTCCTTCCCTCAGATCTCCAGCAGCAAAGAGCATTGGTGCTATGGAGGGGCTGTGGAGTGATAGAATTTCCAATACATTTCTGGAGTCTTTCCAGGGGAGACTTTTCAAAAGAAGAGCATGTGCTTTCTGAAAAGAAATAGGTAAGTGGCATCTGAGTCCTGTGGCTACCTTAGAAAAATGATCAAAAAAATCCACTTATCCTTTCACAGTACTGAGTAACTTCCCTTAAAGGTGACCTCTACCATTACGAGCCAGGTGACACTGAAAGCTGCAGGGCTCTCAGGACAGACACTCAGTCACCATTTCCTATGCTGTTTCTCAGAGCACCTCAGCAGTTGAAAGCTGCTGGTTTGATGTGACCATTGGCAAGGATTATTTGTTCAGCCTCAGTGGCACTGGCTTGACTTTGGCTGAATACCAGTCCAGATGTCTTGGGAATACTACACCAATGTGCACCCTTGGCAGGGGTGTCAAAGGGTGGAAAGAACATTAGGCTGCACCAAGCTAGGCTGGATGGACATTTACATGGCATGAGGTAATCCTATCAGTGACACCTTAAATGAGAAAGCAACCCATACACTATACAGGCTTGCCAAATTTCTCTGCAAGGTCATTCCATGTCGGTCACAACTGAAAAAATTGTTTGGCGATATTTTGCTAAAATGTAGTAAGGAAATTTTGGTTTAAAGTTGCTTTATTCACTGCTAATATCTCATTAACTCTGGTCAAAAGCAGAGTTCCTTGTTTCCTTAATATTACTTATATTTGACAGAAAGCAGCTGCAGGATAGCTCCTTAAGTCCACTCATGCTTATCATCACTGCTAGGACTATTAATTCACTGCAGTATACTTTAATGTACTATAACATTTAGAAATGGCATTTGGATGTGCAGTAATACTATTTTGCACAATTAACCTCTGGTTCCCTTCCATATAAGCCTGTTCTGAAGAAATATCAGTTATGCTGTGTTATTTTCAAATTACATTGAGTTTTGTGCCTTTTTCCTAATAGGTTGCCCTTTCCTCAGAGAGTAGTAACGCACATTGAATTGTAATAACACTTTATTTTCCTTGCAACAAAGCAGTATAAATCACAGAGATAAAAGGAGATGAACCCATTCCCGAGCCCTTGATCAGACAACTCCTGACCACAGTTTTTAAAATCAAGTCCTAGATCCACATGTTGGTTGTACAAACAACAAAATGAGACAATATAAAGAAGGAAATCTTTCTCCTTGAATAAGAAAATTAAAAAATTATAAATAATCTTGCCTTAAAACCTGTGCCAAAGAGCGAATCATCCAGTTCATGGTCATTGTAAAACAGAAGTTTATGCTTCATTTTTTGCCTTAGAAACATGAACCAGAAGGTTCTGGTGGAGTGTAAAGCAGAGGAAAAGTATGGAAGATGGCTTGCTTTATAAATCTCATCTTGAGCTATTTAATGCTTTTTGTGGAACTGATATTTTTCTAGAGACCCAGAGAACTTAAAAAGTGTGGGATGGTCGTGGAGAAACAAGTTTTTTTTAAATTTCATGAGAATAGAGATGTGTCACTAGAACAACAAACTCCAGTTCCATTGCAGAGGGATGGAGGCACTTAAATGTAAGAAATTTTCAGAGGAGGAATATATCATTTTAGTTTATTCAGGATATGGTGGGTGAAAAATTTAAACTCATTCATTAATCTCACTAATGAGAAGTAACTACAAAGTCACAGATGAATCTAGCTAATCTCACAGATTCAGGCTTCTGGTGGGGTAAAGAAGAAAAAGTAGGTTTTGAGATCTGTTTGATGCCTTATTGCTTTGCAGTTCCGCTATGTCAAAATGCACAAAACTCTTGGTATAGGTAGGAATTTCATTTTTTGAACATAGGTGCTAAAGTGTTCTTTAAAGACCCAGCATCTCATCAAGAAGGAGAATGCTTTTATTAGACTCTACAACAAACAGCTCTAATTCTGCTCTTTTTTGCTAGTATATTTTTAAATTACAGTAACATAGCTGGCTATGTTATTTTCTCAATTATAAAAATGCGTCCAAGAACAGAATTTAGCCCAATGTATTTTTCCAATGTTTTATATTGCTAAAAAGAATGGATTTGGCTCAGTCAAATTATGCTTTCTGTTGTTTCATGCATATATTCAGCTGAAGACTATCAGAGCTGTATTTGTGCATCTCATTGCAGAATTTGGCCCAAGGGTTTAGAGCTCCTAATATTTACAAAACAGATTGTATTCAATTTGCTGACACAAATATATAGCTTTAATACTGCGAGGCTTTAAAAATTTATATTCATGCCTAGATGCAGGATAAGAGTGGAAGTGAAATGAGTAAAATCTTCTTTTTACATTGCTTATTTTGTGGTAGAGTGATAGAATTTGGCAAACTAGTCTCGTCTGGTTACCTCATTGCCTTGACTTTCATCCGAAGTTATCAAGGTTTTCACAAGAGCATGCTCTTAATCCCCCCTGCTTCTTGCTAGATTTTCTAATCTTGGACTATTATGTTCAATCACATGTGAACACATTTCTCTGGCATTTGAGCTGCACAAATTCTTTTGTGTGTGGTTTCAAACAAGCTTTAATGCACCGCCAAGTTGTTCAGTTTATTCAGTACTTTCAAACGGGGAAAAATAAGTTCACAAAGCAGTGTAGAACTGTTCCAAGGGCATTGTTTATAGCAAAAGAAAGAGGTTCAAAAACATCATCAACAAAGTTTTCCCCTCAGGTATACCTGGGAGAACATCTGGATTTGCCTCAAGTAACAAGAGAAGAATCTGGGCTAATGAATTCTATCAAGATTAAGAAAGCCATCTAAGGTTTTGATTTTGCGCAGCACAGATGTGAACTGCTGCACAAAGGCAAGGTTAAAAGAAATGCATAGAATGGTGGTCAATGTGGGAGGAAGCAGTCCAGCAGGAGAGGATGTATGCTGGGTGGCTGCCAAGCCTCTTCTGCCTGGCAGGAAAACTGCAAGCAGCTCAAATACCTGTTGTTATACTGGCCAGCAGACTGGAGCTCACATGATGTGGTAAATGCCCATTGCTTGCCCATTTGTATGTTTCCAGCCCTTAGTACTCCTGAATAAAAGCAACTGGGGATGGAAAGATGGACTTTCCATGTGGGGCATTGCCCAGCAGCCCGCTCTGGTCCTTCAGACCATCTGTGCCCATGAGGACATGGCAAGCTGGGGCTCCCACATGGCTCTGGGAGAGGAAGGCTGTTCCTGAGGTTCAGACACAGAAATGGTGCTTGAGAGGTTGTGTGAGGGCTGCACCACGGCCATGCTGGATGGGCTTGGGCAGGATACTGAGGCTTCTTTGTGCAGTTATCTACTCCATCACAAGGCAGACATTGCCTGCTGCTGAACCCCACAGGCAGAGTCTCGCACCGATGCAGATGAGCAGGTGCAGTGCAAGATGGCACCAAGGGGAAACCCCAACTGCTTTGAGCCTTCAGTGTCTGTTCTCTACAATGGCATCATAAATTCACACAGACGTAGGAAACAACATCCCAACAGCTGGATAATGCAGATTCCAGAGTAATATCATCCATTCAATATAGATGCTTTTGTTTTTTTCTTCCGGGCTCATCCACAGGAAAAAAAAAAAAAANCCATCACTTCTTCATTCCCTAAAACTCATTTTGTATGAAATCTTTTTTACAAGGTTCATTAGAGGTATTTCTCTTCTTCCCCTTCCCCCTACTATCCCTTTTATCACCCACTTTACCCAACTATCTTGCTTTTCACATTCCTCTTCCATTTTCATGCATCCTCTCTTCCCATGGCTTTGGCTATCACTTCTGAAGAGCTTGGACTGTGTCCCTGGGGCTGACTTCTGAGCAGTGAGCTCCAGTGCTTCAGGAAGGTGACCTGTCAGTAGTTTTAGGCTTGACTGAAAAATCAGCAAATAACATGAACATGATGAGATTTTTGCTTTGCACCCTTACACACACGCTTTGGGACTTGAATTCTCAGTGGTAATGCAGCACAGAGGTTGTGCATGTGCAGAAGCAAAGAGAGAATTTATCTTCAGATACATTAACCCACACAGAAGAAATAAACACAACTTTTGCACTGTTTGCTGAAAAGAAAATTGACTGAAAAGAAAATCAACACAAAAGAGATGAGTTAGGCATAGAGAACAATCTGTGATCTCTCTTGCAACCATGGAGCTGAGCTCAGTTGGCTTACTGGAAAGAGAGAAGGAGGAAAAAAATAGAACTTGTTCTGGTAGAGAAGAGTCTCTCATGCTGCTAATCAATTCGGTGGCCAAATTTGCTATTGTGATCTGATGGTTTAGCTCTGCCAACTCTTGTAATTATCTCTATTCCCATTCTCCATTAGTGGCCTTTTCAAAGGATATGAGTTTTCACAGTGTCAGACTATGCCATGCAGTGAATACCACACCATCAGTGCATTGCAAACATAATACAGCATAAATGATTTACAAATATAGCCTCTTGCGACAGTAGGTGGAACACAGCGGTTACGTGTTCCTGGGCCTCAGGGTTCTGGTTTCCTAACGGGTGACCTTTCCTCCCTTCATATTCTTTTCCTTGCAGATTATGGTGCGGCAGCCCCATGCCATCTCATTAGCTCTGGGAAAATCAGAGCATGTGAAAAGATGAGGAGGCATTCCAATATCTGGAGCTGACAGGTAGCACAAAAGTGCTGGAACAGCCAGAGGACTCTGGCCAACCATCCACTCTGCTGACTGTTCCCCCAAACATCATTTCACAAGGTGCTGTTGCAGACAAGGGCATCACAGCAGCCCACAAGCACAGCACAGTATTTGGTACAGGTCTCACAAGTGCTGCCACACAGGAGCAATATTTTCAGATGTAAACAAAACTTACAGAAGCCACATGACGGAGCTGTTGAAAGAGCTGCTGTGGCTGAGGGTGAGCAGGTGGTGTAATGATTGAAGGCAAAATGAAATGTCTGCTTTGACTGAAGGGACATGTGCTGTTTTCCCGAGAACTAAAATGTGGCTCAGAGACCCTTTAAGTGCATGCAGACATGCCAAGAACAGTATTTAAGAAATGCAACATCACATACAATATTTAAGTAATTAATCATAATATTTGAGAAAATAAGATGCATCACACTAAAAATTCAAAGCAACTTCCTTTTTTAAAAATAAGAAACACAAGACTGAACGACCAGATGATTCCCAAGAGATTCTGATGATTAACTGGCTAAATCAGGACATCTGCAGGATGTAAGAATAATAGAAGGAAGCGGGAGTTTTGGCTACCACTTTTATAATTAGCAATTGTAATGATCTTAGCGGTGTCCTCCTGAAAGAACTTGAATATTCATGTTGAAGCACAGCATTCTGTTTCAGCGCTTTTGGTAACTGTAGCCACTTGCACAGAGTCAAGCACACACTCAAATCAGGAAGTCAAAATGAGTGCTCCAAATACTTTCTGTCGAAAATTGTAAGGAAAGCTGTTATTGCATGCAGTAAGATGGGGAAGAGAAACATAGCATCCAAGAGCTCCCTTGGCATTTTCAGTTTCCTAAATAATCGTCCTGCTTCTGCTTCTTTTTTTTTTTCTTCTCTGCAGATTAAATTCAGACTTGACCCAAGGAAATGCAAAATACATCTGAATCTGTAAAGTTAGATTTCATAATGTCAGGCCAGACGGTAGCCAAAGGCACCCAAAGTAGCAGTTGCTATCTATAGAAAGCCAGGTATCCCTTCACTCTTCCTGAATGGATGCTAAAATTTCATCATGACCTAAGATGAGCCTGAAGGTCATACAGGGTTGTTTGTGGCCATACTTAATTAGTAGTTCAGTGGATACTCTGACAGCTTCTCAATTTTTTCACCTTCACAAATAAGTCAGATATATGCCTGACCAAGATCCTCTGTTTTTTCTCTTTGTTTGTACCACAAAGAAACAAAGACTGATGAGATGCATCATCTTTGCAGGGAGCCAGTTAGATCAGTCACTCCTCTGAGAGGCTGTAGATTGAGGGACCCCCATCTGCCTGCTGATTGCTCTGGAACCCTCAAAAGGTTGCATATGTCCATTGCATATGTGAGGTGATGTGAGGAGAAATCACTTCCTTTGCTCTCTTTAGCCACTGGAAGATGAAAACTCAAACAGGTTCTTGCCCATTTGAGTGTGTGCACGTGTGTGCTTTGGCTGTGGGCTCCAGGCAAAGCGTGCAAACCCCAGTTAATGAGTAGCACACGCTAACAAGCATCATTATGCTTGTGAATTGCTCTTGGGCAACTGAACGGGTTTGCCTCTATCCAGGACAAGAAGGAATTAATTAGCGAAGAGCCAGAGGCAATGATCCAGGTGCACCCCACGTCCAGAGGAGTGGGCTAGCAGCTGCAGTGTGGTATCTAGGGCAGAACCAGCTTGGTAGGTTGATGCCTAGAGAAAATTGTAGGCTGCTCAGGCTTCCTATCAGTCAGATCAAACTGATTTAATTTCCTGTGCTCAGGCAATGCAGGGACTACCCACAGAAAGACTCTTATTATCATCAAAATCCTGCATTGAAAATCAATATACACTTTCTCTTTTCCTCTGCTTAATATGAAACTATGTGGGCATACAGCTCCTTCTGGGACTCCATTTTCCAGCTTATCTATGATTTTTGTTTGTTCCTTGCACATGAACTTGCTTCAGACAGAACACATGCTTCAGATAGCACCATTTAACACCATAGCACTCCTATGAAGTGCACTCTGAGGAGACAGGTCACCTTTCAAGCACAGAGAATATTTCAATGGATGCAGGTTTCTTGCCCAAGTGTCTGTCTGCCAGAATGGAAGTGGCACTGCTGGTGGCTTGCCTTCACAAGCAATCTGAGTTGTGACGCAGTTGGCTCCAGCAATGCTCTGTACTTTGCATAGCTGCTGCATTAATTTAACTGCTCCTCTCCACTTCAGCTTTCACTCTAGGGTTCATTTCCATCACTGTCAAGATGCTTCTCAAGTTCCATCAGCGTGAAGTTCAAGTTCCTAGAGGTCCCACTCTTACCCTGGGCTGGCCTCCAAATCTTCCAGGTGCTGAAATGTTTTTAATACTAGTGCACAACATGTCTTTTCTCAATTCCTCTCTCCAGACCAAGGGGGTGCTTTAGCAGCACAACAAATACCACTGCTGATCTTCCTCTGTCATTTGTGCACCCAGTATATTATACCATGGTCATTTAGCAGAGCATTTAAAATTAACCTATACAGCCCAGTACAAACAAACTAAAGAAAACTTACCATGTACAAAATAAAGTAATATAAATCTGGCAGAGGTACACTCAGCAAGTTCAAAAAATTACAACTTTATTGAAGGCCTTTATGTCTCAAGCCACTGCAGCCCAATCTTCAGAGCAGGATCACAAGTGCCCTTTTGGGCACTGGTGCGTGTACCTGTGTGCATGAAGTGTAGCTAAGGTGCCTTGCCTGGCAGGAAGGAAGAGTCTTTGCTTTAGTTGCTTAATCTTCAGCATCAACTCTGCTGAATTTTGGACAAAACTTTTATAGATTATGACTCAGGTGAGCAGCAGTTTATGTTGCAACTTAAGACCTGGCCTCAAAAATCTACTTTTTAAAGTCCAGAAACATGTGTGGAGAGGAAATGTATGCAAAACAGGGGAATGTCAGAGATAGAAACTGCATGAAAATCCCTTTATCCAGCATATTAAACCCAGAAGTTTATATTTGCAGATCCATATTTTTCATTTTTTGTTTGTTGAAGACTTACTTTTAATTACACAGTAAATAGAGTTTAATGTTTAAGTCTAACTTGGACATTTTGGACTGCATTCATCTGCACAGATTTGCAAATAGCAGCAGTTGGACTCCTGAATACTGATGTGCTGATACTGGAAGAATTAGCTCAGGGAGAACATTGTCTGTTTCTATATTACATGACAGCCAATGAGTAAACAAATTAGCAACAAAGGGTTTTGGGTTTTTGTGTGTGGTTTGTTGTCATTGTTCTTATTGTTTTAAAGTGCAATAATATTTGTGCAGATGAGGAAATAATCCATAATTTGCATGGTGACAAAAAAACCTGTGAAATATCCTACTTGCCCTTAGATGGACCAATCATGGCCTATAAAGGCCATCTGAACAGCAACCACAAAACTCAGGGAGGCCCCTTGTCCCCAGACAGCTGCTGGCTTGGAGACCAGTGGGAAGGAAAAGGAGGAGCATCCTGTCTGCACACATTTCCCCAGAGGAGAAGCTTTGCTGGCAAAGCCAGGAAAGATGCTTTTCAGTGATAGCTCCAGTGTTTATTGTTTCGTGCAATATGGCCAGGATTTTGGAAAGCAATACCTTGGTAGAAAGGTATTGTCTCATAGGAATGGATAATGGATGGATCTGAGCTGATAAAAGGCTTTACCTTTGTGTAGGAAGATTAAATAATTTCCAGAATACACTGCCCAGTAACACCTTTATGCATTGAATACTTGCAAGAGGATTGTGTTATAAAGCTGCAGCAAAGTGCCACCAGTCTCTTGGATCACCTCATTTGGGAATGCTGAGAGTGTTCACAATCCTACACATGTAAAGATGCAGCAAGCAAAGACTGATGTTTGAAAGGTCTCTCTCCAAATAATAGGGTGCTACGAGTTTTTAGAGCAGGATTTTGTTGCAGGATTTTTTTGTACTGCTATTTGTCTGCTCTCCTCTTAGTTCAAATATTATGAGACCAAAAAAGCAAGAGAAGTGACAGCAAAACCAGATCTTTTTAAGTGTTATAACACTGATTCATGAACAATCCTGATATCACACAGCTCATGGGTAGACATAAAAGCAAGAAAGACATGAGCCCTGAAGCTGAATTTGAACACAGGGTTACTATTACGTGTAAAGTATGGCTAATGTAAAAAAAGTTTAAAAACCCAAGGAATATGATATGATTCAGGTGGCATTCAGGTAAAACCTTATAAAATGAAGGCCTTCAAAAACCTTAAAAAATTTTACCTTTGTAAAATTATGGCCCAGGTCTGTTACTTCAGCTAGAAAAGGGCCTTGGGAAGGAGGCATAGCTGAGGTACTGTTAGGGAAACATGCTGCGTGTTTATCATATGTTCACCCAGGGTGTGTGCTGATTGATTAAGTCAGGTCTGTTGTGCCCTAAAACTATGTAAAGTCTAAAACTCCATAAAAGAGACTACCGTGGTATTAAAGATAAGCACTTTCCTTCCCTCTCAAATGGAGTTGGTGTGAGTGATTTCAGCGTGTTGTGTCTGTCCCAACTGCGACAGATTCCTATATTTATGCACCAAAAAGGATATGGGGTAATCCAAACAATAACAAGATTCCTTAATCAAATTACAGATCATGGTGTAAAAAACATAAGAAATCTGATCAAACAGTCCATTATTTTAACAACTGGTCTCAAAACTCAAGGCACATAATAAGCCCATCTCACACTGCAGGGTGGCTCATCAACTGGGCCATGCATAGAGCTGGGGACCTCAGCTTCCACCCACAAGCTGCCTTCAGGATTAGGGTGAGGGCTCAGGGAGCCACAGAGGCTACAGCTCCAGGAGCACTGGCACTGTAGAAGTCATAACCAGGGGAGCATGACAGTGCACTTACATTGTTTTCTCCATACCTTTCTCATCTGGGCCACACATGGTGCTGAGGACTTCGATGTCATCAGCCCTGAGCTGCCACCAAGATTAGTGTTAGGTGTACCATAATCCTTGGAATTGTTATTCCTGTTGTACAACAGAGGACTTTTACTTGGTTGTCTTCTTTATAGAAAAACTCAATATGATCTGAATAGGTCTTTAAACCACTTGCTGCTTGACAGATGCTTTTCCCTTTACTCTGAGCATTTCCCTGCACATATAATATCATTCCCCGTGAGTCATATAACATATTCCCATGCCTGCTGGCATTTTGACCTCTTCCAGATGCAGCTTTCTTGATCCCATCGCTAGGATTCCCATCCTTTACACCTGCTTTCTCAGTCAGCACTGCCAAGCAGGGGAAGCAATTGACTTGCCTGATTGTCCAGAGCAGCCTGGCATCCTCTCTCTTGTCTCATTAACAGGTCTGCAGTGCTGCTGCCTTAGCTTTCTTTCCTCCAGGAGGACTTTTCTAGATTGTGTCTGCCTTGAGGTGGCCAAGTATGAGCTGGCTGCACTCCAACGCTCCCGTTGCAGCTGACAGATGGAAGGGCACTCCCCAGGACCTCTGGCAGTACAACCCCTTTCAATTTTTGCATCCTCTCATGAGCCTACTTCATAAAACAGTGTCTGAAAGTGCATATTAGTGGTCCAAACTGTGTGAGCAAGCTGAACAATCTGCAAGACTTTGTCTGTCTTTTGACTGAAGAAACCAGTCAGACAAACCCCGGGAGTGCCATGTTGTGTTGGACCTTTCTTTTTCCCCTCCCTTATACTGGACTTTCCTTTTCTCTCCCCGGAAAGGAATAAAGCAGTGCTGGGTCATCTGGAGATTGTCTTTTTTTCCCACTGACTGGCAGCATTTTTTAAAATCTTCTATAGGAAAAGACTATTTTCTCTTGCTGGTGACCACTCTAATGCATACTGCTGCTTTCTTGTAATGTCTTGATAAAGGGTACTTTTGGCCCTGGGAATGCTCATTTACTGGAGCAGAAATACCATTAAGGCATCACCTTAGGTCATGGTCATAGCAATGTAGGTCAGTGGGTAAAGCAAGAATGCTCGTGGATAATTTAACTCCCTACATGGGCACACTTTGGTCAGGGAGTGAAAGAGTACTTTAAATAAGGATAGTCCATTGACTCTGAGGTAGTTTTCTGCACAGATAAGCAGAAGATTGACATGCCAGGGTCAAAGCACAGTCTTTTGCTCCTCAAATTGGCATAATTTAAGAGTGAGAGAATGCAAAGGGAAAGCACCATGCTGGATTGCCTGACAGTAACTTATCTCCTCAGCTGGGAGAATATTTCAGGGTAAATACTTCTTTTCAATGCATTTGCCTCTTTTCCATTTGGAAATTGTCTATAAACATGTTTTTGCAAGACTGTTTGTCGTTCAGAATGATTTACATTGAGTGAAACTCAAGTTTAGACCCATTCACAGGAAGCTTATTGCAGCTTTTCAAAGAAGAAATTCAGTCTGATCCAATTTAATACAGAGATCACAAGGCGTGCCTTCTTGCCTCAATTGGATAATTCTTTGATTTAGTTTTTTGATGTGAATATCAATTATTCATTTGAATTTTAACATTCTAGTAGTACTTGATGCTATTATAATAGTATATGCTGCTTCGGCAAATATTTCTGTACAGATATTACTTGTGAGAAAATTTACAGTGTGAAAATTAAAACCAAGGAAATGCAGAGTTACTTTCAAAATACAGATGAATATTCATAAAAGAATTACAGTATTTTCCTCTCTCTGATGTTTAGTGTTGTTCATTCATCCAGAGTTGGAAGGATATAAGCTGAGACATGATACTTCAAGAGAGCAGTTAAATGAGGAACTGGGGAGATTAAGATATAAGTTATAAGATGATTGTAAAACTCCTGGACATTTTGGGGCTGCAAAGCCTTTTTGAAAGATGAGAGAAAATACCACTGGGTGTAATGTACAAAGCTAGCTCAGAAAACAGGACGTTCAGATGCAAATTACTTCAAGAGCCCTGGTCAACAGTACCTTGCAAACAGGAGTATATGGAGCATACTGCCATAACAGAAATTTCAGTAAGCTTAATTTTTCATCAACTGTGAGGGCCTATTTCTAATGTGACAACATGCAAAAGTCTACTTTGAAGCCTGATACAACAATGGGTGGGTGAAATACTTTACAGGAAAACAAATTCAGGGATGAAATTATATGTTCAAATCTCTGAGTAGTCTGTCTGAACTAAGTCATGAGAGGTGACTTAGTTGACCAACTAGAAGCATAGCTCCAGTGGCAAAGCCACTCAAGAATGTGTTGACCTTGATGTTTTGAAGTATTTGGTGTTTTTCTGGTCTCTGAGATTTGTTTTGTTCTTTGTTTTCTTCTGCGTAGGATAAAGCATTTGGGGCAGTCTCCCAAATGCAAAGGGGTTATGTGCTTCACACAGAAAACTCAAGACATTTGACAAAGTCAAATGCAGTAAGACTTTACCAGGGTTGCACTCTGGAATTGTCAGCATTTTGAGCCCTAAGTGGTAAAAGTGAAATAATTGTGTGGTTAAACACTTGGTTAAACCCCATGGAAACCAGCAGCTGGGGCAATGTCTAGTCATAGTTACCTGCTTCAATATAGTTGCAAGAAAACGAGTGGCTCTGATTTCTCTCACATATGCAGGAGTTGATACCATAGCAGTTTCACCTCTACACCCCAAAGATAGAGCACAGGCACCCAGGAGGAGCAGAGCTGCCTCACCTCTTCTTGTTCTGCTGGAAATATTGTGTATCTGCAGGAGAAACTGCTGCAAGAACAGAGATTCCGAAAAAAGGGAGGAAGCAAAAAACAGGCTAACAAAGAATACACTCGATAGGTATAGAAGGACAGGCAGAATGGCTTCAGAGAAAAAGCCTGGAGAGCTTTTGGGTTGGGTGCTAGTTCAAAGAGATTCTTTGCTCACTGTTCTGTGCTTTTTCTGTTGTTGTTGTTTGATTCCTGCTGTAGTCAGGGAAAGTAGATGAGAATGCATAACAGATATCTAGTTTCAGCATTAATTTCCTTTCTACCACACAGCACTTCAGTTGACTGTTCGGATGAGCATGCAAGTAAACCTCCTTGGAAACTGAAGGAAATGCAGCTACTGTCCTCCACAGAAGAGAGCCACAAGAACCCATTAATTTCCTTTATGTAACCAGGCAGGTGATATGAAAATTTCCAGCTGGTGTGTTTGAACCTCATTCTGTCCTGAATTTAGGATGGAGCTGCCCCAGACCCCTGCTTCCCTCAATGTTTCATCAGCTGACATTTTGAAAGCTGCTTTTTCACCACACTGACTTAAATTTGCAATAAACCAGTCATTCTTCAGGAGATCAAACACATTAAAAATAAAAAAAAAGGACCTTCTGAGATCCAAAGATGTAGGCATTATTTTGATCCTATGAATTTGTATCTGTATCTCCTTTATGTCCTTTTCCTAAGGTTTCTATTTCTCACCCCTCTATTTAAGTCTGAGGGATGCAGGAAAAGCTACCCCTTCACCTTCTCTCTTCACACAATAAACACTGAATGAAGTTCATACTGCAAGCATTGGCAGTAGAATCTCTCGCTCCCCAGCAAAAGAGATTAAAAGTGTCTCTTGGCACATCTCATCGGGGGACTTCTTTTATCCCTTCAATCAACAGAAGCTTTGGATCAACAAAAAGTACGGAAGCAGGTGTGTCTTTTACCTCATGCCAATCTATCCTACTCTCCATCTTCAGAAAATTGTTCTTTAGCTCTCCAAAGGATACTCAGCACTTGGGTAACCATTTGTTTCTGCTTTATCTTGACAGTACAAACCAGAATAACAATAACCCTGGATGCAGAAGGACTCAAAATCACCTATGCTTTTATTATTATTATTTCATATACATGATATATTGTGTTAAAAATCCACACAAACTGTCACATTATCAGATATGAAGCAGTACTCTCCTTCAAGGTCATGTTTAGCATTTCTCAAATGTAGCTTTTAATCAGAAATATCTGGCTGTCCAGAAGAAAGTATCTCTTCGGTGGATATTCTCTTATCTTTATGAAAGGTCTTTCTTCAATCAGTTTCACACACCCTCTAAGTCTTTCAGAGAGTGGTTTAACCTTCTGTCCCTTCCCACAGTCGCTCATTTACACATTACATTTTCAGGCCTATGTTGGCAGGGCTATTTAGGGGGTTTGCACTGAACTAGATAGGGGAACTAGGGAGCACATGACAGGAAACTGCTTTCTTTCATTGGTAGTGCTAACCATTCAAATTGTACATGGGATTATGGCTACGGCACATTTTCTCAGATTGACATAAAGACAAACTTGAAACTTGTTCTTGCTATGCTCCAATCTTACTTGACATGAATAAGTACAACTACAAAGTCATACTGTTTCCACATTAACATTACTGTGCTGAAAGACAGGATATGGGATCTGTCCTGCAGCAGAGTGGGAGCAGCTCTGCTGGGTTTTGTTTTCTGGTTTTCTTTGGGTTTTTTTTAATATTGTGGAGCAAAGCAGGAATTTTCTTCCCTACTCTCCCAAAAGAGATGCTTTTCAATCAGCAAACAGCCAGCTGATGTCCCAGATTTGTGTTCTTCCCTTTTTCGTGTTTCTCTTTCAGTTACGTATTTTTGTCCCCTAACCTGCCATAACCTATTTCCATACTTCCATAATTGCTTAAGAAAGTGTGATCTCCCCCTCACTCCTTCCCACTGCCCACCTCCCCAACCTGTTGCTGGAATCTCAAATCCTCAAGCATTAAAAGAGGAGAGGCTTTTTTTCTCAGCTAAATTAACACCAATCTGCTCTTGATAGCTTGACGTTCTCCTGAGAGCAGCCATACAACCTCTTCATTTCATTTCCCCTTCTCTTGCTGCTTAAGTAGCACATCCTCACACCAGAGACACTTGTGTGAATCAATTTGCAGTGACCAGCTTAAATGTCTCCTGGGCCACTCAAGTTTCTTTCATTTGGATTTGTAGAGTGAAGAAATAGCTACCTTGTGATGGCTGTAAAAGAAACCTGACAAGGGACAGAGGTGAAGTGCCTGTGTTGGCACACCGTGCTTGCTCCTCAAGTCAGCTTCCACAGCCTCAGTGGGAGCATCATCAGGCCTGCTAAGCGTGTCTAAAACATTAACAATTTTTATTATCCTTCTGGTTTTCTTCGTACATGTTGGACATTTGAGCATTTCTGTACAAAAGCAGTCTGATTTCTTCCCTCAGGACCAGTTTCATGCCAGTAATCCTTGCCAAACTTGACACAAGCAAGGGTGAAATCTTGGCCTGGCTAAAATCAATAGCAAAGCTCCCATGAGAGTAAGAGTCCAGATCATACTGTCAGCTTTTTGCACAAGAACCAACCTTCTCATGCCTGCTTGTCTGTGGGGACGTCTGTCGAAAGAGATACTCCTTCTTTATGGAGGGGAAAGAGCAGGAAGGCAAGTAAAACAAGGCCAATGTGGAGAGGATCTTAAATGTGATGTTAGAGCTTTTAAAGATGGTCTTTCTTTCTCTTTGAAAGGTGTCTTATAAACGTAGCCGACAGGTGCAAAGCTCTCCCAGGTATCCTTATCACCCCTAGAATGACATAACAAGTTGTAAGAAGCAATTCTTGCATTTTCTCCCTCTGCCTTTTCTCCAGTGAGTATCTCCTAGAGAGAAAATGACCTTAAACAGACTCAGAACCTCTGTCTGTTCTGAAAATCACACCTGCAGGGGAGGAGCTATCTAACATCCTGGGTGATTATTCTTTAAAAAAAAACAAAGGGTCATGCTTTTTTTTTCTTAAGCATAGAAGAACCTCAATATAATCACATAACCATAAACCAGTTCCTCACTGGCCTCACTGTCAAGATGCTGCACTAGTGGCTATCCAATTACTCACTAAATGTCTGTGAATTGTTTGGTCTGTTAGAGATGACTTGCAGTAGGTTGCAGACTCCAAGTTACTACATCTTGCTGGAGAAATAAAAGTCTTCGTTGCCATAGTTTTGCTGACTCTTTTTCAACATTGCATTGTGTCATTTCACTACACCCCAAAGATGAAAGTAAAACACAAAATAACATCTTCTAAGATTTTAGTATCTTCTTGGCTCTAAAATATCCAGAGGGCAGAGAAAGGGGAACCTCAATATAATCACAACAGCATTTTCAGGATAGAAACTATGGAGATTGTAAAAACAATAAAAAAGGTCAATGCTGTTGGTAACATTGATCTCCTTCAGCTGCAGTTTTGGGTGAGCTGAAGACACTGTTCTATGGCTGGAGAATCCTCTACATTCCCAGAGAAGTTAATAGAAAGCATGAGATTTTCATGCTCAATCCTCACTCTCTGGTAGGAATAAACAGCAGTAGCTATTTACTTGTTCTTTGTCTAGGCTATGCAATCACATACAAAAAGCTTACATGCTCTGCACTGCAGAAATTTAAATTTTTGGGGTTGCTGGTTTTGTTTGAAACCACATATTCCCACTAACTCTAATCAGAAATATACCCGCAATCAAAGGCAGAATATTCCCCTCTCTGTCCAGCAGATTGGTTTACTGCAAGAAAACTACCTACACAAGCAAATATCCCAGACATGTCAGACTTCTAACAGAGCTATGAATTCTGGTAACAGTCAGAGGTAGAACATTAATAACCAGAACCATAAAACAAATCTAAAAACTGCAGAATAATAATAAAAAATATATTTATAGAGGCAACACAGGAGATGCAATAGTAAAAGAGCCTCCCTCTGGATCATCAATTCATGAGTTCTGTGATCCCGAATAATGGGCATGCTTCCAAACGATGAAATAAAACACATCAACTATTCAAAATCACTAACTTTCCTCTTGCATTCCTTAAAGGTGAATTGCAGCAAATGTATAAATTTTAGTGAGCAGTAACTTGTGTGCATTTTACTACCATAGGAAGTGAATTTCACAGTATTTATTGGAAATCATTATCTTCCTCTGCTTTTTAAAATTTAATTTAAAATTTGTCACAGCAGCAGCAAAGCTGACACAGCCTAATACTGGTGATGGAGTGATACTCTCTGAAAGGACTCCATGGGAAGATCTGCCACGATTTGCCAATAACAGCATCTGTAATGATATTTTCCAAGAAAAAAATCAGTAGAACTTCCAAAATAAAATAATTAAATGTTTGTGTCTAAAAAGGACTTAAGGACAGGGATCATGACCAGTAACAGGAGATCTTTGAATGATCTAAGCAGCAACATCAAAAAAATCAAGCCTCCATGGAAGCAAAACACTCTGCCCTATTTTCAGTCTTATTGGTTAATTAATTCTTTAATTCTTTATAATAATTTCATTTGGGACTCTGAGAGCAGATGTAACCACTTGCTCAATTATGGAGTGTTTCACACCTGCTCTACCCAGACAGAAGAGGTAAGCAGGTGAAAATCAAGCTTCTGCCTATTCTAATCAAGGCATTTTTGGCAGAATGAGCATTTTTTATTATTCAAAAATAAATCCCCCACCATCTTAACTAACACACATGTTTCTTAACATGGGGAAATCAGGCCTTTGCTATTAGAATGGTGTCAAACACCTAAGGGTCATAACTGTAATGTATTATGTATACAGCTCAGCATACAATTGATAAAAGAAAACTAATAATCAAATCAAATAATCAAATCATAGTCAAATGCACATGAAATATGAATCTGAGTTTTTGGGTATGCACACATGCATTTGCCTGTTTCATTGTAGGTGGACAGGCAAATATGAAGTGTTCTTACCTGACCATTAACCAACTCATTTTCAGTAGGTGTTGGGGTAAAAATTCTTATTGTTAAGTTGAATACTGTTTTCATTTCAGCCTGAGGAGTGGTGAAGTTTTCTCTTCTGACCTCTGTCATATGATCCCATGCTGATTTGAGTAAATGGAATTTCACCACGAGTTTCATAAGGTCCCTAATATCTTTCCAGGGGCCTTCTGACAAGAGATAATCTATGATTGCTTCTTTCGATGTTTTCAGATCTGTCTCCTGCAATCTACATCTGTTTATGCAAGAAGTTCACCTGGTAATTGGTTAATATTTCATACAGGCTTATTGAGAAGGTCTGGGTTCAGACTCTATTGTATTTGCAGTGCCTTCAGATCAGGCTTTAGGATTGTGGACCTCTGACCTAATCGCAAATAATGTTAAGGAAGAGCAAAAAAAGTAATGCTATTAAATGCAGGGAAACTCCAAAAACAGCAACATATGGCACATATGTAACTACTAAGTACACACCAAGAAATCCTTGGTCTAGTACCATAAATCCTTAATCCAGAGATACCCCCAAAAGAGAGCCCCTAAATAACCTTGTGATAAGAATTTCATACTAAAGAATGGGCTTTAAAAGTCTCTAATCCATATGGAGCCTTCTTCAGTATTTGCTTCTGACTAGCAGGAGCAGTTAGATGGAATGCCAAAATGTATATACAACAGTTTAGTCTCTTAAAATCTTTAAACACTAATGGCACCACAATCAAATTGGGGCATTCAGCCTCAGATCCAGACAGACAAGGCTGAATGTGATCAAATTTAGACAGCTAAATTGTATGTTCATATCAAATGTGTAAGGATCCCCATCTATGATTTTCCACAAGAATACGTAAAAGGCAGGCTCAGTCTGCTGTGTTGTTGTAGCTCACGTTTTAAGGAGGTAGACATGGGTTAGGCAGCTTACAGAGGAAATGAAAGATTATTTATCATTTGATGTTTTATAAACTATTCTATAACAACCTGTAAAAATGTCAAACAAAGAAAACCCTTGATTTGGCATTTCCTTGCTGTGCTCTTGTGAGGAATCCAACTCAGCAGGGACTTAAGCCTAACACCTTCAGATCTCGCAGGTTTCAGTTCCCTCCACTACCACAAAAAAAAAAAGGAGCACAGGTAGCTAATGGTGGTAGAAAGCATTGTCATTTTTCAAACATCAGGCCTTAAGGAAGAGCGGATCATAACAACCTCCCCCAGTTCCTAACTAGGACAGCAAAAGAGGCAAACCCCTTTGTGTGTTTTGTACAGTTTATTTCTTCAGGGCTCCAGCAGCTGTTTCCTTCCTTTGGTTTATCTTAACACCACAATTTTGTGAGGAAGTGCTCAGGTGTAAAATAAAATGGTAGCACAGTCCTTGGTTTTGATGCTGAAAGCACTGAAAAACAGTAATAAGAGCAGCAGATTCCCTAACAAGTATCAAATCTATTTCACTACAAAAAGATATTGGCTTTCCTTTAGTTGTGAAGGATGATAGACCCTACATGTTGGTGTCCCAAGAATTTCACTATAAAAAAAAAAAAGCCTAAAGCTCTCCATGCAGGTGTCTTGGGTTAGGGGTTTTCTCTGTGTATGTTCCTTAAATGCACCTCAACTTTCCTTTAAGAGATATAATTTGTTTATTTCAGGCAAAAAATGGAACTTCTTCAAGAAGGATAAAAGACAAAAACATTAATTTATTACAAGTATGCTTTCACTTCTCTTAATGATGTAGTCTGAAAGCATCTGTCTGTTGCTTTGCTTTATGTAAAGGTGCTATCCCATCCTTTACTGATGTAAACTGGCTTCTAGTGAGACTTTCACAGAGAGGTGTACAGAGAACACAGGGACATTTTCAGAAGCAAAGATGGCCACAGGACAAGGGGTTATAGTGAATGGGGTGATATCAGGCTGGTGACTGGTCACTAGTGGGGTTCTGCAGGGCTCCATCCTCAGCCCAGTTCTTCTTCAACTTGGATGCAGGACTTGAAGGGATACTAAGTAAGTTTTCATGTCATACAGAATGGGAGGAGCTGTTTACTCCACTGAAGGTGGAGAGGCACTGCAGGGAGAACTCAATGAAACAGAGGGCTGGCCAATCAGCAACTGTATGAAGTTTAACAAAGACGAGTGCCAGATTCTGCAGCTGGGATGGGGAAACCCTGGATGTACACACAGACTGGGAATAAGAGGCTGCAGAGCAGTGCCATGGTCAATGGCAAGTTGAACATGAGCCAGCAGTGTCCTGGCAGCCAGGAGGGCCAACCCTGTCCTGGGGTGCATCAGGCACAGCATCACCAGATGGGCAAGGGAGGGGATTGTCCCACTCTGCTCTGCACTGGGGCAGCCTCACCTCCAGTGCTGGGGGCAGTTTGGGGAGTCACAATATAAAGAAGATATAAAACTATTAGGAAGAACCCAAAGGAGAGTTATGAAGATGGGGAAGGGCCTTGAGGGGAAGTCATATGAGGAGCTGCTGATAGGTCACTTGGTGAAGCCTAGAGATGAGGAGACTGAGACTCATTGCAGCTACAACTTCCTCATGAGGGGAAGAGGAGGGGCAGGCACTGATCTCTGTGGTGACCAGGGACAGGATCTGGGGGAATGGCCTGAAGTTCTGTCAGGGGAGGTTTCAGTTGGATATTAGGAAAAGGTTCTTCACCCAGAGGGTGGCTGGGCACTGGAACAGGCTCCCCAGGGAAGTGGTCACAGCACCAGACTGACAGAGTTCAAAAAGAATTTGGAAAAGTATTCTCAGTACAAGGTGTGATTCTTAGGCTGTCCTGTACAGGGCCAGCCATTGGACTTTGATGATTCCTGTGGGTCCGTTCCAACTCAGAATATTCTGTGGTTCTGTGATTTTCAAGCCTGCCAAATTAGGTGGGAAATTAATTTCCACTATGACTTCCAGGTCTGTCTCATTCCGTTCCTGACAGGAAACCCAAAAGTGACATAACTGATCCCCACATCTTGTGAAAATGCAGGTACTTTTGATATGAGTCGCCTGAACTGGTGGCCCAAGCACTCCCAGCTGCTCAGCTGCGTGGCATGCCATTAGGCAGCTTATTGCCCCAGCAGGCCCGCCTGGAGAGCCTGCCCGCAGGTATCCCTTCAGGCTGCTCCAGAGGTCTCCTGTCAAATGGGATGGGATACTGATGCACTAGTCTTCCAGCCCCTGTGGAGACCACAACCTTTTAAGTGTGGGGGGGCAGGGGGCGGACTCAGACAAAAGTTCACGTTGAGGGAAATGGAGGGAAAGCAAAAAAATACTTATTGCCTTGCTATAATATGAGAACCCTGAAATTTTGCTAGTTCTAGCCTAACAATGCTGCTGTCGAGTCTACTGCATCTGTTGGCTAATGAAACAAGAGATGTCAAACCAGTTCTCTACCAAGGGTTACTCTGAAAATTTCCCAGAGGATGGCTGTGGGTCTTAGAGCATATTGCATCATGTTATCATCTTAGAGCATTGCATCATGTTTATTTTGGGCTGTGGAAAGAAATGTGCTTAGAATTTGTTGTTTGGATCTAGGGATCCGCCAAATGCCTAAAAAGGAGAATCAGACCTCTGATACAATGCTGAAAAACCCACAAACATCAGGTACTAACTAGAACGTGAGTGTCAAAATCCTATTTTGTTTTGTCCCCTTTCCCCAAAAAATTGGAAGAATAATTTTCAAAGCTCATATGCTATGGAAATCAGAAGGCAATCCTCTGAGGGTTAATGTAGTGGGTTGGTGCTGGCTGGGTGCCAGGCACCCACCAAGGCCACTCATTCACTCCCCTCTGCAGCTGGACAGGGGAGAAAAAATAGAATGAAGGGCTCATGAGTTGAGATAATTCTGGGAGAGATCACTCACTAAATACCATCCCAAGCAAAACAGGCTTGAATTAGTTGCTAGGAAAATCAGAGCAGGATAATGAGAAGAAAAATAAAATCTTAAAAATACCTTCCCCCCACCCCTTCCTCCTTCTCAACTCTACCTCCTACCCCGGAGGTGCAGGGAGACACAGAATCTGGGTTATGGTAAGTTCACGACCTGTTGTTTATCTCATTCCTCAGGGAGCAGAGTCCTTCCCCTGCTTCACCCTGAGGTCCCTCCCATGGGAGACAGTTCTCCATGAAATTCTCCAGTGTGAGTCCATCCCACAGGCAACAGCTCTTTGCAACCTGCTGCAACATGAGTCCATCCCACAGGCAAAGTCCTCCCAAAATTGCTGCGACGTGGGTCACTCTTCCACGGGGTGCAGTCCTCCAAGGACAGGCTGCTCCAGCCGGGGAGCAGAGCCCCTCTCTCCATAGACTCCCACAGGGTCACAGCCTCCACTAGGCATCCACCTCTCCAGCATGGGGCTCCTCCACGGGCTGCAGGTGGATCTCTGCTTCCCCGTGGACCCCCATGGGCAGCAGGGGCACAGCTGCCTCACCATGGGCTGCACCACGGGCTGCAGGGGAATCTCAGCTCCAGTGCCTGGAACACCTCTTTCTTCTCCTTCTGCACTGCCCTTGGTGTCTGCAGCTATTGCTCCTCTCACAGACTCTCACTCTGCTCTTCTATGGCCACAATTAACACTGTACAATAACTTTCTTTTTCTTCTTCCTAAATACTTTATCACAGAGTCTATACCCCCGTTTCTAATTGTCCCGGCCTCAGCTAGTGGCACATCCATTTTTGGAGCTGCCAAGGATTGGCTCTGCCAGACACAGAGAAAGCTTCTAGCAGCTTCTGACAGAAGCCACTCCTGTAGACCCCCACTACCAAAGCTTGGCCAATACTGGCTTGGGAGGCTACCTGGGATATGGTGATTATTAATTTTCTGTATTTGAAGCTTACTAGAGTAAGACTGCACTGATAAGAACAATGACATGCAGCAACTAACCTTTTTCAGTGTTTAGCTCTTGAATATGTAATTTTTTCCATGCCTTTCAACATTTAGATTCAGTTCTGGCTTTGGTGTTAGTCACTTCAATGTATACATAAATACTGCTGTTGAGCAATGACTCTAAAGAATTTTACTGAATTATGCAATGTATTTAACCAAGTTACCAAATTTTTTCACAAAAGTTTGTATGGTGTTAGCCTCTCTTTTTGATGGTTATTTTTTATTAAAGCTGTGCCATAAAGTAACTTTTATGATAGGCACTTGTAAGTACTGTGACAGTTTTTTTTTGGTGAGCTTAACTGTCTAAATATCCCAGAAATAAAACCAGAAGGTACTGTAGTTTACTCTCATGTACTTGTATTTAACTAATTTGCAGTCTTGCATCTAATTTAATAACACAAAGCAGGTATCCCAATGAATAAGATTATTTCCATGTTCTGCTAGAGAAGGACTAATAAATGTATACAGATATATAGAGGTATATATGCAGGACTGACTTCTGTAGAAATTCTTCTTGAAAAGACAGTTACAGAACCTGGCTGAGTAGCCCTGGATAAAATGAGGAATTGGATGTTACTTACTTGTCCTTCAAAGCACTGGATAAACGTATTAAACTAGACCTCAGCATCCCCCTTAATAGTATTCCTGTTGCTAGGAAACCGTTATCTGGACCCCATCCATAAGCCTTGTCTTTGGGACTGCTTTCATACTTTACTCAAAGCCCTAGCTCTGACATCCTTGAAATTGTGTTTTCATTTTTCATTGTCTTTCCTGCTGCTTTTGGCCATTTGTTCTTGCTTACAAAATCCAGTTTTGCAAATGAGCAGATAAATATCACATAGCTAACCAGCTGTGTAAAACAGACATCTCCTTCAAACTGTATCCTCCAAAAGTATTCCTGGAGAAGCTTTTTGCCCTCACCACTTGTCCTGGGATAAGTGTTAATGTGGATGGCACTACTCATGGAAGATCATCACTTTATTTAAAGTATTTACTGAAACATCTGCATTTATGTGTAAAATACAAAGTTTTCTTTCCCTTCACTGCTGAGGTATTTATTGCACCCACCTACTGCAATATTATGCTTAATGAGAAGCCTCATTGTTTTGTTTGATGCTCTTTTAGTTGATTTCCCTCTGCATATGAGACTTCCCATGTATTTACTAAAGGGAAAGGACACTAGGTCCTCTTGCTTACCAAGCTTATAAATAGATTGCACAATTTATCTTTCAAAAATCCTGGCAAAGCCAAAATGATAATTATAGCTGAATAATTATTAAAATGTGTTCCTAGCTGAGCTTGTTATCGCCTCTCAAGAATCAATGAAGGAATAGATGCTGTGGATTTAATGACAGGTTGTTTTAGTAGTTCTTATTTTACAAAGCAGAAGTAAGGAGATGGTGAGAAGGTCACAGAAGGTGGCAGAAAGGGTGAATTCAGCATTCTGCTATAGAAAGTGCTCTTTAGGATCCTCCAAGGATATTGCTAAAAAGCTAGTCTGAGATATAAAAAAGCCCAAAAATCTAAACTTACCCCATTTAACCTTTTGCATATCCCTGATTCAACACAATCTTCAGATATACATTGCCAGGACACTTTTCCCTCAGCATATCAAACTTCTGACCTTGCAGCTGTTCTAAGTCAGTCACAGCAACACGTCCTGCTGTATCATGTTATAAATAAAGGTAACTTGCTCATCAAATGCCAAAGACTGGCCAGTGTTATACAGACTGATCCTACAGTTCTCACACAGGCAAGACTATCACTGCCCTAAGACTTCATTCATTCCACTGATAGCATCAGCTGCCTTTTATTCATAGAGGTATAAATCAGGATCCACTCAGACAAAATCATGGGTTTAGACAGAAAATCCAGTGTGAGTAGAGTGTCAAAGATTACTGTATGCAGTAATCCTTCAGGCTTCAGTGCAATCCCTAAAACCTTGCTCCATGGAGAGCTTGTACCCCCAGCTACCAGAAACCGCTGGTAACCTTGCCTCTGTGCAGAGTTTTACATCAATGCTACTGAAAACAATTTCTGTCATTTTCAGTGCTCATTTCTTACACTGCCCTCTTATGGAATTGGATTGCTTTAGCCAGGCTGTAAGGTCTTCCTTCTGGTTCTTGCATATGGCAGTGCATCGCAAAGGCTCTCACCTAGCCCTGTCATTCTGCATTTCCAAATTGAAATTCAGCTTTAAAACAGGTGAGAAAAAAATTGGAACTGGGGACAAGATGCTGCAAGAATCATCTGTCCTGAAAAGGGGATCCCGATGCTGCCTTTTCTGGTTATGAGCCTCAGATTTGCCATTAATGAAATGCTGGAATGCTTGATTTATATCGCTAATAAGTGATATAAAATTTGTTTTGCTGCCAATACAGGCTGTTCAGAATGCAGGATGTGAACTGATAAACATGTATTGTAGATCACAGTGAGCCCAGAAAAGAGACAACATTGTAAAACATCCTACAGAGCACAGTCTTGCCATGCAAATCCCAGCATTAGTGATAACTACCCCTCTATGAATTCAGAAATTGCCCTGTGAATCTTTAGCATCAAAAAGACATAGACATTGTCCTTGGATTTTACATCCAAATCCCAGCACTCATTGCAAGCTCTGGTTTCAGAAAAACAAAGTGTTCCAGTTTTAAGGCTGCCTTTGGATGAGGCTGTTAACAGGACAATATATTTATAGACCAAACCAAATACAGGTTTAGCCAAATTCTTGTTTTACTGAGGAAGATCTGATCACAACTTCATGACTTGAATTTGCCTGGCTGTCATTCATTAAAATATGAGTACCAGCTATTTCACCCTGGGCCCAGTGACAAGGCTAAAGAGTGCCCCAGTAAAGGAGTATAAGATATGCTCCAGCTGTCCCCTACAACTCCTCCGTCCTAAATATATCTCTTCAGTGGGTTAACTGGCTTCGTTTCCAGGAAGACTGGCAGAGGTTTAGCTTTATTTGTGGCTAGCAAACTGTATGAGCAATAAATAATACAGGGGTTTTAGGGAAGGTTTTGTTCTTACAATGCAACACAGAGTACAGGACTTAAGAAGTAGCTTTGCTGTCCCTGTGTTTTGTTTTGAAAAGAATTTTTGAAAAAGCATGATCACCCAGAATATAGTTCTTCTCTTATTTGTATTATCCTCTTTCAAAATCTCAGTAAAACTCTCCCTTTTCTTATGTCTTTGCCTACATACCTTGGCAAAAAACTTGGCAACAGTCAGGTTTTGCTCTGCTAAGAACAGCGTCTATCAGGCTGGTGGGGAAGTTCTTGCTGCTTCCTTACACTCCCCTTCTCCATCTGCTGCTTAATATGCAGCATTTATAGCTCCTGTGGTAGGGAGCTGTCTGGCGGTTGTGGGTTTGTGAAGGAGGTACTGGTCCAAGGACAAAACTCTTAGTTCTAAGTTCTAGAAATAATATTAATTCTCAAGGTTTCTCAACTGTGTTGGCAAAGGGGCATTTACGGCAGTGACAGACACCTTCATAAAAAGGGTCAAAGCACAAGTTCCCCAGTCCACTCTTGCCTTTCTCTTTGCCTGTGATTGTTTTGTGCATGGGCCCGACCCCACTGACAGAGGAGAGGAGAGGAGAGGAGAGGAGAGGAACACCCTTCGGAACGTCAAAACTATACCTTTATCTGCCTCAGAAGCGTGTGAGTAAGCCAGTGAGAAAGAAAGCAAGCTGGACAAGGGATGTTGGTCAGATACATGAGACACAGAATTGATTTGATTCTCTAGGGTGTGTCAGGAATTATGAGACACATTTTTTATCTCATCGCCTTCGTTGTGATGAAGGTCTTTGGGCTGATGGGACTGAGGCCTCAGGCTTTAAAGACCCCTCCAGGCAGGAGAATTCAGAGAATACCTGTCAGAGGAGACATACATCTAGGCCATTTTCATAGTTATTGTGAACTGGAACTGGGGAACTTATCATGACTTGTGTGCACTGCAATTCCACCTCTCACTAAGACTTACTATTGTGACGTTTCCCACCTTCAAATTTCCTTCTCACTTTGCAGAGGGGCTGCAGCAGGGCTGAATCTGCTCCTCAGCCAAGCCTGGAGGTTTTTGTGTGTTGCTAGCAGCATGGCAGGGCCAAGGGAATCTTGCCTGTGGATTCGCACCTCCCATCACTTTTGCATGCTGTTTTTTTGGCCCCAGTGTCCTCAGAAGCACAGTGTCTGCTGGGCACTTTGCCACAAACCCTCCCTCAATAAAATACAGGTGGAAAGCAGCAATTAATTCTGCTCAGTGGAACACTCATTTAGGCAGCATGGCTATTGGAATGATCACTGAAGAGGAGGGGACTTTTTTGTGCTGTCCCTCAAGGCAAGAAAGGCATCAACTCATATGTGATACTCCTGAAGGAGGTATGTTGGAATAGCTGGTTGAAAAAGATTTTTTTTTCTGATGCCTTTTCCCTACTGAGCACTGAAGTTAACAAGTGGCAGCCCATTTAATTGAGCACAGGTGGCCTCTGGACTCCTGTGGGCTTATTCTGCCCAAATAAACTTGTTTAGAGAGGCAATTTCCCAAGCCTGAAACTCATTCCTTTGAACTTTTACACTTTGTGGGCTAGTAATTAAAGATATTAAAGGGAGAGGTTGAGGGAGGGCACAGTTTCTTCATTTTGTTCTCTTGTTTGTTTGCTTGGAGTTCAGCCACTGGAAGTGTGATACCTCTAGTGTTTAAAAGAAATCAGACTATAAAATATCCTATTGCTTTTGTCTCTTGGCTTCCTCAGTAGCAGAGTGTATAACTCAGCAGGAGAAAAGGAAGCCATGGCTTTTATCTTGGCATCTAGCTGCTGGCACTTACGCTTATGTAATCAGCCTTCAGGAGAGACTATTGCATTTTAACCATTTTCATGATTGCTCAATTGTCAGTCAGTCATTTCATCCAAATTTCAAGAGGACTTGACCAGTTCTGTTTTCACCATAGATTCCAAGCTGATTACATCCTTGGGATCTTCACAAACTCCATCTCTGAACCTAGTGTTTTCCTGCAGGATGGTTTTGGTTTTTTTTTTTTGGAGGCCCTTTGTCTGTGGTTATTACTTGGCTGCCTTAATAAGTAAGAGCCATCTGGAGGCATGGTTGACCGAGTTTGCACCTGTGTCTACATCTGCACTGTCTGGCCACGTCAGGTGGATGTTCACCTAAAAGATCTATCTCAGTGTGATAAAAAGGAAAAGAAAAGGGAGGGAGGGTGTAAAACTGTTATTCCTGCCTCCCTGCAACAGCAGGTGCACCAGATGGCTCACGAAGTAATTAGGGTGAAGAAACAGTGTCAAGACTTCATGTGGTGTGGTCTGTAAATGATCACCAAATCAAATTCTTTATCAAAGATGGAGTTTTCTCTCTCCCCATTGGCAAATCGATACACATTTGAAACAGCGCGTGTAATCTGCTTCCTTACATGCAGGTACCTGGAATGCAGACAGAGAAACCTGGTCAAGAGACCATTCTTGTTAAGCAGCCATCTGTCCAAACAGGCTGTCCCTAAGCATTCCCAGCCTGTTGAGTTGTTATGCTTTGCTTTATTTGAAGGCAATTTTTCCTTAAAAAATATTATTTTCCTCTCCTTAAGTGATCACCTAGAGGAAATTTTGCCATGCAGTAGGTAAGGTAAACAGCTCAAGGCTTCCTGGTAGAGTTATGTTTTGGCAGCAGAACAAGGACCTTGCACAGGTTCAATCTAGAGATCTACTGATTTATAAAGCTTCTTGTGTTTCCCCCTTTTTCTTGGCTTTCGACTGTTTTAGCTCCCTTGGACGCAGGGAGATGCTGGCTCCCGCCTGGCCTGCTGGACAGAGCTCCCAGAGCTCTGCCAGGCACGCTGGCTCTCTGCTGGCCCCTGATAAGGCGCTATCGCCGCCTTGCAGCCCAGCGTGCCTCAGCCCAGGACCTCTGCATCCCCACCGTTTGGCAAGGGGCTGCTGCTGCACGGCTGGCTCTGCCCTGCTCTACCGACCCCCTCTCTGCACTCACCTCAGATAACCACGCTAACTGCCAGTGTGTTCTCTCCTATTTTCTATGCCTTTGTCCCCCATTTCAAATCCCTCGTTGTGCCCATGGAACTCTGCACCAGCCTGGCACCCGTGGGAGCAACACGGATGGAGATCACAACCACTGATGAACAGTTTAATGGCAGGCCTGAGGCTTTAAATACTTTTACAAGGGTATTTCTGTTTATGTTCTGAAACCCCTCGTTTTGCCACACACAGCATTTTGTTAAATAACTACAGTAAAGCAATACCCCATGAAAAGGGAGAAGACTAAAAATGAGCTTTCAGCTGGCTTCTCAGATAATCACAGAGCAGTGAGGGAGCAGCTGCACAAGGTTTAGATACTCCAGGATAAATTCTGTAGAAAAGCTTACACATAGAAAGAAGTTTTAACAATGTGCATAACACTAGCCTAGAATTTGAGTCTGAGAAAGGCAGTCTGTTGTCCTGCTGCTATTTACTACAAACTGATTATTTTGATTTGACTGTCAGCATGTTTGGGTTTTTTTCCAAATTATATTCTGCTATGGTGAGTTTACATCTTAAAATTGATAGATCTCCCTTTCCAAATCTATGATTTTTTTAAAAATTATTTTTAAAATTTTATTTTATTGTTTTGAAAGCCAGTCTGTAGCTGACCATTCTCTGTTAAAGGAGGTTATGACAGAGTTAAAGGGATAGAGGGTCCCTGTGGCAAACACATGCCACATGCAGGAGAAGAAACCTAACCTGGGTTGCAGCACAGGAGAGTGGAGTGGGCTGCTGTAGTGCAGAACCTTATAATCTACCAGTGCAGTGCAAAGCATGGGATGCTGAACCCAAAGAATTTCTCCAGAACTGCACTTGCAGTGTTTATGTAAATAAATCTAGAACTGTGACTTCTTATTTTTTAAACCTGCTCAGCAGCTAGCCAGCAGAATCTCAACTTGTTGGGCTTTTTTTGGCCAGGACGTTTGGCTCAGCCCTTACTCATTTTACACCGAGATCCAAAAGTTAATCAGAAGACAGTCTAATTCCTCTGAGAGACAAGTACATCTTTGGGACTGGACTGTGCCCCACAGAAAGACAAAATGTTCTTGCTTTCTTTTAAAAGCTGCTCTCCACCTTCTCTCCTCCCCCTCTTCTCTCCCTTTCCTCTTCCCCCAGGCTTGGCAAGCCTCTGAGCCCAATTCTTGAGCAGATGCTATTGCAGAAAAGGTGCATGGTGGGAACATCTCCTTGTGATTTCTCGGGAAGAAAACTCAGCTCCTTACCTGAGCTATCAAGCTCTGGGTCCCAACTGCATGGAGGGCTTCTGTTCTCTTGGATGGTTTGACACACAGCCTAATAAAGATTGTTCTTTCTTGCTTACTAGCTGAAAATCAGGTACCTGCTCAGGATTCCCTGGACCAGCTGGATTTTAGTTTCTGCTCAGGGAACTTGGTGTTTTCTGTTTGGGGCAGATCTGTGCCTAATTTTTTGACTTATAAATCCTTTACTGCATCTAGATCTCAGTTTAATATAGTCAGCAGTTCAACTCACGTAATTTCCGCACTCTGTTCAAACCTAGATAATTATCTATCCCTGTAATTACAGTGGTGAATAATGTGTCAGTACTTTAAATGTGCAGTTCTGGTTACTCATAGCCATACTCTACTTCTCCATTCTAGTAAAAAGGAGCCAGATTTCCCCATTGGTATTGCTAAAGTCATCTTTTCAAATCAAACCTAAGCAAATAAAGCAGCTCTTGTGTATGTACTTTGACCTTAACCGTTTCCACAGCAGATAAACTCTTCTGTATCCTCTGCCATACATCTGGAGTTTTCCCCATCAAATATGTCTTCACTGAAAAGATGAAAAAAAAAAATCTGTTTGTAAAATGCCTAGATCTTTATTTCCCTGCAAGAGGCAGTCTAGGAGCTTTCCTCGGTTATAGTTTGCATTTTTGCATTTGTTTCTGTATATCTTCATATGTACCAGAAAAGACAGTTAATTTCCCTACTGCTTTTGATTACTCCTGGTTGGCAAACAATGAAGATTAATTGTTTTCTGATGTAGCAGAAGCAAATATGATTCTTATTCACGAGTAACCTTGGCAGTGTCAAAAGGTGTACACACAGCCCTGGGAACAATTTTCTTAGCTAGCTGTACATACAGAAACACAAAGAAAAGTCATTTTGTTGCTCTTTCTAAGATAAATCTAAGGCAGAGAACTAAGATACAATCCAAGTCTCATATTCAAATTAACAGGTAATTAGGCTGAAATGCATTTTTTAATTTCTCTGTTTGGTTATTTTTTTCATATATATTTCCCTAATTCCTATTTTATGGAATTTTGAGGCTCTGCTTTTTTTCCTGTTGTATAATCTTAGCTCACCCATCTTGCTGAAAGACCTGTGGCAGGAACATGAAAAGAGTGATGGGACTGTTCTTGGGGTGGGTTTGCATAGAAAAGAAGAACAGGAAGCTGCCCAGCCCCATCACAGCCTGGCCCCAGACGAGTTGATAAGAGGGGAAGCTTTACTGGTGCAGGTACCGTGCTGTGTTTTAGAACTTCTTTTGCTTCCACTTTATGTTAGCAGCAGGGCTCTGTAAAGCAATATGTGGACATACAGGCTGGGACAAAACCTGTCTCAGGCATCCTGCTATATCCCTGTGCCAAAGGCAAACATGCCCTTAGTGATGAATGGAAGAGGGGGCAGGTAAATCTTAAGGTAGATGTCTTTTTCCATGGATGTGTATAAGGAGTCGGAGTAATTTAACTGCTTATAAAATGAATTAAATGGATATATTTGCACTGGTAGATGACGGAATAAAAAAATGTTATCATTCTACAAATGGTATCTTTTATATGTTTGCAAAGAGAGAAAGAAAACAAATAGCTAAATTAATCTATTCATTTTTCTCTGTAGTAATGTTTCTTCAAATTAAATTATTCCATAATGACCTATTCAGTGCTTTGCATCATCTTTGAAACAAATAGTCTATTATTTTTGTACTTCTCTGGCCCTTAAAAATGTGTCTCAGTTCTTCAAAAAGTAGGAAAATAATATTTATTTCTGATTCACAGATAGGAAACAGGTACTGGGATTCTAAAAATCTTAGTTACAAGTGGGTGTGGTGCCACCAAATTTCTATGCATAAGTTTTGCAATGGCAGAACCTAACAGGGGACCAAGATCAAACAAGAATGAGGACAAGACTGACTGAAGCTCACCTCACACTGAGTTCACTGAGATGATCTCACATTGAACTCAGACTACCCTTCCTTAGTTGCAGGAGTTTTGCTGAAGCAAGAACTAGAAAATTAGGTCTCTGTGCACGTTAACAATTTTAATAAAATCTTTTTTAGTTGTAAGTGTAAAAGTCAAATTTCCAGTGTTTAATAGTGGAATGTACTTGTGGTCAACAGGTTCAAACAGGCTTTCAGTTACCTAATTCTGCATTGTGGGGATGCCATGCCCAAATATTGATCTTGTTCTGAGCAAAAAACCAACTGTGCTCAATGTAAGTCTGTGCTACAACCATTGTAGGACTAAGCCCGATGTGGCAGCTATAACATTTAAATTAAAAGACACAGTAGAATATTTTGCAGCTTTTCTAATTCAAATAATAATTATGTAGTGTCTATCAGCATGGAATTCCAAATGTAAGCCTCAGGGTCAAATGGCTTAAAAAACTGAAACTCTGCTCCCTTCCTGGGAAAAAAAGGAGATGAAGCCGTTCTAGGAAGGTTCATTTACATAAATTGCAAATATTGTTTACAAATAATACCATCCACTGTGCTCTGCTCTTTGTAAATGACAAAATATTCTTACTCATGCACCACAGTAGCATGCACCCCAGACATGGTAGGTCACTCTCATCAACAGGCAATGATTTTATGTTTGATAGTGCAGGAAAGAGAGCTCATTTAGAGGGTGCATGATATTCTTATGAGCACAAGTAGTGTTCATAGTTCTGGTACCCTCAAGTACGGCAGGTAAAGCTCATATAACCTGCTTAGCTTTGGGACTGAAGACAATACGTGGTCAAGACAGTTAGGATGCAGTTTTGGGAACACAGCACCAAACCTGCAGAAGTCGGTTTGAAATCACAGAACTCAGCCCAATTAGCTGCACATCAGAGTAGATGCTGGTGAAGTGATTTTCCTTGAACTGAAGCTGTGTGGTGGAGGATCAATCAATCAATTTATGAACACCTCGAGGGTAATAATAGTCTAGTGAATGTGAATTTGTCAAGGACAAATTGTATCAAACCAATCTAATTTCTTTCTTTGAAAGGATAAGTGAATAAGGGGGAAGCAGTAGATGTGATCTATCTTGACTTCAGTAAGGCTCTTGAGTCTCCTACAGAGCATTCTCGTAAGCAAATTAAGGTATATGATTAAATCACTGCAGAGGAGGCTCACAGCTGGTTGAGAAAACAAAATCAAAGAGAAACTATCACTGGTTTGTTGTCAAACTGGGAGGACATTTAAAATTGTGTATTTCTGAGTCCATTTATATTCAATCCTTTGCTGATCAATGATCTGGATGATGAAATTATGAGGATGCTTTCAAATTTGGAAGGAGTTCTAGAAAATAGGAAATTGTTCCAAAATCAGCTGATGGAAATCTGATAGAGGCACATGCAATTGCAATATAAGTGCTTTGCATATATGAAATGGCAGAAAAAACACTGAGGAAGCAGTATAAGGCAGAGAAGGAGTTAGAAGTTAGGGGGACAAAGACAGTGGCAACAGTGTGACACTACTATGTTAAAAAAAGTTTCTTCTTTTTCTTGGACAAATTAATTTTCATTTGTGAAGGGTAAGAGGCTCTAGGTGGCTCTAGATGACCTTGCTTGAGCAGAGAGATTGTCAAGATGACCTCCAGAGGTCCTTTGCAGCCTCAACCCTTCTGTGTCTCAGTATCAATCTCACTACTGAGACCAGTGATACCTCAGTTAGAGTGAAGTTTCAGGCTTCAGACTATGACAAAGATGTAAATAAACACTCAAAGGGCAAAAGGAAGATAAGATAAATGATAGAGGCTTGAAAAACTTGACGTCTGAAATAGGCTGAAAGTGAAGCAGGCCAGCTCTGTGTTATTTATTGCACTAGGCAGCAAATGTCCTCCAATTTCTTAGTGTCATTAAAGCACGTAACTAACACTTGAAAACTTGGGCTTCAACAGACTTCTGATGCATGCTTGATTTTGTGTTATTTTGTTCTGCATTTAAAAACTCAGATGTTCTTTATTTCTTCAATTGAAGTTCATCCTGTTGACCAAGTTTTCTTGTTTTCCTTTTTGCTACTTTTTTTGTGTACAGAAATATCCCTAGAGAGAGGAAACTCTGCTCTTGATGTAGGCAACTAAGATTTACGGAAAAAATACAATTTCAGCTCTGTGTACTTAGGGCTTTGTAAATTTTATAGCACTATACCACTTTCTTCTGCATCTCTGTTGTACTGATTGGAGCAACACAGGTGAAGTAAATGAGTAATGTTAGTCAAGAAAATACTGTGGCTTTATAGAGTAACTATTCATGAAGAAAAAGCCTTGAAACATTTCCAGAACTGGAGGCAGAGAATTTATTGTTCCTGCTGGATCCCAGAATAACTACTGCTTTGTGTCATCATTTTATAATCCTTGTCTGTCAATAAACATAACTGTAGCTAGCAATAAAAATGATACAGGCTCAGCCAGGCAACGCTACCCTGGTAAAACAAATTTATGAGCCAGTTAATATTTTTAATCCTGTTACAGAGATGACCTCAAAACCCAGACCATTTATTTAAGCCTCTATCCCCTAAAGGAGAACATGTGGATGTCAGATAAATGAAACCTGCTTTTGAATCATGTTGATCTTGGGCTGGGGTTGGGCAGAAAGAGGGAGAAAGGGTGGAACTGTAGACATCTGTCTGCAAAAACAAACCAGCCCCATTAGTGTCTGTCTCCTGTCCAGTACAGAGCTGGTCAAACACTCTTGCAGGCTCAAATGAAGCCATTCATCTGATAACACAAAATTCAGTATGCTGTATTTTTCCCTTCCCCACATCAGTTACATGCCAGCGATTATTCCAGTTCTACCATTGATCCAAGATGACTTTTCACAACAGGGAGTCATTCTGTTTATGCTGCTTCAGAAATCTCTGAGATGTTATTTGATCTACAGCATCCATTAGATGCACAGAATACATTTCCTTCTCTATTGTTTCATCTCATTAGGAAGATATGGCAATGACACTGTCTGTTAATTGCTATCCAACTAGTGCTTTGTGCCTTGTTAATTTTGACTAAGACTCTTTTCCTACATAGCATGGTGTAGATATTACTAATAGGAGAAAGACAGGTAGTTAATTGGTGTCTTGAGTGTTACACAGACAAATGAAAAAATCACTGATAATCAGTTTTTCTTTGATGGAAGGGTCAGCTCTTGTCAGTAGTTGCTACTCTGTCCTTTCTCTCTATGCTGCAAAGTATAACATTTTATACTTGTAATGGCCACCAGAAGAATATATGCTGCTACCCACAACATACAATGAATTAATAGGAGGAATGGTCGATTTTGAAACCTTGGCCAGGTATTCTCTTGAAAGTGAAAGCCAGGGAGGGTCCTAGGTCAGAGTGTATTTTTGCACTGATTGTCTGAGTCTCCTGGAAAGTCTGAAACATATCAAGGCAAGATACATGATCTTAACAACACAGTTACAGGTTATAGGCACCAAATATAAAGTAAGAGTGGCTATAAAGATATGCACTGTTCTGGTCTGGGGAAGCCAGATGAGTTGGTCTGGCAATAGAAGTTCTGCTTCTAGTTCTCATCTGTCATATAAGAGAGGAATTTTTGATGGCTCCAGACAGAGATCCTTTGAGTCCTGAAAGAAAATAACTGAAAGGGCAAAGAAAAGAGTTTTTTTTTGCCCAAGCTACTTACAAAATCTCTCTGTTCTTGGACTTAGACCCAAATCCACACCTTCTGCACTGCACTGCCTCATCAAAAATACAGGTTGATGTTTCACTTCTTACACCTTGTGTATACCAATCCTCTACTGCACACACAGACGTGCATCTCAGGCAAAACAAATGATGGTCCTTATAGAGTGCGAGCTAACTGTTGAGATAGGTGGACAGAAACAGCAATCAAATATCCTACAACAGGAGATAACAGAAGCTTTCTGTTAATGAGCAAATACATTTACATACCTGGTCTTATAGAAAAGATGGATTGAGTGTAAGTATCTTCCTGCAAGTTGGTAGTTTGTAGAGAGCTGGTGCTCTGCAGCCCCCACAAAATGCAGAACTGTGAGTATGCAGCATCTCTGAAGTAATGACAAGACTTTTAGATATATATGCCTGCGTTAAAGACAGATTTGGTAACCATGTAGAATGCTATACATCATATTCAGTGTCTGTCTGTTCACTAAAAAGGTTTATTTGTGAAATAATGTTCTGGTTTCACTGTTAATTTTCTTCAAATTTCTGTGTGTGAAGAACAGCCTTCAGACAAATAATCATTTAAGTGTAGCAGCTGAAAACAAACCCTAGGAAGACGAAAGCATCAATTAATTTCCTAGACATTAGAATAGCTCTCTGGATAACAATCAAAAGTTGCCAGGCAAGAAAAATCGAGCAGTAAGATGAGTGCAACAAAAAGGCCCACTAAATTCAGTACAGTCTGGAGACAGTCAAACTCTAGCTACAGCTTCCTGCAGAACTGCAAGAAGGCTACGAGTGACCTTAATCATGTGCAATGATATGGATGAGCACAGCTCAGAGCAGCACCCTTGCTCTCTCCGTTCTGCCTAACGTGCCGGTGCTTCAGCACACAAAAGCTGATGAGTGCCGACTTCTCAACCACTGTCTGAACTTACAGACATTATCAATTTCAAAATAACACCTCCATCAGAAAATATTTTACCTACATTGTCACAATAACACCTACTACTAGAGAGGGGGGAAAAAGAAACCTGTGCGTTTTTATCTCTTGTCTCCTGGTTTGGTTGTTTGTGCATTTGAAAGCAATCTGTACATTGCCTGTTTCAATGTTTGCTCAGTCTAGTCACTCTGTTATTCTTGGAGCTAAGGGAGGGGCTGGGGAAGGAGAGAGACAAAAGCATTACATAGCAAAAAAAAAAGGAATAGTATAATATGATTTTAAAATCTGAAAAAGGGTATTAACACAGGCATCTAGAGAAGGATAGGCATAGGGTTTTAATAGACTGGATTTTGAGCTTGGAGAAAGGAAGGGCTGTGTCAATATTCTCCCTGCAGGGAAGGCAGAGAGAGCAGGGGAGGAACACAGGTGAGAATCCTCCCCCCCTGTGGCTGCCATTCTGTGCCTGTGTTGAGCTGTGCATGTGTTACACACAGCCTGGGCAAAATGCTGATGTACCTCTCTCACAAGTCTGTCTGTGAAAGAGCAAACACTCTCCCAATCAGTTCGCTTCCCCTCTGTGTCTCAGTGCAATTGTCAAGTTTGAAAATTACAGACATTGCATGTGCTTAAGAAAGTGCTAACTCACCCTTCTGATTTCCTCCTTCCCTTCTCTTCACCAGGTGAGCAGTTTTCATTTTTCATATTCAGTTTTACTCCTTGTTTTCGCCTTTCAAATCTAGCAGTGACGCAGGAAGAAAAAAATAAAGATGTCAATAGTATAAAGAATATCTCATTAGTTTTGATTTATTATTTTTTCCCTTCCCTTGCACAGAAAACTGTAGATTTAATTTGAGGAGAACCTAACCGGTAAACTGCAACTGGGCAGGAATTCAGCTGGAGAAAAAATGCAACTCAACATGAGCAGTTTTTATATGCTTACTTAAATCCCTTATATACAAGCTCTTTCTTTTCCTCTCCTACACAATGTGTGTCACATTGGCTCTTGTAATTCTGACTACCCTAAAAGGCCACCTTGAAATTCATTTCACACAATACCATTTCCAAAACATGTTTTCAAAACTTTATTTATTATTAGAGAGGGGAGCTGAAAATTTAACCTTTGATCTAGAATAAATAACTTTTTGCCGGTTCACCCTGAACTGTCATTTCCACTGAATGGACTAAAAGAGGCAGAACATCCGAGAAGCAAAAACCTGTTTTCTGAAAATGCTATGGTTCTGCCAGTGTCTCACGGACAAGCTGGAACTAGTCTGTATCAAGCTGCTTTAAAAAATAATATTTGTATTATTGCAATATTTCTTATTTGAAAAGAGATAATTTTAATGATAGATTTATAAGAGATGGAGGCGACCATTAACCCACCCCCTTTGCCACAGTGTGTGGGAGCCTTTACCCATTGCTATATCCAGGTAGAAATGATTCCAGATATCTGTTTAGTATTTGAAATGGCTGAATGGGTTTTCTACTCACCATGCAACCAGAGGGGACTGAACCCACAGCCTGCTATTAATTCTCATTTCTTTTGCAAAGGTTTTGGTTGTTTTCAAAACTCAGATGCTGAGGCAAATTCTTTGTTTCCTAAAACTAAGTATGTGTTCTGATTTTCCAAGTGACTAGACTGGTAACACAGCCCAGGGAAATAGGAACAGGAGGGAAGGAGAGACAGGGAGGAATGGCCACTGTGTCTAAAATTGACACTGACATATCAGCTTTTTGGGATTGAGGCCTGGATTGCCCTACATCTCTCTAAAGTGCTTAGCACATTTTGGGCCCTGTGAGCTGTTGCATTAATAATGACCTTGGCTCACATATAACAAACAGCCTTAAGCTCAGGCCAGTCAGTATTTAACCTGGGCTGTGAGGGAAAAGAAGGTGGCACTCCAAGCACCATCAATCTGATTCCCAAGCTGCAAGATAAAGCTCTCAGCCATTGGGCAGATGTTCACATTATGTTCATGCCTGCTGCCAATTGTTTCATCAGCACTGGAATGGTTAACAGTGAGAATTATCTAAAATACTGTCTTTGGCTCCTGATCTTCTCTTCAGTGTTCTCTGAGAACCCAGGTCAATGTCAAATTCTTGTTTATGACAAGAGTGTGGCATAAGTACGGCAAAAGGGGAATGCACCACTTTGCACCAGAGCAAGTCAATGTAGGTTGGGCCATGTCTGCAAAGGCACTGTTCATCTGACATGCACTTCAGGTAATGGAAGAATTTATTCAGGAAAAATAATACTCAGGAAATACTCAGGAAAAAGAATAAATTTAAGTCCAAAATAGTAATCCGTATTCCGGGCTTTTACAGTGCTAATGTAAAGCCATAGGAAAAGGATATGATATTATACAGAATTTATGAGCAACTGGAAACAGTGTGAGATGTTGCAATAATGCTAGCAATAACAATTTGTGTCTTTGGAGTGTTCAGTGAAAAAAGATCATAGCAAAATAATGTTACACAGTTTAACAATCAATGATCTTTACAATGTAGTACTACTGAATGGGTTTTCCCTGTGAGGATTCTACCTGTAATGGCAGAGAAGAAGGAAGAGAGAAATTTTCTATATTAGTTTTAGGTTTGCAAAGCAGCTTCCATTTTCCAAGGAAAATGCTACTGGTGGAAAAAAACCAACTTTTATTCACCGTTTTGTAACTATTAAATACAGATACATCAAAATGATACAAAATATTTTATTTCTAATTATAAAATGTCTGAGTGTTATCAATATGTTAAGCTCCTTTGCTGTTATGGGTCAGCACAAACTAAAAAAATGTATTGCTAAACAAGACGTAGTCAATATTGATTTTTGTACTTCCAAAACATTTAGCCAATGATTATATATTTGTGAATATGCATTCTGAAATTTATTTCTGCGAGCAAACATTGTTTCTACAAATAAAGATTATTTAGTTCCTCTTAAGGGAGAAGATCCAGATAAACAGAGCCATGTAGAGAAGGTTTGGGAGCGTTTGTTGGGGGGGGTTGTAATGGGGAGGAGGGGTTGGAATGTAAGGCAGTTCTGAGTACCAATTAAAAGTAATATGTCTCTAGAGAGACTTCATTTGTGGTTTTTCTCCTGTAGTGAGAAAGCTTTTTAATGAAGGAAATGTCCTTTAAATTCAATGCTAAGTGATTGTTAAACTGAAGTGTGCATTATAGCACCAATCTAAAAGACTAACAGGTGTTTAATTTCTTTTGAATGATAAACTACAAGGTTTATTTGAGACTTCTGGTGTTAGGGGGTGCTTGTTTATAGCTGGGATCCTTAAGGAAAGAAAACTTTAACCTTGACACAACAATAGAAACTGAAAAAGAAGTGACTGGCTGAACGACTCCATTTCCCTTCAAGAGCCCAGTGCAACAGTGCAAGACAGCATCCGGTGTGACACACAGGGGCTTTAACAATAGCACATGTGGAAAACAGTTTAATTTTTTTTTTTTTAATAGTGAAGAATTTCTGGAACAATGAATGTTCAGATCTAACTTCCTTCAGCCTTCTCTCTCCCTGCTCCTCATCATCCTGGTAAATTTATATAAGATCTTTAGATCACAAGTGAAGATTCAGCATTTATAAAATAGATCAGTAATATGATGCATTAAGTGTCAATAGGAACATGAAGAATCAGAGGGGAGGTTAGACATTTTGTTTACTTTTAAATAATTTTGTTTAATGGTATAAGCTAGCTGATGAAATTAAATCTCTAGTGTGTGCCTTTTCCTGGCAATCAAGTTTTGCAGAACAAAGAGAACTGAAACAGCTGAAGAACAGAGTCTTCTCTCTCTCACCACCACCTCAGTCACTATATAATCTCAGCTGGCTTGTTTATAACACTTCAAAGTTAATTTTGTATGTGGTTATAGTTCAGTGACAGAAAGCTCACCTATATTCTTGTAGTTGCCTGGGTTGTTTTTTCCCAGTAGCTTAACGTGCATCTGCAACACTGCAGTAAAACCTGAAGTTAGTGATAATTTCCTTGGGTCATATCCTCTGCATGGTGTTTTTAGGACCACAGAAGCCATGTAAGGGCTCAGTTTTGCTTTTCATGGTTATACAAACTGCTGCTGAAAACAATATTTAGTGAGGAAAGCAAGACTGTGCCCCAGGGCATATGGAGGATATCCTACTTCCACTGACCATTCCTGGATGACAAAGAAAACAGGATTTGACTGAAATGGCACAGCTAGGAACAACAACAATACAAATACCTATAACAGCAGTATAATTAACATGGTAAAGCCATGTCTTGGTACCATTACAAATTATGGGACTGGTTTCCTGCAATGACTGTACCTCTTTAAGATTGTGTAGTGAAGCTAAAAGGTTCCTTTGTTATTTGTGACCTCCATGACTTATCTAAACAAGGGCATGGGATGCTTCCGAGGCAGCAAGTTTGGAGTTGCTGTATGTTAATTGACTCATTAGCTTTCACAAAAACAATGACCTCTACTAACATCTCCTTTACGTGGCCCTCTTTGTACTGAATTCTTCCTTCTGCCCTGACTGGTTACTTCTTCCAGCGTATGTCAGTCTGCTTCCTCCCTAATTACTTCTCTAATTCCCACTTGGTGCTGAGCATGGACTAGATTTCTATACAAATCTTTAGTCTGCTCTTTCCTGGTTTTCCATGTCTTCCTGTTTGTTCTGGGTCATCTTTTGCTTTCTGTGCCTCTGCAGCTTCCATTCTATTTAGAAATATCACCAGAGTGACAGTGGTTAATGCGAACACACAGAAATTCTTGATGCCAGAATTATGAAAATCTCTTGATGGTATTTTTCCATTATTCACTACACAAACTGCTGAAGCAATACCTCAAGGCATATTGGTTTCTTTATTTTTTCTTGCATCATCCCCAGTTTCAGCTGATCACTGATTTCGTCTGAGCCAGGATTCGAATATATTGGACTCTGTTCCTTCTGGCTCCTGGAGATTTTTTGACTGCCATTTGACCAGGGCCCCCATAGCTTTCATATGTTTTCACTCCAAATCCTTCTTCTAAAATGTAAAATGATGTCCTCTAGCCAGCATGTTGCCTTTTACTTTTCCTGTGGTCCAGACCTCAGTTAAAGATTTAACAAAAGCAAAAAAGCTCTGTTTCAAGCCAAATAAAGGAATAAAATCTAAAAGTTTTTCCAGATGAGAATGTTGGACATTTCACAGGCAGCTCATATGCTCTTTGGCAACTGAAATCTAGCACAAGCTTTGCTCACGTAACACAAAATAGGGGTTTTTTATATGAACTATTTCTGGAGCTTCCAATTGTTGCCTTTTTCTTTTAATACCTCTTATTTTATAAAATCTACATGAAAGACGAAAGTAAGTGAAACTTTGCACCTGTGGAGGCAGACTTCCTGGGTTGTCATCTCCAGTTCTGAGCCAGGAGTGCTGGGTGGCAACAGCTGCTTGTACTAAAGTGAACATCACTCTGTTCAGCTCCCTCTTGCATACAGGTGATAAGTCCCTCAAGGGTGTACACAGCACTGTCCTGAGTTTTCCCAGCCCTGTGCAAGACCCCTCTTTGCAAGGACTGACAAGTCCCGTGGAGTGTCTCAGTCTTGTAGATGATGTATATACCTGTGGAACCATGTTTGTCTTTGAACATCAACAGCAGAGCCCCCATTTCAGCAAAGCACTCTGATCAAACTCTGCTGTGCTCAGGGGAATCTGCTATTTAAAATCCAGTGGAAGTGGGGGCATTGAAAGCTGATTATGCTCATGCTTACTGCACTGTGAGCTTTTGCTTGTGACTGAAATGACTTTACAAAGGGAAGCTCAAATGAGGGATGGATTGGAGGAGAGGATAAACTCTTTCCCTCCCACTTCCCAAATGACAGGCCTGCTGCAATGTAGTTATATACCACATTATGCTAAGCTTTTTCACAATACAAAGTACTACTCAAACACAATGTGTGATTACTACAATTTCCCCTCTTTGGTTCACAGATATTATATCTGTAAGCATCTCTTAATTTGCTGTTTGTGATGCTCAGTGCTGGACAGGATTTTCCTATGCCATTCACATTCCCTGCAGAATTTCTTGTTGCTGTACAGTTCTCACCAGTGCAGCGTGAGTGCATGGGTATGTTAGGGCAACACAGACCCAGACCGGGCTGCTCTCAGCCTGCTGGGGAAGATAGTTCTGGATGTACTACTGGAAGAGGTGATTCAGAAGGATTCATGACACTAAAGCACTACTGTCCAAATATATGAAACACATTAGGAATGTGTGACACTTAAAACTGATCCAGCTGGAGAGCGATTTTAAACAGAAGATGGTGAATCTTTTATTTCTCAGATGTTTTTGAGAGAGAATAGATGTTCTCCTCCCAAACCAGAGACTTCTTTCCTTCCTCCTTAATTCTGAGAACATCTTACTTGTGATAGGCTTTTGCGACCCACTGGTGCAAAACTAAGTTTAGCTCATGAAAACAAAATCCCAACAATTACTTGTTATTCTTTAAGACCTAGTTTCTCATAGCAAAGCATATGTAATAGGTTATTTTTTTTCTCTGTTCTATGCATTTTACGTTTAACTAGTTATAGTTCATGAAACAATATTATTTCTGTTTTCCTGGGGTATTGTTTTCTATGGATTATGGCAGCCACTTTGGGAGGCTTAGTATCAGCAGTATTAAAGCACTGAATTGTATTAAAAAATTTCTCTCACTGTTCCAAGTGCAGATAGAGTACTGAGGTCCCAAATACAGATATTTCCTGTGAAGATTTGAAGGCTGACCTTTAATTAAGCTGGGGAAAAAGCTGCCAGCTGCTGCTTGAAGCCTAATACTGCAATGGCAGGTGAAGAAGAAAGTGGATGTGCAGGTAGCTTTTGAAAGTGGTGGTGAGGGTGAAAAGGTAGGGGATGTGGAGATGAGCTGAAGGGGGGAGGAGTATAGAGGCACCAGTGTGAAATATGAGACTAAAGGATTAAGAATAACAAGGAACACAGAAAAAAAATTGAAATTGCACTGTGAAAGGAGATCTCTTCTTATGAAGAAAGTGTAGAAGGTGTGGCATACACATCTTAGCCAAGTTGTAGACCTTGTTGCTGTCTGTGCTTTTATTGTAAGGATACATACCAAGGAGAAAAGAGAGATTCTTAAACAAAAGGACTGAATTTGCCTAAGAGGAAGAAACTTAACCATGGATAAAATCAGGGTGCAAACTGGATTTCCATTTCTAAGAAAAGGAGGTTTCCTAAAACTTAGGCTCTGTGGGATCTCATCGATAAAGCCGCCACCTTTGTGTAAGGTGGTACTGGATAACTCCATGAAAGCAATTATATGACATGAATCTTCCCAGGCTTCTATTTCTACACTATATCAAGTTTACACACATATAGGTGTAGAACTAGATGAAACATGAAATGAGCAATATGAAAGTTTACATGACCTTCAATGGTGTTATTGTGGAAACCGTGATAGTACCACCATAGCAGTAAATGCTCATTTCATTTGTGTTGGGGGAATTTGTTTCTTGAAAACATTTATTGTCATGGTGTATTTCACCTAGGACATTTTCAATAAGAAACAAAATGTTCTATAAGCAGAATGGCTTTAATATAGCATTGCTCCCTGAAACTGAAATACCTTAGAAAAGATTGTTTCTATAGTAATGAGTTGCACAAGAAAAAAATGACCTGAGAATGTTGGGGGAGGGGGAAGCAGGAGGCAGGATCTGCTGTTGGATTTCGTAGTCAAATTCAATGAACTACTGAGTGGTGTTGACATGGAAATTAATGGAGCGAATATTTTTCTTTAGAAGATATATTCATAAATATGAGAAACTCGCTGCAAGTGCAAGTCTCTGGTCTCTACATGTGCCAGGGACTGGCTCTTTTATGTTTCAGTGCACAAATTAGAGATGCTTCCTGGGGTTTTGGAAACAATTCCAGATTTTTGGCAACTTCATCATTAGAACAGTGCAGCATGTTGGAACAAACAAAAATTCATTCAAATCATTAAGATTTCATTTGTACTGTGGTCACCTCACCTTCCTGCTCTTTATTTTTGTTCCCTTCATTCTCTAATTCATTCTTCCAACATTACTTCTTTCATTCATAAGACATTAATTTTCATTGTCTTGGAGACTAGCAGATGCTGTCTCACTTTCCACTCCAGCTCTGCCTTCTTGTTCTTGTACAGATTACATAAAACTGTCTGTACTAAACAAGAGTCCTTAACTTACCTAGCAGAGCAGGGGAAGAAGCAAACACTGTATAAAAAGACTTCAACAACAACAGTGATAAAAGTCTTGCACTGATTTCACAAGCATTGCTAACCTTTCCCTAACTTGGACAGCATATGAAACACATGTAAAAAGCTTGCAGGAAACAATTTTTTTTTTTTTAAATCAACTAAGAAACAGCAGTTTTTTTAAAAAAAGAAGACAGCTTAGGATAGTCATGTTAAAATAAATGTAGTTTTAAAAACAGGTACATTTTGTACTCATCAAGGGAGATGGTAAAATAAATACTCTTCAAAGTGTTTCATCAGTTTCTTACAGTTAGTCTTCCCAGCGCTTTAAAGTTTTTCTCTCCCCTCCACAGATAAGTAGAAAAGTATCTCTAATGCCTTGTCTTTGTGAACAGAAAATAATACGCCTTAGATAGCTAGACCTTTCAAATATCATGAATAAGCACTTAAAAATGTCTCACCAGCTGAGAAGAAAGAAAAGTAACTTAGATCATAAATGGATCAGTTTCAGAAATTGTAGTGATTAACACCATAGTAAATCTTAAGAAAAACATCCATGAGAAAGATTCTGCCACCTTTATGCAGGCTTAATAATAACTTACTCTGAAAAAGAAAGCCCCACTGGAATTTAGTGAAGGAAGATACTTAGCAGTCAGTTTAAGTGTGTCAAAGCCTGATCGAATGGTAGCAGAACTTTTGAGATGCTATTTTTGGCTATCTTAAATATTCACTCAGTTTGGAAGAGAACAATTTAATAAGCATGAGTCATCGTGGATTTGTGAAAGGTAAATCATCTCAGACAAATCATAGTATTTAATGAAATAAGTGTTGGTATAGACAGAGCCAGCAGATTTAACATATTTGGATTTTCACAAACCTATAGTTAACTTTAGACATGATGGATTATTGTGTCATGATCTCTTCAAGTACAGGACAGGTAATAAAGTAAAACAAAATAAAATAGCTAAGGAACATCAGGGAGGTGGAAAGCAAATGGCTGAGATTACAAAGGCTTTAACATTTTCAGAAAAGCGGGGACCCAGAGGCATCTCTCCTGAGATCATGCCTTTTAATACCAGCTTACATAATATTTAAAAACTTATGGCTTCTCATGGAGGTTCATTAGATTTTTGCCAATGGCTTTAGGTTGTGTTCTGATCTCGTAATCAATTTATAGAGCATATGAAATTACATCTTATCTGTTTCAGGAGGATCTTGCAGGCATGGCCAAACCAGAAACACAACAGAAAGAGATGAAAAGAAATTTAATGTGTAAAATCATGCCTTTAAATAGAAATGAGGCATTTGAAGTAATATTCACATCATTCAAATGACATTTGATTTGCTAATATGATTGAGACAAAGCATTCATGTTCAATAGAAGAGCACGTATTTCCAGGCATACATGTACACAAGAGCAGCTGCAACAGCCAAGATGATTTGCTTTAGTTATCCATATGTGTTCTGTCACTTTTCAGTGCTGTTACCTGTGCTCGAGGGTGTAAAGGCAAGTCCTTTCTGAACTGTGAACTGAATGCTGGTGATAGAAAAGGCCCTTTGGAAGAAAACTAATTTACAACTTGAGTCTGAATATTTCTAAGACCTCCAGCAAGAGATTCACACTGGATATTTTTAGCTGCAGGTGACCTGAATCGCTGTCTGGTGATATCTCTAATATAGAAAGGCTTGACTGCTCTACTCAACATGCTCTGTACTGCATGAAGTAGATGGTAGGAATGCCTCTTTAGACCATTCAGTGCTGATTAGTAGGAAAATTAAGATTCTCAAACTGATATGAAGCTTATATCCAACAAATAAAATTAAACTTCATTGTAGAGATTTTTGGACAGATAAAGACTTGAGACAGTTTCTAAAAATTCAGAAGAAAGAAATGTAGAAAAGACTTCTATGAGTTACAATGTTTTACTAGTGCTGATGTACTGAAATCAGCAAATTTTAGCATGCTTTGAAAGACATTATGTGATTATTAAATGTAGTATATTAAAAATGTACTGATCAATTGATCATCTTGCAAATGTAATCATTGACTTATTTTGCTTTGATTGATTTGAGTAGGGAAGTAATAAAATTATCTGCATTTAAAAACAAAGTACTTTGATTTTTTTCCTTGGGATAGTCACCACTCAACCTGTTTTTAACAATGAGGGTGGTAAAACACTGGAACAGGTTGCCCAGAGAGATAGTAGATGTCCCATCCCCAGAAACATTCAAGGTCAGGTTGGATGGGGTTCTGAGCAACTTGATCTAGATGAAGATGTCCCTCTCCATAGCAGGGGAGCTGGACTAGATGACCTTTAAAGGTTCCTTCCAAATCATGGTAGAAATTTGCCTTCTCTTGAAAAGTCACTCATCTTTTAAAATGTGGTGAGGGTGAATCATACTCATAAGGCTGATAGTATCACCTCGCATTGCAAACATTTAGATTAGTTTAGGCAGCACTGGTATTACATCAGCAAATGTTTTGCACATATTTTTTAAGATTAAACACTCTTCTGCACAGTTCCACACAGACTTGTTCCACACAGCTCCCATGAACCGCAGCCAGAGCATGATATGGCTCACAAAGTTCTGCTTTAATAATAAGTGAATAGAGAACAACTCAGTTAGTTCTCAATTACCACACTGCACACAAAGTTGAATATCAGTTAATATGGCAAGATTCTGGATGGCAAATTAGGCCTACAGCCCAAGAAGTATATTTAATACATATAACTCTGCTTACTAGGATAGGACAACAAACAAAACAGTGCATTTTTAAGTATGGTATTTCGTTTTAATTCAAGATCTATAAAAATGTGTCTATCAAACACTGTTTGTGTGATATTTCACAGCAAATGTCAATAAACATCAACTCAGAGGAATTTCCCTCAAAACCTTGCCTCCAGGAATCCCACAGTTAGTGCAGGGTAAAAGTCAGACTTCCTGGACAAGATGACTGTATACCTGAAGGTCAGCAAACTAGCGCTTGGATCAATTAATGCCAGGGTCAGCAACTACAAACACCCTCTGCTCTGCGGCAGAGCCTGGGAACGGACTCCAGAATCAGAGCAGGAATCTGAGCTGCAGTCCTGCCCCCTGGGAGAGGCAGCCCGTTTCCTACAGCTTTGCTGTGGGCATTGAAGTTCCAGGGAGCAACGTGCACTTCAGGCTGCATAGCAAACACTCGGGATTGCCAGGTGCTGGCTCCTTCTGCGATCGATGGGCAACAGTTGTGATGCCTGTTAGCTATCTGTAGGATTTATTAGCTATCTGCAGGATTTATTAGTTATCTGTAGGATTTATTCGTTATCTGTAGGGTTTGTTAGCTGTCTGTATGGTTTAATTTTTTTTTTTT